>OX235277.1:8865643-9203643 GCA_944472155.2 Trichobilharzia szidati
GTGTTTGAAATCCAAATTTTGTCTCCTCATGCTGAGTGGAGCAGATTCCTAAACTGATTTCAGGTCGTTGGAGATCTGTCTTGCCTTTACCATTCTGGTTTTCACCAGTGCCGACTGGCTGTATTTGAAACGATGGTGCTTAGGCAATTGACTGAAGTCACCTCCTACAAATTTTTCCTCTTTGATACTGACTGGCGCTTGTTGTTGCTGTTGGTTGACTACCCTCACCACCTCTCTTTTCCTTATGTTCACCTAAATTATTGCCTCTACTGGATGTAAGTCTTCAAATTAATGTGATATTAGATATAAAGCATCCTCCGGAGTTTCCGTATTGGTTCAGCGTGGGCCTGTTGATCAGAAATATCATCAGTGATAGTGGACAGTCTTGTCTTACTCCTGTTTTTACTGCAAAGGCGTCAATGAGCTTCCCCTTGTGGGTCACTTAGCATGTGTCATTATCATACAGCTGCTTACTGAGGTTGATAAAGGTTTGACGCACTGCACTATGCCGTGTTGAAGTAGCCTCCAAATCCGATGATGAACACTCAATCTAGCTGACTCCTTAGAAGAGGAATCAATATGGAGCGAGAGAGAGGGTTGATGATGATGCGAAAAATGGTCTAAAACCATACTCTCCGAGCCCCAACATCCCCTCTATTCCCAACTCTCTCCTTGTATCTCATCAAGTAGAACCAGAAATCAGTATAAAATAATGTATGCTCGTACAACCAAGTACAGGAACTCAACGATACCATACTTGGCCCGTGTTCTAAGTGACAGAGACAATGTTAAAAGTGAAACCTATGACTTGCTCTGTTATTAACAACATAATTTTAGGCTCTTTTATTATTCTCTTATTGTGTATTCTTTAGTGAACTCCTTCTCAAACATACTTAGCTACCTAATATATTAACATTGGCTTCCTTTTTTGGACTTTACTATATTCTTTCCATTGTGTATCCACTGGTTCCGACTCTATTAGCACTATGAGTATTACAAAATTGTCCTGTCATTAACCATCATGTAATTATTAGTTTTGTGGTTGTTTTTTCTTATTTTCTATACTTTTCGGCAATATTAACTGACAATCATTGGTTGTGAACGCCATTGTCACCACCTTAAAATTTTGTATTATTCAGGATTACTCACGCTACCACTACACACACTGCATTAGAACTGACAATAAAAAACAAAACAACAACCCTGAAATGTTATTTTATGATTGTTTAGTGTTGTTTCAACCAAATTAACTGATCATCTTGGCGATAAACATTCTTAAATATCATTTCATAACTTCTTGTATGACTATAGCTTTACTGTAACCGTGCATAATCACATCATAGCTTCCACTACCCCATACTGAGATATTATTATATGCTGTTTATTTTCTCTTCTACTTCTTGGCATTTTCTCGCATTTGTAAAAAATTTTCCTTTGTGTTTTTCGTGCTAATTTTGCTGTTGTTGTCTTTATATTTATTTTTTTGAAATACTCCTTTTAAACGTTGGATAAAACTAGATGCAAATATTGTAGATAGGTGCTGAAAATTCCACACTGTACCACTAGTACTGTTTCTGGAATAAAGCAAATTATTATTATTAAGTGCTCTTTGAGGAGTTGGCTCCCAATAGCGAATGCTCTTATAAACTTTCAGAACCTTTTTTAACGAGCTAAAACGCCCATTTCTGTATTACCCTTCAGCTAAACTTTATCATCATTTTTAATTTTCCCTTTTTATCTTTTACAGTTTTTCGATCCTGATAAAATCTCCGACTTCTATCTTCTTATTCAATGTCATGATCATGGCACTCCATCGCTGACTACCAAACAAACTGTACACGTTGAAATTGTTGAAAAAATCAATGACAATAGAGAAGGAGAATTAAAATTTTCCTACTTAAAACTTTTAGGCTATTTTATTCGTAATGATGTCAATTGCGATCACTACTATTATTATCATAATTATTATTCAAACAGTGCGTCACATTCAACACTTTCAGGAATCCATTCACCAGATCAATGGAGTACTGATCAATATGTGATCAGCGGGAAACAAGAATCACAGAGTCATTATAAGGTGGAATTTGTTTATCCCTCTGAATTGCACAGTACCCATTTTCAAGCAGAATCAAGCGTGTGTTTGCTTCTTCTTCTTCGAAGAAATATTCTTGTAGGTCAAAAGTTGTTTACTGTTGTGGCAAAAGCTGCTGGTGAGAAAAAAGAAGAGAATTTTCAAATTATTTATGAACTGATTCAAGAGATACCTGATGGTAAGTAATTCATCTGAAAAGTATAATATTTTAGCACAGAATTATATACTACTTAAATAATTGAGATGAGTAGTTGTATATACCACAATGCTCACACTTAACAGTAACGCTTGCTAGCCAGTCTGATAAAGGTGATCTAAACAGCAGATGGACATTTCTGTCTCATCATTTATGTACCTGGATCTAACTGAGTTCAGAGAGTCAAATAAGTTGAAACCACACCTGATTTCTGGCCAGGTACTGGAGCGAACTGGTGTTACGATAAACCAAGTTCACAATTTGCACGATTAGCTCATCCTTTGAACTGCGCACCTTGCAGATTGATAACTAATTCGAAAATCGTGGATTTAATGTAATTCACTAGGGTAAGAGTTTTCACACATTTTGACCACATACACCTACTTGTCACACGTATATTTATATAGAAAGCAACAGAGCCACGGAGTACTGGACAGTTACTTTATCTTACTTCCGGACTCATCAGTAGTACGCACCTACCGCGCTTCGAACCCACGACCTTCCAGTTACAAAGTAAGCTCATAGACAATCCATCCCATGAAACCCGATTCACCGGAGAATAAATTTCAGTTCTATCAACTCGTGGTTTTAGCTGAACGACTGAATGGTCTACGAGCTTGCCTTGTAAGTAGACGTCCCTGGATTCCTACTTTGGCATATGCTTAATGCTATCCATTCCTTCCACCCCCGCTCTTGTTCGTTCTCAACCCTAACTGATATAAATCCGTGATTGAAATTCAAACAGATCGAATTCCTACAAAGTAACTCTTGACAATTGTATGAATAAAGGTCACGATCACAGATAAGAGGTAGGAGAATAGGGTATGTAATAAGGCCATAAAATGGGTCAAAAATATTGTCAGGTGAATTGAACTTTAGTTCTAAAACTAGAAAACCAAAGCAAGTTCAGAGTAATGATAAATATGGGTACGTACTGATGAGGAGTCCCGGACTAGGATGAAACAGCTGTCCAGTACTCCCAAGTTTTCCAATGGTTCTGTAAATGATGTCAGCTTATGATGAAATCCTGCGACCGATCGAACACAATCCCTACAAAACCAATACTTGATAAATAACTTTAGAACACGTAAAACAGGTTTAAGCCTTCATATGATTAAGGCTTGGATGAAGTTAAGTATATGACCCATAGCTGTTTGATATATATAGGTGCAAAGGCACTAATAAAATCAACGTAATGTCCCTGTTAGGTGTGTCAGTGGCACAGCGGTAGAATGCTCGCCAACCATGCATGTGGTCTGGGGTTCGATCTATGGTGGACGCAGTCTTTTACCTAGCTAGGCCAGTGATAAAAATAATATAGAGGGAAGGCTGGACATGATGCTCGCAACCTAATCCCGTAAAAATAAACACCACTGCTACCCAAAACTTCAAGTCCTTAGCTTGAAGCCCTTTTGTTTCACTAAATAAGTATAGGAAAAAACTTATTTCCTTGTTGTTTGGTTGCTGTGAGGACCACAGGCTAGTAAGTTTGCAAATTTACGTGGTCACGTACAGATAGGAAAGCCCCATCGATCCCTGTAAGTCAGGAACACAGAACATATTCTAAATTTGTTTCAATAATAGATAAAATTACGAGATATAATTAATCACGGAAATAGATGTCCAGCATTATCTATTGTAAAGCATAACGCTGTTCTCATTAACGCTTTTAAACCCGTATGTCGAACATTTTTGTGGGGGATACTTAAGTCCGAAAGTTATTTGTCATTACTCTGAACCTCTCTTGATGATCTGACTTTAGAAACAGGAGTTGTCTCTCGTTGCCCAAGGGGTCTAGTGGATAACACAAAACAACTGTCTAAAACGATGGGTGCTGGGCTTGCGTCTCTAAGTAAACATAATCAGTAAGTGAGAAGCTTAGGTGTATCCATCTGAGGAGCCACAAATAGGGCAAAATGCACACCCTGGATTCTCCTGCTAGTCACCATCCACCAAACTACCCCAAGTTATTCCGAAGATATTGTCAAAGCGTCTGTACATGCTGACAGAGGCCGAACATCTCGATGCAGTCAACCAAAGGGAAATTCAAAACTGAATTAAAAATGAATAACGTCAAGAGTCAGGCATAGTAGCCCTTCTTCCAATCTGTCCAATGTACTTGCCAACACCTTAGATAACAGCATCTTGATAACAGCAGTTGTAGGTGACGTCAGCAAGGTACTTATCCAGTTTGGATTGGCTAATAGTGCATGTGATGCTGTATACCGTTGTGAGCTCAGCTGCAGAGAGACATCTTCTTATTGCTCCTTTCACTCTCTTTTCAAACAACTGTCATACTACTTCTCCTGTGGATAGGGGACAAAAAATGAACACGTTTTTCTTTCTAACAGTTGGATGTTTAGGTGTTGGTTTGTTGGGGTTTGTTTGGTTACAGGATTTTCATCATGAGCTGACATTAGTTAGAGAATCATTGAAAACCCTGAAAGTACTGGACAGCTGTTTCGTCTTAGTTTAGGGCTCTTCACAGTACGCACCCACAACGCGGGGTTCAAACCAAGTACCTTCTGGTTTACAAGGCGAGCTCGTATACCATTAAGCCACTGGGACCCGATCCAATGGCCTGTGAATTCTAACTTCTGCCAATCCCTACAAGCCAACACTTGAATATCAATGAGATGTTCACTAGCGACTGGCCCTATTCAGGTAGGTAGTGCTTACCTGGGGTTCTAGTGAGAAGTCGTGACCAGTAGGGTGCAGCAGGTCGGGTGTGAGGACAAATACTCACCGAAGACATTGGCTAGGGGTCGCGCTATGTCGTGAATTGGCAGAAGTTAGAATTCATGGGAGGGCCATTGGATCGGGTCCCAGTGGCTTAATGGTATACGAGCTCGTCTTGTAAACCAGAAGGTCCTTGGTTTGAACCCCGCGTTGTGGGTGCGTATTGATGAAGAGTTCCGAACTAGGACAAAACAGCTGTCCAGTACTCCTAGTTGGATGTTTAGTTTTGGAATCGTTTTCTTTGCTATACTTTTGAATAAATCCTTTTTGGATACCTGTTTTCAGAGAAAACTCTGAAACAATTCTGATTAAAGGCTTATTCAAATAATAAAGTATGATGTTGAAATTTTGGGTAGTTGTCAGCCGATGAGGACCTGTGAAACAGAGTGATAATATCAGTTTATACTGCGAATTCTATCTTTCTTTCTCACCCATATCAAAATTTATCAAGAAGACCAAGTGTATGTAAAACTGTGATCCTTGCTGTTCATAAAATTGAATATTTTATGTTTCAGGAAATACCTTCGTCATCGATTCGATATCTGGTACAGTCCAGCTGCGAAACAATCAACTTTTTCTAACCGACCATCGGCCAGTTAAGAAACAATTGATAATACAAGCTTCAAAAATTGGCACCCTTTACGACTACTCAAAACATTTAAATCATAAAATCCGATTACTACTTAATTTGACAATCAGTAGTAGTAGCAGTAGTGGTAGCGATAACCAGCCAACAGAAACCTCTACAACTTCGGTGTCAGTTCACCCGAAAACTAACAGTCAGATTTACCTGAGAAAGGCATTCACTAACAACTCATTTGTGATCTATTCAAATCATACCTATGAGTTTTATACTCCAGAATCTATTTCACCAGGAAGTCCTGTACTACAGAACACAATAGTATACTGTGTCAGTCCTTTCAACAATATTTCTGAACCCGGCAACTATTTGGATAAGCGGTGTCAATTGAAAATAACTGAAATCGACCCTTCACCCCTGTTATCCAACACCAAAAATTTCTATCTATCACCCACTAAATTCTTATGTGACAGCTACTCGAACGAGGTATGCACAGGGTATACAATCTTGACAAATCATCCACTTGATCGTGAGCGACAAGATCGACACATCTTCACGTTAACAACGTCATCAACTGATCGGGATCCCAGCTTCTCAAAACCTGCCGAGAATTCAGTGAAAATAATACTTCATGTGCAAGATGTGAACGACAATGCGCCAACCTTGAAAGAACCTTTCTATTCAACCAGTTTTTTAACACCTCCAGTCAAAAGTATTATCAGCAGTAGAATGACTTTTAATCCGCCATATTACATAACCAATGTATCTATATCATATAAAGTACCAAAAGGTTATGTAATTATTCAAATGAATGCAGAAGATAAAGATATTGGTGAGAATGCAAGGCTAAGTTATACACTACATCATATGCAGTCATTTCCAGAGACTGGTTATGAAGGCAATAGTCAAAGATGGCAGGTCAAATCTTTTATCGTGTTGAATTCGCAAACGGGGATTTTGAGTACAACAAGACAATTATTGCTGAATGATGTAGGAAGGTGAGTTCATTCATGTTACATATTCTATCTTGCTTTCATTCATTCCTCTCCATTCCACGTCCGAAATAGGACTTCAGAATTATGCTTTCAAGCTTCCGTAGTAGTGGTGTTTCTTCTTTAATGAGGTTTTAGGGATGCTAGCCTCTCTTGCACCATCCTCCCTCTTTAATAATAATAATAATGACTTTATTCCAAACAGTATTTGTGGTACAGGTATGAAATTTTCAGCTTGCATTACAATATTGCATCTAATTACCTCATAAATTTTATAAGGATTTGAAAATATAAAGCAACAACAACAAAAAGGAAAAAGAGAAATAAAAGAAATAAAAAAGAACAGCATTGCATTCACATATTTAAACAATGCACCACAGGATATGATATATAAAATTGGTCTGTAATAGAATATGTGAGCAACAATATAATAGTAACGAAGAAAGGAGGACAAAAGCTAATGGGAACTATTTGTTAGAGTGCGGCAGTAAGTTGATCGTGTCATACCTAACAGATTTCTCATCACATAACAGCTGTGCCAGATAAGGTATTGTGGAGATTTTGTACTTGGTAGTCCTGGCATATAGCTTCCTATAGTTGCTTCTAGTTCTACCAGATGAAATGCAAGGAGAGAACTGCGTATGGAGAGGGTGTTCGGGGTCTGACAATATAGAATTCGCTAGTCTCTTACATGACATTATATGTCTATCCACTATGGTGTTAACCAGTTGGTTTAACGAGATCCCACTTCCCCTACTAACAGCTTTTAGTGCCCTATGCAGCGAAGCAAAGTCTTTCTTAAGTAGTCCAGGGAAGATTAATGGGGGGCAGTAAAGAGGGATGGGTAGAATACAGGAATTGACAAACTGAGAAAGTAAAGACTGCTTTATACCAGACTGCCTAAACTTCCTAACGTAGAACGTTAAGCGAAACATCTTTCTAGTAACTAGCAAGATGTGGGAGGACCAGGAAACATCGGAGGAAATACTCAGTTCAAGGTAATTGACATTAGATGTAGTTTCAACATCTATGCCGTCAATGATAGTGGGGCCATGTGAGCTAGCTAGTTGTTGAAGGTCACTTTTTCGTCTGAAAGTAAAATTTACTACCTGACATTTAGACGGATTCAGCTGAAGACCGTTTGAAGAGGACCACTGACTAATTTCCGAGAGAAAGTTATTTAATTTGGAACAGTCTGACTGAGAGTTGACAGGCATGGAGACAGAGAGGTCATCAGCATACTTGACAAAATTTGCTACATCAGAATGGGGCAAGTCATGTAAGAAAAAAGAAAACAGAAAAGGAGAAAGAAGAGCACCTTGAGGAACACCAGCTAAAGTAAGTGAGGTAGTGGAGGACTTTCCATTGTAGACAGTGTACTGCTTCCTATCAGAAAAGTAGGAATACAACCACTTATTTATCCAGCTCTCACTCTGTGCTGCAGCAAGCTTACTTAACAAGAGAGACCTAGGTACAGAGTCAAATGCAGATGTGTAATCAAGGAAGGCACACCGAACATATTTGGCTCCTCTATCTAAACTAGAGACTATATTATGATATAGAACTACAGCGGCATCTAAGGTACACCTACTATGTTTATAGGTAAACTGGTTGGGGTCATAGAAAGGCTTTAAAAAAGGTGAGGTAATAGCAATGGGTCTGAACTTGACAGTAGGTCCACTTGTTGATTTGGGCACTGGAACAACCTTGATATTTTTCCATGAGTCAGGAATAATACTTTTGGAAAAAGATTCATTGAAAATGTCGGTCAATGGGTAACATAAGATGTCAGCACACTTCTCAATGATAACAGCAGGAACTCCACCAGGACCAAGGGACTGGGTAGGTTTGCGAGACTGAAGACACTTGAGGACATCATTCGTGTTAAAACATGAGAAGCAGTCATTATTTATACTATGAGATTTGGGAATCATAACATCTGCAGGGATACATATGAAGGATTTATTAAGCATATCAACATCAACGGTGACCGAGCTTCAGGAGTGCGTCTTTCGGGGATCAATCACTTACCATGTACGTCGCTGACCACAATTTCACTCATAAATCACCAACACACAAGACCTGAGGCCCATAACTTTACTTATTACATATGGAAAGCCGTTTTTTCAGAGTGACATCCTGGCAGGACCTATTCTACCTCTGTGATCAGGACACACTAACATTTACGCATTATACATTCACAAGACATTCACGAGTGCGTCGGTGGCACAGCAGTTAGGACGCTCGCCGACCATGCACATGGTCCGGGGATTGAATTCCGGCCAACGCACTCCTTTACCTAGCTAAGCCAGAAATAAAAACCTGGTAAAGACGAAAGGTTGGGCATGAGGCTGGCAACCCTATCCTGTAAAGTAAACACTGCTACAGAAACTTCAAGCTTCTAGATCGAAGCCCTATGTTCCACTGGGAACCTGAAGGAATAAAAAAACATTCACAAGACAGCTGAGGCTTACTCATTATGACTGCATTGAAATAATGATCTCCTTAGCAACGGAAACTTATAACTCAGTTTGTACAGCAACCTACTAGAATAATTCGAAGGTAACTGACCCGATTCCTACCGTTACTCAGATTTCTCTTCGGCCGTTAAATGTCACACACATTACATCAATCGTTTATTTATGAATTACAAAAACCAAAAAATTAAGTCGTGCGTAGACCGCATCAAGAAACACCAGCTAGTCTCGAAATTCACCACCACCAGGATGATAGTACGAATTCCTCTCCAGAACTTATTCACAGCCGTGAAAACGACTCAGATAAACCGCTTTAAAAGCTACTTTATGAATTCTATTTGAATTACATAATTTTATCTAAAACCTATTGTGAAACTAAATGGCTTACGGCGAAATTCTAAGTTATGTAACTGTAAATAAAATTCCTTTTTGGAGTGTGAGACAAACCTGCAATATTTGATAGGGGAAATTACGTAACAGAAGATCCCATTTCATGCAACCTGACAGCCTTGATGCCTAGGGATGTTAGGAATAGAACAGTCCGACAACTCTAACGGATTCATAGGAGAAAATGTCGACTGCAGCAGTTTCTTTATGCGAATGATTATTGCTGATTAGTTTATGCATTCGTGATATCTCCATTTGATCACAGGAGTTCATCATCAGCTGACATCGGTTATGAAACAATTTTAAACGATCCAGGGAATACAGGAAAGTTGGATGTTTCGTCCCATTTCAGGACTCCTTAATAGTACACATCCACCAACACAATTAGAACCAGGGACCTTCCAGTTATGAGGCGAGCCTGTAGACCATAAGGCCACTGGAAGCCGATCCTATCGACAGTTCATGAATTCAAAATTCACCTAATTTACGATATAGCGCGACAACCATTCAGTGTCATCCGTGACGAGTATTTGTCTTCACACTCGACCGGACGTGCCTCACTGGGTATGAATCCTCACCAGAACCCACGTAAGTACCTACCTAAATGAGGCCTGTCACTAGTCACCATCAGACTGGCATTCAAGAGTGGGTTCGCAGAAATTAATTGGTTACAGGATTTGGTCATAAGAAGTCGTGACCAGTGGTGTACAGCGGGTCAGGTATGTGGACAGATACAATCCACGGATGACACTGGCTGTTGGTTGCGCGATATCATGAACTAGAAGAAGTTGGAATTCATGGGCTTGCCATTGGGTCGGGTCCCAGTAACTGATGAATGATCTGCGGGCTTGCCTTGTAACCGGAATGTCCTGAGTCTGAACCAGGGCAGTTGGTGCGCACTGATGGGGAGTCCCAGTTTAGTCCTGTATTCAAATGCGGGTTTTCTAGTGGTTTCTTCAAACCTATGTCAGCTCATAATGGAATCCTATGAATAATCAGATCCCTGAAAACCATTTGAGATTTGTTAAGGTTGGCTTTTGTGAGTTTTGATGACGAATTTATCAATTCTTCATAATGAAGGTGGCAAATTACACCATAAGGTTTCGGCTCTGTCTCCACCACTTAACTGAGTGATAATAATGGCTTTATCCCAAACAGTACCTCAGGTGCACATATAGAATTTCAGCATTTAATACGATATTCAATCTAATTTCCTCGTTATAGGAATATTAACGGAAACGGGGCATTTACGAGGATAATACTGTTCAAAAAGAATGATAATGTTGAATTAAGTTAAGTGGGAATATTAGCAACAGTATAATAATGAAAGAATGAATAAAAAAGACCACTTAATTAGTGTTTACCAATAAGGTACTAGAGTAATAGAGAAGATTTGTAGCTCAGGTGGATGATTTGCAATTAATGGTGTTCTCTGAGGAGCTAGTTGGTTTAGTTGCGCTGTTTTCGTCGTCCCCTGCTGGACAACATCTTCAGCGCAATATTTACCATAGAGTGAAATGATTTAGATTTCTTCATGAGTGATATAATTGCATCTCCCGGTAACCATCTTTACATATGTATCGACCATTTTATATTGACTTGGATTTTAAACTTTTTGGTCACCTGATTGACTTTTTATTAGTTGGTATATTTCGTCTATATTAACGTGTTCGTTAATTGAATTTTCGTTTGAGTAACAGGCTCCTAGGAATTCCCTGGCACTTTTAGAGTTTCCTCTGTCTAAGATTTTGACATTATCCCAATCAAATTGATGACCATAATTGTCTGTATGCATTGATACTAAAGAATACATATGATTTATGTTCTTGGATTCTGATTCGAAGGGGACGCCCACTTTGGCCGATGTAGTGTTTGTTGCAGTTCATACAATTTATTTTGTAATTGGTATTAATTTAATCCCCTTTTTCTGTTGGATCTTTGGTTTACATAATATCGAATTAAGCGATTTTACTGGTTTGTGTGCTATATCTATATCTAACGGTTTCATTATTCTAGCTGTTATTTCAAAGATATTCCTCATGTATGGTAGAATTAATTTTCTTGTGGTCTTTGACGATGGTTCTTTGTTGGTGTTTTGATTCGACTTTAAACACTTTTTGATGAAAATTTGTGGGTAACCATTCTTTTTGAAGACCGTTTGTAGGTACTTTTCTATTATTCTTTTCAACTCTGGAGTGGCACAATGTGTTTGAACTCTTTTAAACAATCTCTGCACATAGTTTCGTTTGTGAGTAATTGGATTATTGCTAGTGTAGTTGAGTATTATTATTATGGTCATCAATTTGATTGGGATAATGTCAAAATCTTAGACAGAGGAAACACTAAAAGTGCAGTCGGGGAATTCCTAGAAGCCTGGCACTCAAACGAAAATGCAATTAACAAGCACGTTAATATAGACGAAATATACCAACTAATAAAAAGTCAATCAGGTGACCAAAAAGTTTAAAATCCAAGTCAACAGAAAATGGTCAATACATATTTAAAGATGGTTACCAGGAGACGCAATTATATCACTCATGAAGATATCTAAATGATTTCACTTTATGCTAAATCTTGTGCTGAAGATGTTGTCCAGAAGGACGCCGAAAGCTCCGCAACTAAACCAACCAGCTCAGAGAAGACTATTAATTGCAAGGTACTAGAATCATGACTAACAGATTTTTCATCTCATAAAATATGTGATAAATAAGGTATCGTAGAGATTTTATGCTTACTCTTCCGAGCTATATACTTCCATCGCTGCTTCTATTCCCACCTGATGAGTTTCAAGGGGAGAGAAGTGTGTGTTGGAAGAATGCTCAGGGTACACCTGACAAGATACTATTCGCAGCAGCATTAAAAAGTTTGTTTTTGGAGACACCCCACTCGCCCTGTTGACAGCTTTCAGTGCTCTTCACGGTGTAACAATGTCTTCCTTAAGTAGCCCGTGAAGAATCAAGCAGGAGGGCGGTCGGTGGGCAACATAGAAAAGTAGGTAGAATACATGAATTGACGAACTGTAAAAGTAGGCACTGGATGATTCTAGATTGTCTTAACTTCCTCCCGTGGAATGCAAAAGGAAATATCTTTCTAGAAACTGACATGAAGTGGGAAGACCAGGGAAGACATTATCGAAGGTATTCAACATTCGATCTAGTTTAGTCTTCAGTGCTATTTATGATAGTAGAATCATGGGGAAGAACCAGTTCATGTAAGTCGCACTTTTGTCTGACAATTGGTGGGATTTCGTTTAAGAACATTTGACAACGACCACTGACTAATATCTAATAAAGGGTCATTCATTTTGGAACTATCTAACTGAGAAGTAGCCGGCATATAAACAGTCACGTCATCTGTATACTTAATATGTGTAAAGAAAGAAAACAGAAAAGTAGAAAGAACAGCACCTTGAGCCAGGAACACCAGCTAGAATAAGTGAAGAATGAAGTGGAGAACTTTCCATTATTATGCAGTGCACTGTGCTGTACTCTGATCTCTTCGTTAACCTGATCGATACATTTCACGATCTGAGAGCTTCATCGAATATTCCCTGAGTACCATTCATGCATACAATTAAATCCAGAATAAGCATTTCGATCTACTTGAGACTCTTCATCTTGATAAACTCACATCCTTGATGAACGATAGTCTTTCCACACAGACTCTAACCCATCATTGATCGTTCCAAACTTTGACGCGTTTTTTTCATTAGGCTGCCTCTCACGTAACAGACATCAGCTAGTGTTCGACTAAGTATATCTGCATATCCCATGAATTGCTTTGTATTTGTTAGAAACGCTCATTCAACATTTGTATGTCGACAGCTACTTAATACGCTTCGGTGATTTCTCGAGTTATTAATGATATCACGTGAGTGATAACGTTCAGTAGGATATTCTTTTGTTCATTAGGATATTAAATGATTCTTTTTCCCTGAAACACGTGCATTAGTGTTATAGTTTCTTTCGCAAAAAAGCTAAACAAACAGATGAATTTTTTTCGAAGAAATTTTTTTGAAACAAATGAGCGATAAATGAGTGTCTGCAGGTAGTAGGAATAATTAATTATTTTTTTGAGTGCATTTTTTCCTGAAGTTTGAAGATTCTATAGCAACTACTGATTTCTTCCACGGTAGGGTAGCTAGCCACACGCCTAACCTTCACTCTTTTCCTGGGCTAAGGGCCGACTAGAAAACTAACAAACTAGCAGACTAGGTTGGTGCGTCGGTGGCACAGTGGTTAGGGCGCTCGCCAACCATGCACGTGGTTCGGGGTTCGATCCCCGGCCGACGCACTCCTTTACCCCGCTCAGCCAGTAATAAAGCTGGTAAAGAGGAAAGGTTGAGCATGAGGCTAGCAACTCCATCCTGTAAAAATAAACACTGCTACAGAAACTTGAAGCCCTATGTTCCACTAGGGACGTGAAGGATTAAAAGAAGCAGATTAGGTTGCTGGTGGGTTATAAACTTGATACACGCGTCACCAGAAGTATGTCCAAGAGTCTCTAAAATTTATTAACAACTGACCTCGGCAGCTCCATACTGAAGATAGGACTGCCGGCAAAATATATAAGTATAAAACGTAGGCACTGTGGTACAGTATAACTCCACTATGGATAAGATTTTATTTTGATAAATCACATAATACCGACTATAGTTCGTTTATAAATCAACGGAAACTTAAACCATACGCAGGTAATCAATATCTTTGACTATTACCTTGAAGACCATCTAAAATAAATCAATAGATATGCTATTGTGAGACCACTGAGACCACCTCTCATAGTCAGAAAAAGTGTGGGATAAGAAAACATAAATCTTGAAAATTTTCTTTGAAAGAAATTGAACTTCACAAGAGTTCAAAATATCTCCAGAAGGATTTCCAGCATTATGGTACGTAATGGAAACTCAGACATGAAAAGTTGATCGTATTTTAACGACAGAAGACAAGGACCAGGCAACAGATCGTTTATTGAGGAAATCAAGAGATATTTGTATAGTTTTATGTACATTATTATTCGTAGTTATTAACAGAGAATCAGTGTCTTCTGATTGGTTGTTTTCTCGCTGCAAGTTATTCTGTCATCTCTTTGTGGCCGTTTCTTTGAAGGTCAGACCATGTTATCTGCGAATCGTATCCGCCCTCGCTAAGTTTTCTTTCTTGTTTTTCTCATGACCAAGATTTGGGAAGTAAACATTGACATAAATTGCCGTCTACCAGTTTTGGCTAACAGACAGCTCTCATCACAGTATCTCCCCGTTTTGGATAAAGAGTTTCTTCATCAGATTTTGGTACATTATTGGAATTCAGGTTATCCATCTGAATTCCAGCATCGTCTTTCATGGATTCATTGGAAACCGAAGTGTCCAAATAATGCGCCACCAACTGATAAATCCCTCTGTACTTCTGTGGCTAAATGAATGCTTGAATCAATTCTCTCAGGATGGGAATGATTACACGACTCCAAAGATAATTTACTCTTCAGCGATTCCATCAGTCTTCATACTGCTTTTGATGTTGTTGTTGTTGTAACAAGAAGTGGACTTGCTCAAAACTGAGAGACGTGATTAAACCACTGGAGTTAAAGTTCGGCCATAGCCAAAATATATTGAGTACTGTAGTGTTGAAGGTTCTCAATAATTACCTGAAGTATAACGCTAAGCTCAATGAAATAAAGGCTACACTGAACTTCATTAACAATTGCATCGAGTTAAATCACTATCCTAAAGTTGATTACAAGTCTCTACGTCGAAGCAGAGTTCATCCAAATAGGAAGACGCTGAAACGATATGCACTAAACAAAACAGACTCTTTATCTACATTCATTCAAGAGAATTAAATGAATATCGCTCGCAGGCAAAATGCAGTAGATGAACTGCCAGAAGATCTTCGAACGCCTTTTATGGAATACGTTACCCAAGTTAGTGAAGAAAGAGCACAGAAGAAGCAGATAGAACTCATGAAAGGACTTGAAAGGAAGCCAGAGGCTGGTAAATTTCCAGCAGATCCTATAAAGTACGTCTACAATTATAGTAGTGTTGAAGTTCTTTCCCTTGGCCTTCGATTTTGTGATAGACCGAAACGAGTCAGTCACTTAGGTACTGATATTGAATTTGAAAACCTATTTAGTCAAACAATGGATCTAGCTTCATCATCCACCTTCGAACTAGAACGCTTCAAATTCAGTCTAGTGGATTGTTGTTATCAGTACAGAAACCTCAAATGCGACAGTAAAAGTTTCTTGACAAAGGAGCACAGAGAAAAACTAAAAAGACTGACAATTGATGAGAGACTGATAATCACAAAGCCGGATAAAGGGTCAGGAGTAGTCCTTCTTGATAGAAGTGAATATATCAAAAGATGAAGGATATATTGAAGGACACACAGAAGTTTCAAAAACTTGAGGAGAAGAAAGATTTCAATAACAAAATAGAGAATGAATTAACCAGACGTTTGCAGAAACTAAGGGAGGAACAGATAATTTCTGAAAGTTTATATGAAGAAATCAGACTAACGGGCACGTATACGCCAAGATTGTATGGCCTACCTAAAGTGCATAAACCAGGGGTACCGTTTAGACCAATACTTGATATGCGAAATTCGCCCTACCATGTTCTAGCTAGTTGGTTAGTAAATATTCTCATACCACTGCATGAGAAGATAGTGAAATATAGCGTCAAAGATGTATTTGAATTCATAGACAAAATAAAAGATATTAATATCAAGGACAAAACCATGATATCTCTGGACATAACATCGTTATTCACAAATGTACCTCTAATAGAAACAGTTAATTATATATGTGAACAAGTGGACAAGCAGTCGATAAACATTGGAATCCATATTGAAATCCTAAAGGAATTAATATTAAGATGTACCATGAATATAAACTTCAAATTTGATGGCACGCTTTACAGGCAAGTGGACAGGGTAGTGATGGGCTCCCCATTGAGCCCCATTCTGGCTGATTTCTTTCTAAGTAAACTAGAAAATGGACCTCTCAACAACCTCATCAGTAAGCTCTCATTTTATTGCCGATATATGGATGATACCTTCATTCTTTGTGATAATGGTTCTGATAGGAGTACAATAATTACTGAATTCAATGAAGTACATTTGCGTATGAAATTCACATGCAAAGAGGAATCCCAAGACAGAATTGCCTTCCTGAATGTTCTTACAAGAAAACCAGATGGCAGCACAAAAAGAAATTTGCATAGAAAAAGCACTTGGACAGGACAGTTTCGTTCCTCTCAAGTACAAAAGAAATTTGGTGAAGACCCCTAGCCACAGAGTTAGAGCTATATGCTCTGAAGAAGTTATTGAAGATAAATTAAGCATGATATATGATACTTTAATCGAAAATGGTTATCCTGACAAATTTATCAACATATGAGAAAGAAAGCCGAAAAGGGCTACTCACTGTCTGTAAACAAGAAGCCTTTATGTATACGACTACAATTCATCGGCGATATACCAAGTGAGATAATTACGAAGAAATTAAGAAAATCAGTTCAAAGAACTTTTAATGCTGGCGAACTACAAGTATTATTCTTTGTTCCGTGTCCATTCTTTTGAAAATATATCATGCCTGAGTTGAAATGAATAACGCTATCCATCCTTACACACTGTTGTTCTATTCTTTCTTTTTCTAGATATATCCTATTCATAACAGTTCAAGATCATGGGAGACCTCAACCACTAAGCACAAATTCTATTATATACCTCAATATATTACCTATGGAAATCTATCAAAGACCAGTGAATGACTTACCTGACTCCCTATCAGGAAGTCATACTTTACCCTCATCCTCTTTGCATTCTTCATCCTCTTCTTCTGCATCAATCCATCAATTCAACACAGATGAATATGATTCAGAGGGGTTAGGCGCCAATCACCTTCTCCATTTATCATCACACTCTTCAGAATCATTAAATAAGCGAAATCCATTATTATGGCCTACGACAATTGGTATTGTCTCGACAATTTTTCTTCTAATTATCACCATAATTGTTATCGTTATTCTATATCGTATGAAATCTAAATCCACAAACGCCGAACAGGAGGAAGTAAAACTTGAAGACGTCAATAACGCTATGACCTACAATTTAGATATCAGTCCATTGTCCGTGGAACAAAATAACACAACCTACTTACCTCAATATGAAAAAGACATTTTATTGCATTATATGGATCGGAGTAAGTGTAACAGTCCAAATGGATCCATTCCAACAGGTTATGTTCATCCAAATTTAAGCAGCGCAGCGTCACTGAACATGTATTATCCTAATGCGTCACATGTATATGATACAAGCTCTTTCAATGAGTTAACTAATCCGAGTAAGTTTCACAAAGTTAATTATTGAACTGCGTTGTTATTATTCATTATAATAAAGGTTTCTTTCGTATTTCCCAATGAATGAAAAACAAAACGATATTGTTGTTTAATGCTGCCAATAGCTTTATCAAAGTAGTATTATTAAACAGGAATTTATAAAATCCACTCAGCATATATATAACAAACAGCTGGGGGGTGAGAAAATAGACTACTTAGGTCAAGTTAAAAGGACATATTGAAAGTCAAAATAACAATGAAGATCACTAAACCAAATAACAGAGGTATTAGTACGTCTGTTATGATATAAAAACAAAGTTTACTAACTTGATCATCGTTCGCTAGTCTAGGGTCATTTTCCTTCATCAAGTTGACCAATTGGTGAAGATAACAAAATCAAGTGTGGATTGTTGGATTTGATCAGTGTGTAAAATTAAAAAAGTAGTGTATGCTTACATAGTGAACTTGCTTATCACATTCGTGTTGATTTCATCACTTCATGGGGAGGGAGGTGTTGTAGCCAGGTCAGATTCTGTTTTAGTCCATCATTCCTATTCAGTTCAGACAATTTGGATTCCACTTGATATGAAGCGCTTCAGATGATATTAGACGTTCTTTGTGATTCCTAAAGTTATTCTGGATTATTTCAATATTGTCAAAATCAATTTTGTGGCCTGAGCTATGGCTGAGGATTTTTCAAGTTTTTCTAGTTCAACCGGATTTCTCGGTGGTCGAACAGATGCTCTACGGTGTTCATTTCTTCTGATTTTGATTTCTCTCTGGTGATGTTTGTCCGATGTATATCGCATCACATTCCAAGCATTTTATTTTATAGACACAATTAGATGGAGAATCTTTAGGGATCTGGTCTTTTATATGGACAAGGTTGTTTCGCAGTGTGTCTGATGTTTTAAAGAAAACTCTAATGTCAAACTGATTCAGTACTCTTCTGATATCATCTGACGTCTCTTCTCTATATGGAATGACGACTGTTGATGTCCATGTTTTCGGAATACGTATTCGACCATGCTTGATGTCAGTGTTAATTTTGTTGATGAAGTTCTTTAGGTCGTTGTTTTGCTTGGGAGTCTCAGTAATGTTTGATATTTCTTTTTCTTTTTCTTTCTCATCGGTTATCAGAGAGTGTGCTCGTCTAAGAAGACTTGAAACAACTGAAATCATTGCGTTGTTATTACGATTAAATTTTATTATTCTTATTATTCCTGGTAACTCTAAGCTAGAGCAGCCCAAACCGAAACTACCTAGCGATTGGACAAATGACCTTGAGCAACCAATCGAGTGACTCTGTTTTATTTAGACGTAATTATGGACGCTCTTTTTTAGTTTACAGATTCCTAAGGTACTTTTTTTTCGCAAAGTCTAAATTACCTTTAACGAAAATTTTAATGATGTGCCATTTCTGGGTACTGAAAAGACCAGTAACAGCAACAGTTTTGATAAAGTCTCACAGTGTTATACAGTAATGTTTACAGATCACGTTTCGAGAACAATTTATTGCTCATAATCATATCAAGGTAATCACACGACTTCCTAAATTCATTTATATAGTTCCATTGTTTTTCACTTGATTTTAACTTGATTTGATTGGTAGTATTATTTTCCATATTTCGGGTATGAGTGATGAATCATTCCTATTGCATGTGTTGGGTGTAGACTAGATGAACAAGGATTCAGTAATCAACCTCTCTGTCTCTCCACCTACCTAGATTACTTTTTAGAATTTTAACCCTCTCCCACCATGCTATTGTGTGGTTGTGTGCTAATGCATGCATTGCAATTGCTGAGCTTTTCTCTAAATTACTTATCTTCTCTGGGTCAACCATTCTTACTTTAGCTAAATTCTTATGTTCTGACAATCTGACTACACCTCTGCCGACCTACTAGTTTGACCTATGTAGTTGACTTAACTCGTAGTCATTGCAAGGTATTTTGTAAATTATATTATTTTGTTTAATTGGGTCCACTGGGTCCTTTAACCTACAGAGCTGGCCCCTGAGTGAGTTTGTAGGTTTAAATGCCATCCTAATTCCCGCTTTATTAAGAATTCTACGTAGGGTCTCAGATGTCCCCTCCTTATATGGTATAACAGTAGATGACTTATATTCTCTCTTATTTATGTTATTATTACTAGTTTCACAATTCTTGATTACTGAATCCTTGTTCATCGAATCTACACCCAACACATGCAATAGGAATGATTCATCACTCATACCCGAAATATGGAAAATACCACTACCAATCAAATCAAGTGAAAAACAATGGAACTATATAAATGAATTTAGGAAGTCATGTGATTGCCTTGATATGATTATGAGCAGTAATAAATTGTGCTCGAAACGTGGTCATCAGTAAACATTTCTGTATAACACTGTGAGACTTTAATCAAAACAAAATTTACCCATAATGGAATTACACTCTACCAGAGTGCACAAGTTTTATTCTTATTTCAGTAACAGCAACAGCTAATGAAACAGAAAATTCAGAAGTAACTGCACTGCAGTGGTACCAGTACTGCAGAAACCTATCATCGTGGAAAATGAACACGCTGAATCAAGTACTTGGCGGAGTTGGTGTCACTGTTCACGCGGATGAGACGGTGTTAATCAAAAGAAAATATAATCGAGGCAGATTATGCGCTAATAAGCAATGGATACTGGGGATATATGACACTAGCCTCCAGAAAGGATATATTTAGGTGATCCCTAATCGCAGTGCAGATGTATTATGGCGTATTATTCAGCTCTTAGTGCTGCCTGGGATGATTATTCATACAGATGAATGGAGTAGGTACAGTCAGTTATCAAATCTGGGCTATATTCATCAAGTCGTTAAAAATACACATGGTTTCATCAATCGTTTCGATGGAACTCACACTAATTGCATCGAAAGTTTTCGGAATAGCCTCACAAAAACGATCAGATCTGTGAATGGGTCAAGAAATGCAATGATATACAGTTATCTTGATGAGTTTGTATACAGGACTTGGTTTAACATCAGTATCAAGACTCCTATGAGAAATTGGGAGGTTTCTTGGAACATATACGATAACGTTATCCTTTGTAACTATTTTTTAACATTGCATTACTTAAATATAAACGATTTATTAAAATTATGCGCCGTTTTTTGAGCCTTCTGATTGGTCAAAGTCATCCTTGTCAAGGTCATTTGTCCGTTCGCTAGGTAGCTTCAGTTTAGGCTGCTGTAGTCTAGAGTCACCTTATTCCCTCCGGTTCTGAGTGGAACAGGAAAGAGCCCTGAAGTACATCTCCATCTCATTTTGTTCTCGGAATTATTCTTATAGCCTGGCTCGTAGATTGTCCTCAACACCAAGCGATCTTTTCTATGTCACCATTGGACAAATGAGGAACTCTTCATCTCTGATTTAGGTTCCATTTGAGAGACTGTTTTCCGCGTGATATCACTCAACCGTCTCTTCAGCATATGTCTAATCGATCTACATTTTTCATTAAGGATAGAAAGACTAGATCCGCAGTATAAAATGACATCATCATTGTACTGCACAGCTTCTCATCAACTGCATATCACCACTGGAAATTACACAATGACGCAAAATGACATATTAACATGTTTGAATGGTGATAAATGAAACGTTATAAAGACAACGCATCCGAAATATGAGCATAACAAGTTTTGGTTCAAGTTATCATTAATTTATAGGCTTTAAAAGTAGAAAACGAAGGTTAGATTACAGCGTTTAAAGGAAAGAAGATGAGAAGTTAAACACACTAGTGTTTACAAGAAACCCACACTTATAAACCAATATTTTGACTTCCAATCATCCTATCCTATGTCAGTAAAAATAGGATTGGTAAAATGTTTAAGAGACAGAGCACAAAAGCTAAGTAGTACCAAGGAAAGTCTAAGAAAAGAACTGATACACATGAAAGAAGCCTTGAAACGCAATAATTACCTTGGTAAAATTAGTCAGAAAGTATGTAAGGAAACGTAAAAATAAAATAAATAATGATAGTAGTGATAGTGATAATAATAAAAGCAATAATAATATTAATGACGACATGCAAATCAAATATACGCAGGATAGTGACAACACCAACACTAAGGAGTCTAAATCATCAGTAGTAATTACATACAAGGAAGGAAACTCGGAAACCACCTTACGCAGAATTCTTAACAAGGCAGGCAGAAATAAAAGTGGCTGGTATTCAAACCAACCACAAACTCAAAAAGAAACAAGCTTTGTCGGTTAAAGGATCAATCCTGTTGAGCCTTCAAAACAAAACAATTTAGTTTACCTAATACCCTGCTTGCAATGATTGTCAGGTCAAATACATAGGTAAAACTAGTAGAACAGGGGCAGTCAGACTAGCCAAATATAAAAACTTAGCAAAATCTAGACTGGTTGACCCGAATAAGATAAGAAATCTAGGGAATGGTTCAGCTATACCAGTCAATACATGCAATTACACACAGTCATACAATAGGATAGGATAAGATGACAGTTTTAAAATCTAATGTCACAGGCTATAGGGAGAGATTGATAACAGAAGCTTTGTTTATCGAATCAACTGCAAATACATGTAGTAGGAATGATTCAACACCTGTCCACGCAGTCATCTGGAAAATCCTACTACCCCAACGACGACAAATAGGAGAAGACAAAGAAAACTATAAAACTCAAGTTTCAAAGTCATGTGATTATAATTGATGAAATGATTATGAACAATAAATTTTGTTCGAAATGTCATCCAGTAAATAATACTGTTTCACTGACAGTGTGGTACATCTAATAAACAAAATAATATGGAGGGTTATTATAAGTGTTTGACAACTACTACTCTGTAGTTTACAGCTAAAAGCCGTCATCTTTGTGACAAAGATCAGGAATTAACCAACAGTGGAAAGGTCATGATTTCGATTGTCAACTCTACATTAGGTCAACAGATTTATCAATATTCTGCTTGTGATTTTGAAGATGTAGGCACTTCATAAACACTGTGTTGGGAACACCTCCTTTTCCTAAGATATATGTGTTACTGAATGTTAAATCAAGTCAGAGATAGGGCCCATTTTTTCCGGCTGTGTCATACATTTGCCACCTGACAAATAGCCACTTGAATGTAACGGTTGAATAACCATTTTAAAAGCGAATAATTAGCAACTGAATTAGCTACTAAAGTTATCATCCCATTTTCTGGATAACATTTTCATCAATTTTCTCTTTTTTATTCCCCATTCTTTTGTCGTTCTTTTGCTTTTTCCATTTTCCTATTGACAAATGCTCTTATTGATAAATTATTATTAGGCATGATAACAGCTAGTTGGTTAGTTGTAAGGGTATGAAATTGTTACATCCAATTTTTTTCTCGGCTATACAAAGTTAACAAAGTATTATTGTTCACCGTGAATAGACAAAACATTCGAATTTATGGATGGTTGAGAATAATGACCAGTGGAAATATCTCTTTCGTTTTTTTCTTAATCTTGGGATTCATTGTATAATAAGTGGCTTTTCAATGGTAAGTGGTTAACCAATTTTCAGTATTTGAGAGAGTAAAAGTGACGGACAATCCGTAATTATTATTCCCTTGGGTTCCAAGTGGAGCATAGGGCTTCAACAGCATAACTCAACTTCTCTCCGTTCTATGTTACTCCTCTGTAGCTAGTCCCACGATTGCTCAGATGCTTTCATCTCCTTCCTAAACGATCTACGCCCAACTTGACGTTACACATTCGGATTACATTGGAGGGTATATTTGGCGTGTGATGTCACCCAACAATCTGCTAAGCGTGTGCTATCCATTTACACTTTCTTCGGAACATATTTTGGTGGGCAGTAGGTTCTTGTCGCTTATTTTTCTCGCCAGCCATCTGATCTACAGTATTGAGCCGGCGAAGGAGGCAGGTGTCGATAAATTCTGAATCCTGTTGGAAATACTTGACATGGCACACACACACCATGTTTCTGACTGGCTGATTTACAATTTGTGCTGAAATCACGAATTTCGTAGTTTATACTGAATGCAAAAGATTTAAAAATGGATTTCGAATTCTTGTTTTCACATCCCTATCTATGCCATTCATTTTTAGATGAAGCGATGCTTCCTAGACAAGTGCAGAAAGTAATCTCCTTAAAATTTCCTCCATCGATGAAGAGCTGTGCTTGTTGTTGCTATTGTAGGTTACTTTCATTACCTCCGACTTCTTTACGTCCGCTTGGATTGCCACCTTCTGTGTTTCTTTTCCCATCGTGTTGGCTTTCGCTTGTAAGTCTTCAAGTCTGTTTGACATTAGACATTAATCTTCTGCAAATTCCGGATCCTCTGAAGCTTCCTAATCAGCTTGACGTGCAATACACACGCATGATTATCTGCTTGGATGGGTGACATATACCCAGGCTACATTAGTTCTTAGTGTATTTCAGGATGATACTGCCTATTTAACCGATTCGCTAGTTTACTAACCGGTCCCAAGCCTTGTAAAAGAAAAACACGTAATCTGGACTAGTAAACATAGTCAAGAAAATCAATCAAGTGGCTATAAAAATTCAAAGCGTATAGCATGGATTCTTAGCTGGAACCAGATAGTCAGTAACGCTGGCTGGTGAAAAACTTCGGTAAGCCAGTCTACCAGTGTGTCTTCCTTCAATAAATCATGCAACAAGGAACTTTTGAAGACAGTGAACCAACTAGGAATCTTTCCCCGAATGTATGTGCAAAGGAAAGTAGAGATAGATCGGCCACACGACGTAGAAACAGTAAAGTAGCATCGAATGCTGTATAATCGGTTGAGTGGAGACCATATGGAAAACGACGAGTTGCATTTGTTTTTAATTGTTACATATACGAGAGGGTGTTAGCCGGAGATGAAAGCTTGCAGGCAATCATGGAGTCAACTATTTAGGGCTGCAGAGAACAGTGGGAACTAGAGATGGCTGTTGAAACTCTGAGTTCTAGTCCAGAACCTAGAGGTATAATAACATATCATGATTTTTTGACATAGATCACCAAAAGGCAAAGTTATATGATCTGTTTATATGTGTGTATAACTTATTGCATTCCCTTCTCTGTTTCTTCTTTCACAATCGATCCACAGATCTTCGATATCAACACTTCAGCGCAAATGAATCAATACAAGATGGAGTTAGTGCGTCAATACACTATTCACCGATCAGTCATCCTTTTGTACATAATATTTCTACAGCTTATGTAACAGAGAATCGTTATCCAACTTTAGCGCCAACAACAGAATCAATATAATCAAAACAAGATTATTATTATTATTATTGTTATTATTATTACAACTACTACTATGCTTAGAATTATTCCCAACCTCATTAATACTCAGATTATAAATTTATCCGTTTTCACAATGTTGAATAAGTAATTTTATTTCAGAAATCTGTCTTTTACATTTTACCGATACTGGTTAACTAACGAAGCAAATAGAAATAAGTGGTGTTGATATTGTCCAGTCGACCAAAGAAGGCCAATCCTTCAATGTCCATATTTCATATAGCTTCCCTTATTTAGTTTGTTTATTATATTATTATTATTGTTTCCTTTAGTTCCGAGGGGAACATAGGGCTTCAGCCACTAGTGTCCATTGCGTTCGGTTTTCCGCCAAAGTTTTCACCTGACTCCACCCCTGTCCACATGCTTTTATCTTCTCTTCACATGACCTCCTCCAAGTCACCCTCGCAATGACTACCAACTCGCCTCTTCCCATTCGGGTTCCACCCGAGCGATAGCCTGTCTTGTGATACCACTTGATGGCTTGTTTTCTCAGACTACAGCCAATCCACCTGCATTTCTTCCTGCATATTTGTTGCACAATCAGTTCCTGGTTGGTTCGCTCCTACAGATCCCTGTTGCTGATCTTTTCTGGCCGGCCATCTGATCTCGAGTAGTATTGGGCGAAGATAGCTGTTGGTGAAGATCTGTAGCTTTTGAAAAAATAGAGAAGATTTGTAGCTCAGCTAGATGGTTTTCAATTAGTATTGTCCTCTAAGCTGGTTGGCTTAGTTGCGGAGACGCACTTCTATCATTCATGGAAAATTTAAATCAGTTCACTTTATGCTGAAAATTGCGCTGAAGATGTTGATTGTCCAGAAGGACTGTGAAAGCTCCGCAATTAAACCAACTAGCTCAGAGAACACTACTTATTGTAGAAGGTCTGTAGTTTGTTCGAAGTGCCCTTCATGACGCGGCGGCAAATCCCAGATTCATAAAGTAGCTCTGACTTCACACTGGAGTTGAAAATCCGGATCTTATTTTTCATGCTGAGCGCTGTTGACCTCCACACATAGTTTGTTTAAATCTAGCAAAATATAACCTCTGATAGTGTTATTTACTCTGGCGAATATTTAAAACATTTACAACTTAATAAAAATCAGAAGTTTCTACTAATCATGAGAAAAAAGTACTATCCTCCATGGCAGCGCTTACCCCAAAACAGAAGATGCCTATTGCTGATTGGTGCCCTTCGTTTGCAAAATGTACTCTTGAACATTTTACAGCTGACATTCAACAAAATGTCGTGTATTCTTTGAAGGAGAAACGATAAGAGATATCATAAAGGGGACAAGACAAGCTTTCACTACTCTCAAGTCTGTGTGGAGGTCAACAGCACTCAGCATCAAAAATAAGATCCGGATTTTCAACTCCAATGTGAAGTCAGTGCTACTTGCTGTATGGATCAGGGACTTGGCGCGTCATAAAGAGCATCTCAAACAAACTACAGACCTTCATTAACAGTTGTCTTCACTCAATACTACTCAAGATCAGATGGCCAGCCAGAAAAGATCAGCAACAGAGATCTCTGGCAATGAGCGAACCAACCAGGAACCGAGTGTGAAACAAATAGACAGGAAGAAATGGAGATGGATTGGCCATACTCTGAGGAAACCATCAAGTGACATCACTAGACAAGCCCTTGAGTGGAACCCGAAAGGGAAACGGTGAGTTGGTCGTTAGTGCGAGAGTGACTTGGAGGAGGTCATGTGAAGAGGAGATGAAGGCGTGTGGGCAGACATGGAGCCAGGTGAAGACTCTAGCAGAGAAGCGAACTCAATGGAGACGCATTGCTGAAGCCTTATATTCCTCTAGGAATTGAAGGAAATAATAATGATAATGATAAAGGTTAGATAAAACTGTGTCATATGATCTTACGTTAATCAATTTTATTTATTTGAAGATCCTGGAAGAAAAGAATAAATATGATGCCCATTAGAAATTTCGAAACACTGATGACTTAACAAAGAATATTCTTTTCGATAACTTGCTCTTTATCAGATTATACAGTTATATAACCATCCTTAGCAATGAAAGAATAAGGGTTATTAACAATACTGATGTTGTTTAAATAACATCGAATCAATAATATCAATAGAGTATGGTTCAACAGCATCTGTAAGATCGACAGTATCCATCACCGTAACATTACACAGTGAATATCAGAGAAACTAGGAAAAATAACAATACAAATTCATGAATTTATAGTCTCCACTGCAGGCCGGCCAGAGCAGTAGTAGTGGCTGGACTTGCTTCCTCTGTATACACACACACAAAACCCATTCTTTAAAGCGAATCGCGATGGCTTCTACTGTTTGGAGAATGCGGCAACTAGATGTTTTTTAAATTTATTTGTTACCTGATGGATGACAGAAAAGGTGTCTTCAGTGCCGGCTAGCTTTGTGGCCAGTTTGAACCAGGTGGTCCAATATTGAACTGTTGATGATAGTTTTCACTACACCTTTACTTAACCACACCACACCAGTATATGTTCCCGAGTGAGCGCAAAAATCGAGTTCCTAGAGCAGTGGTCAATACAGCTGTCTCCACAAGTGCTGTTGAATCGGTAGGTACAATTAGAGGTGGCTAGTCTAGTCTAGAAACTTCATTTTTCAATTGAGGAATCACAACCGCTCGTGTGGAAAATACGGCTTATATCTTGCTGGCATTATAAGTTCTTTGATTAGATTTTCTTAATTCCGTACTAATTTTAATTCTTTCATTGTAATGTATATATAACTGTGGAACCTGATGAAGAATACTTATTGTTCACCAATCAGTCTTCTGAAATAAATATTGTTCAGAATTAAGTTATGATAATTTTATTCCAGAAGTCTATCTTTCACCTTTCTACTAGTAC
The DNA here is from genome assembly GCA_944472155.2 of Trichobilharzia szidati. Taxonomy (NCBI): domain Eukaryota; kingdom Metazoa; phylum Platyhelminthes; class Trematoda; order Strigeidida; family Schistosomatidae; genus Trichobilharzia; species Trichobilharzia szidati. Next base: position 8,893,594 of record OX235277.1, read on the forward strand.
TTGTTAACTCATAAACTAAACAGAAGTGAACAGTGGGAATATTTTCCAATCGATGAAGGAAGGCGATGTCTTCAGCTTTCACTTATCTTTTCTTTCTTTCTACATGACTTACCATCTTCAAATGACATCAATTTTGTCAAATATGCTGACAACCTGACTGTATCTTTGACTGTCAAATGTCAAAGTGACTGCTCTAAACTTAATGGCTTTCTATCAGAAATCAGCCAGTGGTCCAAGGAAAACGGTCTTACCTTAAACTCCTCCAAATGCCAAACAGTCAATTTCACCTTGAGGCATAAATCCGACCTAAACAAACTGGTTGGCTCTCACGAGGTATGCAACACAGATGGCACTGAAATAGAAACCAAGTCGGAAATTAAATACCTGGGCGTCATTCTATCTGCTGATCGTTCCTGGTCGTCTCATATCTTGGCGATTTCTAAGAAAATATTCCGTCTCACCTTCTACATCAAAAAGTTAAGACATTCTGGAATAACCTAACCACTTACTCCTACAATTCGTTAACTCTCGCATTCTGTCTATTATTCTCTATTGTTCCCCTCTAGTTTTTCCCGGGCTACTGAAGAAAGACTATAACATATTACGCAGGATGTTAAAGGTTGTCAGCAGGGTAAGCGATGTGCCACTTAACCAGCTTGTTAATATTCTGGTTGACAGGCACATGGACTCATGTGAAAAATGGGTTAAATCCATTTTATCTAACTCACACCACCCTCTTCACTCACAACTCTCCCCTTGTATCTCATCAGGCAAAACCAAAAGCCTATATAGGAAACTATATGCTAGCACTAGCAAGTACAAAAACTCAACCATATCCTACTTGGCTCGAGTTCTGTGCTATAAAGAAAGCTTTAGGCGTGACACCTATAACTTATTAAATAGTCAGTACAAAAATTGGATCTCGTCTTTCCAACTCATATCATTTATAGGTACAACATTTTCTTTCTTTCTTTTCCTTTTCTCTCTCTCTTTTTTCCCCTTATGTGCTGCTTTGTTTCTTTCTTCTGCTTACGCCAGTTAATAAGACAGCTTCCACTTTTCTAACACCTTCAAACACTGTTCTGCTTTGGCTTTGTTACCGACATGCCAATATTTTGTCGTCATAATGAACTGAGATTACCCTTAATCCATGTAGAATTCTATTTATTGATAATGTACTAACTGGATGCAATACTGTAGTGAAAATTCTGAGAATTCCATTCTGTATCACAAGTATTGTTTTGAAATAAAGCAAATTATTATTATTATTACATGTTGCTGCACAGAATAATTCAGAATCTTATGATCAAATTGTCTCACATATCTTGTAGTACTTCAAGATCGAGCCTTAAAGTTTGAGTAGAAGTGGTGTTTTTATCACGGCGATGTTGCTATAGTCGAACACAGTCTTCCCACTTCATCGAATCCTGGACCATCTGAGTAGCTGGCGAATGTCAGAACACTAAACTACCAACGTATATTTGCTAGATGCCATCATCAGAATGCTAATGCATTGAGACCACCAGAAATAAAGAAGTGCAGGAATTGTGAGTGCGATTCTGCCAGAGACTCAATAAGAAAGACATATCATCCCTTGAAAACTCTTATGAAACTTATCGGACGTGATCATTTGGCAGTAAGATGTATTTCAAAATCTTTGAAACATATTTATAAATATATATAAAGACTCATCTTGTCTTCAGGGAAACCTAGTTCAATCATACTGTGGTGGTGTAAAACAGACAATATGTGCCAACGAAATGTTATTCTGACATTTTCCCACAGTTCAACAGTGCATTGGCAACAGAATACTATGTATATTTGAACACTGTATTTCTTGTCGTCTGATGTAAACCAAAATCACACGCTCAGTGATTGATTAACAAATATAAGCGGTAGATATATAGACAGGGATTTGATTAATGAAAAATATACTTTAGCTTCCGTGTCTTGCCCTCTGTTGTTGCATTTGACATCACTGCCTGCAAACAAATTGAAAGCCTATACCCTCCACTTTTTGATGGAGACATATGGATCTTCGGGTAGGATTTCAAGGCTGTTGCGCAGCTGAGTGCTGTTCAAGATCCGTCAGCGATGAGGCTGTTACTTGAGACGCTGCTGAAAGGTTGGCGGGCGGCAGCACATGATAGTGACATCATAGAGATCGTATGGGTGGGAAATAAGAGCTTGCGGGAGGCATTGGAGCCTGTTTAGGAAGACTGCAGAGAACTGAATGAAATGGAGACGTTCTTTTGAGGACTTATGTTCCACTCATAACCCAAGGGAGTAACACCGATGATGACGACTGTGACACTATTAAGAATAAATGACGATATTTTGTCCCTATATTCAAACTATCAACTAAATTTTGAGGAGCACTTTGTGATTTATGCCCTTAGTTCTTACTTAAGAGAATGGTCAATTCAGTGGCCTGAATATTGAAGTTTTTAACGGAAAATATGAGGAAATTTCCATATTTAACTGAATAGGACAATTCTACTTACACTGAAGATAATAACATTCTGCGGATAATTAATTCTAATTCAAAAACCCACAAAACTTTATTCATTCCAATGTATACCAGAATTTTTGTGACTGAAAATTATCAGATTGGATGACGCCCTTACTGGCGATAATGTTTAACTTCTAAACCTATTAAACTTTCATCATATATAGTAGTATAATGATATGAAGAAAAAAAATGAGGAGAGGTGAATAGTTGTCCCGCCCTATTCTCAGTCTCACCAGTGAATGCAGCCTATTATGCTGAGTGAAATGGATTGAGAAACCATCAATTTTTATCTGTTCACCAGTAATATATGACCATCATCTAGTGCAACACACATGCACAACTCTTCTCACAACACCTATGCAAGTGATATTCATGAGAAGAAAAGATAAAACTAGCCATTTTTCTCTCTTCTCTCAAAGTCGTCAGTGGAAATACTAGAACCTGTTAGAAGAAGTTACTGTGTTACCACAGCTCAGCGCTTAGGCACTGGTTTGGTTAACCAAGGGTCAAGAAGGTACTTCACCTCTCCAGGCAGGTAGTAGGGCTGATAAAAAGGTAAGGTGGGGCGTGAGGTAAGCTACCACACCCAGTAAAATGAAAGCACTACTACCGAAACTTCAAAGTTCTAGCCTAAAGTCCTACGTACAGCTTGGAATGTAAAGGAATAAAAAAACTTTCAGTTTGTTTTCAAAGACACCTTTGATTTAACGGAGTGTATCCATATCAATATATGTGTAAAACTTGGGCACTGTGGTAGTAAGTAATTCCATATTAGTTTGTTTGCTAGATGTATCACACAGTGGAACAGTATTATTTACTGGATGACAAAGTTTTTGAACAAAATTTATTGTTCATAATCATTCCATCAATTATAATCATACGACTTCGAAACTTGAGTTTTACAGTTCCCTTTGTTGTTTCCTATTTGTCGTCGTACGGGTAGTAGAATTTTCCAGATGTCTACGTGGACAGGTGTTGAATCATTCCTATTACATGTATTTGCAGTTGATTTGATAACACAAAGCTTCTGTTATCAATCTTTCCCTCCATTCATCCTGTGACATTAGATTTTAAAACTGTCATCCTATCCCATCCATCCTATTGTACGGTTGTATGTGATTACATGTAGTGCTATAGCTGAACTATTCTCTAGATTTCTTATCTTATTCGGGTCAAGCAATCTAGACTGAAAGGTCCACAAGTATTAAACAGTGTAATTGCGCGTCATCTATTAGACACTGGTCATAATGTAGACAACAAGCAAAAGAAACCTAACTTGCTACGCTTCGCTGAAGCAACTGCTATCAGACGACTTAAACCAAATCTATGTACGCAGAAAGAGACATTGGTGAATCTTGCACTGCCCTGGTGACAACAAAAAATATACAACAGCTTGTTTTTGTTTCTAAGCCTAATTGCCTAATTATTCTATAAATATTTATAAACTGTCAAATATTGATCACAGTTCATTTTAATTATTCTATAAATAGTCAGTGTTTGTAACTCTTAATTAGTTAAATCATTCCGGACTAATGTTACTTTTACTTCCTACCAATTACTCCTTGTGATCGTGGAAAAGTATGTTCAAATCTTTAATGTAATGTAATTCATATTTTTCATCGTTCAGGTTGTAACCAGTTGAGAAGAATCCTCGAAATAATAAAAGATGAGCTCATATTATCCTGGTACAATTGTTGTTCTTGCTTTGTTCAAATCTAGATTTTGCTAGGTTTTTATGTTCAGCTAGTCTGACTGCTCCTGTTCTACTAGTTCGACCCATGTATTCGACCTGACAATCATTGCAGGCAGGGTATTAGGTGAACTGAATTGTTTTGTGTTCACAGGGTCTTTTAACCGACAGAGCTTGTTTCTGATTGAGTTTGTGGGTTTGAATGCCATTTAAAATTAATAGTGATAACAATAATAGTGATAATAATAATATTAATGACGACACCAACAGTAAGGAATCTAAATCATCAGTAGTAATTCAATACAAGGAAGGAACCCCGGAAGCCTTACGCAGAATTCTTAACAAGGAAGGAATAAAAGTTGCTGGCATTCAAACCAACAACAAACTCAATTAGAAACAAAATTTGTCGGTTATAGGATCAAACAAAACAATTTAGTTTATCTCATACCCTGCAATGATTGTCAGGTCAAATACATAGGTCAAAATAGTAGAACAGGGGCAGTCAGACTAGCTGAACATAAAAACCTAGCAGAATCTAGATTGATTGACCCGAATAAGATAAGAAATCTAGAGAATAGTTCAGCAGCTGTAGCACTCACTACATGCAGTTACACACACCCACGCAATAGGATGGGATAGGGTGACAGTTTTAAAATCTAATGTCACAGGGTGAATGGAGGGAGAGATTGATAACAGAGGCTTTGTTCATCGAATCAACTGCAAATACGTGTAATAGGAGTGATTCAACACCTGTCCACGTAGACATCTGGAAAAGTCTACTACCCCAACGAAGACAAATAGGAGACGACAAAGAGAACTATAAAACTCAAGTGTCAAAGTCGTGTGATTACAATTGATGCAATGATTATGAACAATAAATTTTCTTCTAAGTGTATCCATATCGTTAATGCAAAAGGAAAAACCATGTTTTCCCATGACGTTGATTCTTTATTTACAAATGTACCTCTGTTAGAGATAATTGACATTTTGTGTGACTACATTTCCGACAACAATTTTCTATCACCAGTGTCGATATCTTATTTGAAGCAGTAACTCCTTTTTTTATTATTATTATTATCATTATTATTATTGTTTCCTTTAATTTCTAGAGGAACATAAGGCTTCAGCCGTGCGTCTCCATTGCGTTCGGTTCTCTGCTAGAGTCTTCACCTGGCTCCAAGTCTGCCCACATGCTTTCATCTCCTCTTCACATGACCTCCTCCAAGTCACCCTTGCACTGACAACCAACTCGCCACCTCCCTTTCGGGTTCCACTCAAGCAATGGCTTGTCTAGTGATGTCACTTGATGGTTTCCTCAGAGTATGGCCAATCCATCTTCATTTCTTTCTGCCTATTTGTTTCACAATCGGTTCCTGGTTGGTTCGCTCATTGCCAGAGATCTCTATTGCTGATCTTCTATGGCCGGCCATCTGATCTTGAGTATTGAGCGAAGACAACTGTTAATGAAGTAACTGCTTTTCTTTACTAACAGTGTAAAGAATCAGACAGCGAAAATAAGACAGGCCGGCAGAAGCGTTCAATGAGCCAGTCAACCAATGTGTCTCCTTTCAATAAAAGCTGAAACAGAAATGATGATATTGGAATATCTGCAAAGCATTTAAAATTCTGAACATTTTATTCAAAACACTAACTACAATAATGCCTGACAGCAGGATTATATTATAGACCGTTAATGAACTGGTTTTGTGATATGAATTCGTGACCTTTTCAACAACAAATCATCGGCATATGCTTACGAAAACGTAAGAGGTGTGAAATGTCGTGTCCAAATACGTAAATTATTCTCGCTCACTTACCTAAAATATTTTCAAACAATTAATGTATTATAAAGGTGAGATTAGTAATCAAATAACAGTCAAGTCTTATTTTTGAAATCAATGGCAAAATTACTCTTGCCAAAGCTTGAACCCTCCTTAAGGATTTCTAACGAGCCCAAACAGTTTGCCTATACACAGGGTAGAAGTACTTTAGAGGATGCGGCTGCTGTCTTGTGTCATACGATTGTTTCTTCCTCAAACAAAGGGGACAAATATATCTGTTGTACCTCAGTTGACTACACACCTGCTTTTGACTCAGATGTTCCTTGACACAAACGCCATTCTGGGCTGCAAACTGGTTGCATTCTTATTTCTTTAACAGAATGCAGTATTCTGCATACAGAGGCAAACCTTCCCTCTTCTCGCTCACTGAAGCTGGTGTCGCTCAAAATACTGCTCTCTCCTCTTCTTTCTTCTGACATGGCTTCCCTCTTTCAGAAGAAATCAACTTCGTCAAATATACTCATGATTTGACTATTATGTTGCTAGTTATGTCCTGATGTGACTATTCCAAACTGAAAAAGCTTTTGTAAATTACGTGGTACTCAACGGCACAACAAAGTTAGAAATTTGATAAAGTTGAAATTCTCATTGAGTCAGAAGAAAAGTGGTAGTTGAGTGTCAGTTTAACAAATGTGAAGAGGGTGTTAAAATGTCAAAAAGGAACATGTGAGAGTGATAATAGTGAATTGAAGCAAATGAAAAATAAAAGTAAAATTGAAAAGAAAAAATTTAAAAGAAAAAATCAAAATGTTTTAAAGGAAACGACTGGTGAAGAGCTTAAGACCAAAGTAAAATAAGAGACTGGACAAACGTTTTTAGTAAACAGAGTTCGGGGTTGTATTGACGAATCGCCAGCTTCTCCGCCATACACCAGTGCCAAAACATGATGCCCTTTGTACCATTTGGCCTCACCTTTTAGATTATCCTGAATGACGACTCTGATGGAGCTACGAGGACTGAGTTCACCAAGTGGTCGAGAATTGAGCTAGTAATCGTCTTGCATTGTTCCCTTGCTAACCATACCGAATAATGTTCAGAGATGCGTTTGGAAAGTGCGCGCTATGTGCGGCCAGTATAACTAGCTCCAATATAAATAGCAAAAGGACAATGCAAGACAATTACTAGCTCAATTCTCGACCACTTGGTGAACTCAGTCCTCGTAGCTCCATCAGAGTCGTCATTCAGGATAATCTAAAAGGTGAGGCCAAATGGTACAAAGGGCATCATGTTTTGGCACTGGTGTATGGCGGAGAAGCTGGCGATTCGTCAATCCAATCCCGAACTCTGTTTACTAAAAACGTTTGTCCAGTCTCTTATTTTACTTTGGTCTTAACCTCTTCACTAGTCGTTTCCTGTAAAACATTTTGATTTTTTCCTTTCTTTCTTTAATTTTTAATTTTACTCTTAGTTTGCTTTTGCTTCAATAATTAATTCACTATTATCACTGTCATGTGTTCCTTTTGTGCATTTTTACATCCTCTTCACATTTATTAAATTGACACTCAACTACCTTTATTCTCGCGGAATAGCTTTTTGTAGAATATCAGCCAGTGGTCTCAGCTAAGCGATCTTCCCTTAAATCCCTCCAAATGTCAAACAGTTAACACTAGTCCGTTCATATAATACTTGTTAAATAGAGCGCACTGAAATAGAAGCAGTGTCAAATATGAAACACCTTGGAATATTTCTTTCCTCTGACATCTCTTGATCGTCTTAAATCTTGGCGATTTCCAAGAAAATATACCATCTAACCTTCTACATTAGGTAGTTAGCACAATCACGAATCATTCAACCTCTACTTTTACAATTTGTTAACTCTTACATGTTACCTACTGTAAGTAACTGCTCCATCTGCCTTAATCTTTCATGTGCTAATCAAACAGGATTGTGTCATATTGCGATGGGTACCAAAGGTTGTCAGTAAGATAAGCGGTGTGCCACTAGTCAGCTGTTTACTGCTGTAGACGACAGACATCTGGACTCATACGAGAAATGATCTAAATCTACGCTGGCTGAGCCTCAATACCCCCCCCAATCACAGCAATCGCCTTCCTTCTATCTCATCAGGTAGGACAATAGGCTTATACAATTAAGTTCAATGATGGCGTATTTGACCCGCATTCTTTGCGATGGAGATAGTGTTTAGCGTACAACTTATAACCTACTATGTAATTAGCAAAGTAAATGGGTCAAGTAGCCAGTTACTGGTAGGCGAAGGTTGAAGTCTACTGTTATTTTTGTACACATGGTTTAGGATGTATGTGATTAATCTCCCAGAGTGCTCCCATCACCATCAATAACCAAGTTTGAATTAGAGTTAGGTGATGAAATAATTGTGAAACAGTCATTGATATTGATTTTGTGACATGGCATTAATTAAGTGCTTTGCAATGGATCACGTTCTTTTTGACGACCACATTGGAACATTCTATTGGTTCTACCTATATAGGTGTCACCGCCACTGCAGGTGAATTTGCAGATACAGTTTGAAGTAGAGTCCACAGAATTTCGTCCTTTAATCGTAGGTACAGGGATCGAAAATGTTCGGCACGTGAGAAAAAGAGATGCGGCGTAGAATGTGCGTTTGATGGCTGACCGAAGTCTTTGAGCTGTGAAGTGCATAATCTCGTCACCCTTGAATGGTAGGGTAATAAAGATAGCTTTCTTTACTGCAGAAGCCGTCTTTTTAAGATGTGGTCTATCTTTACTGTGACAATAGATAAAGTTTTCTGGATAACAATTAGCTAATAAAACTGAATGCATATGTCAAAGCTCATCCACCAATGTATTGCTGGTACACACTTTGTGGGCGCTTGAGAACAAACATTTCATTAGGCAACGTTTATACTGAATAGGAACAAAACTGGTGAAATCAAGATATAAAGTCCACTGCATATCTGTTTACGAAAAACAGATCGCTTAATCGTTCCATCGTCGTCTCTGCTAGTCATTGTAATATCCAGTTTTAATTACTGGTACTGTTAATACCAAAAGGGTGCAATGATCAGTTTTGGTTAAACATGCTCTGAGGTGTCCTTTTGTTGTTGTCGTTGTTGCTGAGTAAGCTGGATGCAATCTTGTATACTGTATCACAAATATTTTATTTTATTATTTTTATTTATTATACCTTGATTCCACACCATATTTTCGGTACCAGTATGGAATTTTCAGCATGTGATATCAGTATCCCAAATTTTGCAGGCCGACCATTGATATCGGGTGTGCACCGGCAGGGGATCGAACCCCGGACCATATGCATGGTCGGCGAGAGTCCTAACCACTGTGCCACGGACGCAGATCATTATTATTAATATTTTTAGTCGTAAAAAGGGTCTCCCTAGCCTGAATTATCAACTTAGATCTTCGTATCAATAAATAAATAACTGAGTGAGTAAGTGAATGGGTAGGTGAATAGAACGGTGTGTGTTAAAACAATTAACGACATCTAACTAACTAACATACATCCATTTATCCATTGTACATTGAACAATCTAATATTTGGACAGATTTAAATAATTTATGGGTTATTCATTATTCAATTAGTTTGTATTATTCTTGTCATTACCATGATTATTGTCATTATTATTATTATTGTTATTATTATTATAACTATTAGGCATTGAACAATGATGAATAAATTAAGGAATGAGTAGTTTGAAAACAATAAAAATTGATCACTGAACAATGAGCGCCATTCTTCTTGTGATAACCTCTACTCCATCACCTTCTAAAGTTGCGTTATATATGTGTTCATTCATTATGATTCGAGAATCATTATTGCTGTTATTGCTAAAATTAAGGCTTTGTTGTGAAATAACATTGAATCCCTGACATCCGAAATCCAAGAGTCAGACGCGAATAGATTGTTAAAAGGTTATCCTTCGAAACACTAAATTCCAAAAGTAAACGATCTTGACTGTGATAATAATAATAATATTTTGCTTTATTCCAAAACAGTACTTGTGATACAGAATGGAATTCTCAGCACTTTTTACTACAGTATTGTATCCAGTTAGTACATTATCAATAAATTAAATTCTACATAGATTTAGGAAATCTCAGTTCATTATGACAACAACACATTGGCATGTCGGTAGCAAAGCCAAAGTTGAACAGTGTTTGAAGGTGTTAGAAAAGTAGGTGCTATCATATTTACTGGCGTAAGCGGGAGAAAGAAACAAAGCAGCACATAACAGAAAACAAGAAAGAGAGAGAAAAGGAAAAGAAAGAAAGAAAATGTTGTACCTATAAATGATATGAGTTGGAAAGACGAGGTCCAGTTGTTCTACTGACTATTTATTGATGCTTTCTTTATCGCACAGAACACGGGCTAAGTAAAGTATGGTTGAGTTTTTGTACTTCCTGGTGCGAGCATATAGTTTTCTATATAGGCTTCTGGCTTTGCCTGATGAGATGCAGGGGGAGAGTTGTGAGTGAAGAGGGTGGTGTGAATAAGTAAAAATGGATGTGGCCAATTTTAACATGAGTCCATGTGCCTGTCAACCAGAATATTAACAAGCTGGTTAAAGGGCACGTTGCTTACCCTGCTGACAACCTTTAACACCCTACGTAATAAGATATATTCCTTCTTCAGTAACCCTGGAGAAACTAAGGATGAACAATAGAGAATAATAGGCAGGATGCAAGAATTAACGATTTGTAGGAGTAAGGGTTGGGGGGTTATTCCAGAATGTCTTAACTTCTTGATGTAGAAGGTAAGACGGAATATTTTCTTAGAAATCGTCAAGATATGAGACGACCAAGAGAGATCAGCAGATAGAATGACGCCTAGGTATTTAATTTCCGACTTGGTTTCTGTTTCGGTGCCATCTATGTTGCATACCTTGTGAGAGCTAACCAGTTTGTTTAGGTCAGATTTATGCCTAAAGGTGAAATTGACTGTTTGGCATTTGAAGGGGTTTAGGGTAAGACCGTTTTCCTTGGACCACTGGCTGGTTTCTGATAGATAGCCATTTAGTTCAGAGTCAAAGATACAGTCAGGTCGTCAGCATATTTGACAAAATTAAAGTCATTTGAAGATGGTAAGTCATGTAGAAAGAAAGAAAAGAGAAGTGGGGAGAGTACAGCACCTTGGGGGACACCAGCTTCAGTGAGCACAGCAGAGGAGGATTTACCTTTTTATATGGTGTACTGCATTCTGTTAGAGAAGTAGGAATGCAATGAATGCTCATGACGAATGTTCACGTTGAATTTTATTCATTATTATTAAAACATAGTTATTTTTCGCTTAGAATTCAAGTGGATAATAGGGCTACAATGGAACATTGCAATTTCGTTCTGTATGCATCGGATGCGGAGCAACCCCACCGGAACAAGCTGAATTCAGGGAAGGCAAATCATAAGTTGATCAAACTGCTACTCTGCGAACCATCGTCGTCATCGAAAAAAGCATAGAACGGCAGTCAAACCTCTACCTCAACTTCCTTCATCGAGTTCGGAAAGGTTTTTGACAGACAGCGTGCAGTGCTCAAGTGTTTACTGAGCTCATTCAGGGGCTGGTTGTATGACAATGGCGCGTGTCAGGTGATCCACGATGGGAAGCTCAGCGAGACGTTCAAAATGTATACAGCAGTGAGACAAGGCTGCCAATTGCTATCACCACTGATATTCCTAAATGTGGCGGACTGGATTATACATCCAGTGAGTTGACAGGAATAGATTGGAGTGACCGATACGAAGACACTAGAAGATCTGAATTTCGCGCGTGGATATGATTTATGTTTAATATCAAACAAACTCGAGGACTTTCAGGCGAAAACCAACAAACTGGCTGAAGAAATAGTGAAACCTGGACTTCAGGTGAACATGGCGAAAATGGAGGTGATAAAGATTACCAACTAAGCAACCAACCAACAGAAACAGCAACCAGCACCAATCACCATCAACAGGAGAGTTTCTGACAAAGGCTACTTCCCTTCACTTTTCCAGTAAGCGTCGTTTCATTCACAGACACCTGGAACGGATGAAGTTGTCAAAGCCAGCCAGCCAGTCAGCCAGATTCGGAAAAGAAAGATACACCTTCATCAATCTGAAACCACTATGGAAATGTTCTGCACTCCGCCTCAGCATGAACAAACGAGATTCGGATTTTCAACACCATTGTGAAGTCAGTTCTTCTTTACGGGTCAGAAACTTAGGCAGTGTCATACAAAAAAGGATTTCCAACAGATGACAGACGTCTATCAACAGCTGCCTAATTCGCCAACTCCATACTGAAAATCAAATGGCCAGCCGGTGGGCTAGAAGGAATCAGCAACAAGAAACTCTGGGAGATGACCAACCAGCCAAGAGCCGATTGCTCAGTAAATATGTAGTAGAAAATGGAGATGTATCGGGCACACATTGAGGAGACCATCGAATGACATCGCGCGCCAAGTCCTCGAGTGAAACCCGAATATGAAGCGATGATTGCATCGTTGGTGCAAGGGTGAAGTGGAGGAGATCGTGCGAAGAGGAGATGACAGAATGCGGCTAATCGTCGACCCGGCTGAAGGGTAAAGAAGAGAATATAACAAAGTGAAGATGTGTTGCCGAAGCTGTATGTTCTATTTGGAACCTGAGGGAATAATAGCAATATTTTGTTCTCTTCTCTAAAGTTCTCCTTAGTTGGCTCCGTTCAAGTTCAACTTGAGCAATGCCCTAAAGCGCGATGTCACTCAACCGTATCATCAGCGTGTGTCCGATCCATCTCCAATTCCTACCAAGTATTTGTTGAGCCATAGGTTGTTGAATAGTTTTTTCCAAGAGTTCCCTGCTTCTAATTCCTCCTGGCCGGCTATGTGATCTTCAGCATGGAAACAGCGTGGGGAGGAGCTGTTCATAAAAGTCTGCCGTCAAATTTCGGAACATTATAGAAGAAGTGACTGATTTCACACTGGTGTTGAAAATCTGAATCTTGTTTCCAAAATGGATTTCACAGTGACGAAGGTCTGTTTTGATTTTCCGATTCCGGTTTTGGCTTCCTTATCGGTGCTGACTGCCTGTAGTTGAAGTGATACTCCCTAGATAAGTGAAGGGATTCACCTCTTCCAAATTACTCCCTTTGAAGGTGATTGGTACTTGTTGTGGTTGCTGTTAGTTGGGTATTTTCATCACCTCCGTCTTCCCTACGTTCACCTGAAGTCCTGTCTCTGCTGGCTGCCTTTTCTGCCAGTTTGTTTGTTTTCGCTTGTAAGTCTTCAAGTTTCTGTGACATTAGACAAAAATCATCTGCCTACTTATCGGTCCCACGTATTGCTGTCTTCTCACTAATCGCAAGCGGTCTTCCACACAGCCCTTTTTTATTCCTATACGTTCCCAGTGGAACATAGGGCTTGAAACTAGAGGCGTGAAGTTTCTGTATCAGTGGTTGTAATTTTTACAGGATGGGGTTGCTAGCCTCATGCCCAACCTTTCCCTCTTTACCAGTTTTACTACTGGCTTCGCGAAGTAAAGGAGTGCGTCCGTGGCCGTGGATCGAACCCCGGACCATGTGCATGGTCGGCGAGCGTCCTAACCGCTGTGCCACCGACGCCCTTCCACACAGTCTAGTTTACAACAATTAGGAATATCAACAGTGATGGCAGGCAGTGACCTTGTCTTACGGTCCTGCATTAGATCCAAAGGCTTCATTGATTTATCCGTTGGGGATTACTCGACATGTGACATGTTGAATCAGGCTGATACATATTTGGGGCACTGTATAATAATGAAGTAGTTTCCAAATTACTCCGCAGTCAGTACAGTCAAGTTCCGTCGTAGAATGAATGAATTTGAGTGGAGTAGAGATTTAATTGCCACCCTATTCATAATGATTAAAAACTTTATACGGATGAATGGAAATTTCACAAACAGGAATAGAAAATGGGTTTGACGGTTGCGTGTGTGTGTGTCAGGGAAAGTAAGGTCAGATGTCATGGAGAGTAGAAATGTAACAATGAGAAGGTGGAAAAATCAATCAGATACTTGGAAAACACAATCCTACTGCAGATTTAACCCGAAATAAGGACAAGTTACTTGGATGCCACATTCGTCATAATCAGAAGAAACGACTTGGACAATACTCACAACTTGATAAACACCTTCAGTGGAATAAAATTCTCAAGAAAAGAGAAATTCGAGGGCAAAATTCAATTCCTAAGCGAATTAATCAAGCGAACATCTACTGGAAAATTAGCAACTCAAGTGTGTACAGAAAATCAACTCACGCAGATCAAATACTCAATTACAGCAGCAACACCCCCAATAACAGACAAAATGAGTTGCATACAGAGCGTTATTACAGATAGCCACGACTCATTGCAACACTCCTGCCTTGAGGAAAATTGAAGAAAAAATGTACATCTTATGGCTGGCTTCCAGAAAAATGGGCATCGACGAAACTTCATCAAAAAATATCTACCTCCAACTTAACCAACCAAACCAAAGGTAATCAATGAAGACATAAAGAAAATTTTCCTATCATATATAAAGAATATGTCCAACATCTCTGAAAGACTGGTCAAACCTTTCGGAATTGATGTTGCCGACAAACCAACAAAATCACTTCACTTGTCTCTGTGTTAACTAAAAGAAATAACAGCGAAAGAAGACAAAATCAACATCATTTACAAGGTAAACTGATGTGTAAAAAATTATATTTGTAAAATCTCAGCAAGATTGAAATCATTAATTCCAACGTTTCGTGCTTTCGGCAACCTGGTTCGAACTTCTTCAGGGAAATTAATCGAAATTAACATAACAGAGGTTTATATATAAAAAGAACATCACTTGTTTTAAAAATTTTGTCCAATCATGAGTCATTCAACAAGTATAATAAACAAAATTGTATGAGCTGTGATCAAAATTTGAACTCGGACTTACAAATATTGGTCTACCTTTGTTAAACACTTTAAACAGAGTGTGCATGTGTGTGTGGGTAAACAGTTGTAAAACATTTCCGAACAAAGAAACTATGTAATTGGCACAATCATCGTGTTTTCACTCTCCGTTGTCTGCAACAGAATGCATATCCTAAATCAGTAGCTGTCGCGCTAAATCACGAATTGGTAGAAGTTAGAATTCATGAGCCACTGAATCGGGTCCCAGTGGCTGAATGCTATACGACTTCGCTTGCCTTGTAACCGGAAGGTCCTGGGTTCGAATCCCAGTGGGTGCGTAGTGTCGATGATTCCCAAAGTAGGAAGAAACAGCAGCTGTCCAGTACTCCCTGGCTGGTTTTCAATGGTTCTCTTACTGATATCAATCCGTGATCAACTCGTAAAAACATAACTAACCCTTACAAACCAAACTATAGAATATCACTCATTTAGTCAAAACTTCCACTCAGTCTGTAGATGACTAAACATCATCCACCCTCATGGGTCTCAGAATCTGCACAAGCAGTTTCATTTATCATGATTCATTTCAACTCTAAAGAGTTAGTTTCTACGGATTTGATTTGTTTCAAGATTGCCCACGGATTGTATCAGTAACTGAACCACTGAAACCACCATGGAGTACTGAAGAGTTGTTTCGTACTAGTATCGGACATTTAGGCAATACGAACTGGTAAAGTTAAACTTTAAGCATCACCAACTAACTACCAATCAGTGAATGACCTTGAACGAGCTGATCACATGAAAGAGGCATTTCTAGTTATGGAAAACGTATTTTTATGAAAAAAAGCTGCATAAAACTGTTACATAGGGTATCTTTCTCTCTGACATGTGACATGAAAATCTCCTAGTTTAGCTTTGGAGTATAAACTGAAACGTTACACCACATTCTATACACATATATATTCATCTAAATGACTATAAAGGACATCAACCTTTTGAGATCCATAGTTGGCTCTAATCTGGTTTTGTAACCTTCCTCAAAAGCCTTCTGTAGAACTAGTGTGTGTGTCCCTGTAATGGGATTCAACAAAATCATTGGAATGGTTCATTCTGTGATGAATATTTCCAGGGGATGACAAGGAGTTATAATCTTTCCACTCATCGGTGTCTATAATGGATTCACTAGTCGAGTGATATTATTATTATTGTTCCCATGGGTTCCTAGTGGAACATAGGGCTACAACTACACGTCTACACTTGCTTCTGTCTTCCGCTGTACTTTTCACCTGCGTCCATGTTTCAACTCCTCTTCACACGATCTCCTCCATGTCACCCCTCGACGTCCCACTCGCCACTTCCCTTTCGAGTTCCACTCGAGCAATGGCCTGACGCGCGATGTCACCAAGTGGTCTCCTCAGCGAGTGTCCTATAGTTTCTTGTTGGTGATTCTTTCCGGCGGCCATCTGATCTTCAGTAGTATAGAACGAAGACAGTTGTTGATAAAGGTCTGCAACTTGTTGGAAATATTCTTTGTGACCCACCAAGTTTCTGATCCGTATAGAAGAACTGACTGACTTGACGTTTGTATTGGAAAGCCGAATTTTGTTGTTGATGTTGAGTGACAGCGGAAGATTTCCAGATTGGTTTCAGGTTGATGTTTGATGATGTTTCTCGCCTTCCCGAATCTCGATTTGACATCCTCGTCCGTCCGTTTCGCCTGTAGTTGAGAAGATGCTCCCTAGATAAGTGAATGAAGTAACCTCTTCCAAATCCGTCGCGTTGATGGTGATTGGCTCTGGATGTTGCTGCAGTTGTTGTTGTTAGTTGGTTATTTTTATAACCAGTCGAGTGATAGTAAGTACTAAGGTAGTTTACTTTCTGTCTGCTGTTCTCTCAATGAATCCTTTTTATAGGGAGGTGTCATATGAGCTGACCACCCAAACAATTTTTGATCGCCCACAACCACGGTTGTATTTTTTGTTTAATAAGACAGTTTCGTTTACGTGTACGACTGCTACCGCTGAACTGTTGATACGAAGCTATTTTCAGTTTCACCAGCTGCGCTACTCAAAGGCTGTTTTAAAACTCAGTAATTACAAAATTTGAAATCTGGGTTAAGGACAAGTGGCAACTGTCAAAAAGTGTTCCTACGAAATATTAGAATTATCAGCTTAACTTCCCTAACGCTGACTTCTCTTAAACAATTTCCACAATGATGGATATATACATGAACAAATCCTTTCCTATCCAAGCAATACTGGAACACCTTATCCCAACCAAACTGCAGCTTTAACTGCATCAGAACAAGCATTTGACTTAAATCAAGCGGAATAGAACCTTCAACTTACGCTGATGAAATTTCACTGGACCATTCAAGGTCATTCGCTGACTGGTAGTTTGTGGTGCTTAAAGTTTAACTTGGCCCGCGTACCGACTGTGTTATTATAATATTATTAATGTTTCCTTTAATTCCCAGAGGAATGTAAGGCTTCAGCCGTGCGTCTCCATGGCGTTCGGCTCTCTGCTAGAGTCTTCACCTCGCTCCAAGTCTGCCCACATGCTTTCATCTCCCCCTCACATGACCTCCTCCATGTCACCTTTGCACTGAAGACCCACTCGCCGCTTCCTTTTCGGGTTCCACTCGAGCAATGGCTTGTCTAGTGATGTCACTTGATGGTTTCCTCAGAGTATGGCCAATCCACCTCTATTTCTTCCTGCATATTTGTTCCACAATCGGTCCCTAGTTGGTTCGCTCATTGCCAGAGATCCCTGTTGCTGATCTTTTCTGGCCATCTGATCTTGAGTAGTACTGAGCGAAGACAACTGTTAATGAAGGTCTGAAGTTTGTTTGAGGTGCTCTTTATGAAGCGCAGTGCAAGTCTCTGATCCGTATAGTAGCACTGACTGACTTCACATTGGAGTTGAAAATCCGGATGTTATTTTTGATGCTGAGTGTTGTTGACATCCACACAGACTTGAGAGTAGTGAAAGCTTGTCTTGCTTTTCCGATCGATTCTTGCCTTGATATCCTCGTCAGTTCCACCTGTAGCTGAAACGATGGTCCCCAGATAGGTAAAGGAGGTAGTTTCTTTCAGGTTCCTCCCATTTATGCTGATTGTTGTCTGTTGTTGTTGTTGATGTTTCCCAGGAATCCTCATCACCTCTGTTTTCTCTATGTTCACCTGAAGTCCTACCTTTTATCCTTCTTCTGCCAACTTGTTGCTTTTCGCTTGCATATCTTCCAGTTTGTGGGAAATCAGACATATATCGTTGGCGAAGTCCAGATCCTCCGAGTTTTTTGTGTGAGTCCATTTCATGCCTGTTTCCTCATTGCCCACTGTTTGTCGCATTATCCAGTCTACTGCAAACAGGAAAATCATTGGCGATAGTAGGCAGCCTTGCCTTACTCCCATCTTCACTTACAAGGAATCGGTGATTTACGTGTTGTGGATTACTTGGCATGCACCATTGTCGTACAACTGTTGGATAAGATGTATAATTGTCGGTGGTACCCCTTGGAAGTAGCGAAGTAGTTGCCAAATCACCTTTCGATCGACGCTGTTGAAGGTCGACTGTAGTTTTAATCAAAGATATTCAAGTGACAAGTCGAGCTCGTACACTATTGAGACAATAGGGACCGACTTAATCTCCAGCCAATCAACTCTATTTTCAACCAATTCGTGAGTTTACTCTGAAGACCAGTTGGATGCGTAATGCTGATGAAACTCAAACTAGAAGAGAACATTCAGCTATCCTGTACCCCATTCCAGGCTCAAACTGATATCAGCCAGTGGTCAAACTTGTATGACTGGTATAAATTCTCTTGTCAAATATACCACAACGTTGTCTGGTGGGAAAATGCGTTGAATTAAACATTTAACAGGGTGTTCTAATCCATCACTGTGTTCAGTCGTTATCAGCTACACTGAATTTTGTCGGCAAATGACTTGTTTCATTAATCAGCTTCATTTTAGCCTTAAAGTAATAAAATAAAGCCCAGGGTAATTGATACAATCTGTGGTCGGAATATAAATGTGAGGAAACTAACTTTACTTTTGTGATGTTTCCTCGTTAAGTGCAAAAAGGCAGGCAGCAACGATGATTGAGTACAAAATACTGATTCTTTTTTAGAGATGGATACCAATCAGTCGTATTTAATTCGTTTTAGTGATAAACTCAACTCAAAGTGTAAAGACAGCACAGTTTGAAATACATTGTGGTAGATCGGTTAAATCATCCAAAAGTAATCCGTAGAGATTACCCCTGCCCAATTTTATATATTTAATATTTCATTAATTCAAATACAATCTGACGTTGTGATGTTTTACCATTAATCATGCCGGTCTATAAGCACCGTTTTCTACCTACCGCCGCTACACAGCAGTAAGGAGAGTGTGGGTGAGTGAAGAGGAAGGTGTTTTTAAAGTTAGCAGCGTTTCTTGACTGGGATAATATTACATCAAATGACACATAAGAATAAAACTTGTGCACTGTGGTAGAGTGTAATTCCATTATGGGTGAATTTTGTTTTGATAAGGTCTCATAGTGTTATACAGAAATGTTTACTGATGACGTTTCGAGCACAATTTATTGCTCATAATCATATCAAGGTAATCACACTACTTCCTAAATTCATTTATATAGTTCCGTGGTTTTTCACTTGATTTTCACTTGATTTGAATGGTAGTAATATTTTCCATATTTCGGGTATGAGTGGTGAAAAATTCCTATTGCATGTGTTGGGTGTAGATTCGATGAACAAGGATTCAGTAATCTCCAGTTTCTTGACTCACATAAACTCACTAGTGGAGGGAATAAAATTCACATTTGAATTGGAAAATGAACAAGGAGAATTAGCAATGTCAGATTGTGAAATAAAACGAATAGAAGAAGGCAAACTACACACTAGTGTTTATAGAAAACCAAGGCATTCTAATAGATATTTAGACTTTAATTCATCTCATGCTTTAACTGTTAAGGCAGGCTTAGTTAGGTTTTTAACAAACCCACCAATGGCACTAAGTAGCACAAAAAAGACCTAAATGATGAAATAAAACAGATAAAAGAGGCGTTGGTGTTAAATAACTATCCTTTAAAATTCATTAGGAAGATTGAAAAACGCCAAAAGAAAAATAAAAAGAATTGTGAACCTAGTAATAATAACATAAATAAGAGAGAATATAAGTCATCTACAGTTATACCATATAAAGAGGGGACATCTGCGACCCTACGTAGGATTCTAAATAAAGCAGGAATTATAGTGGTGGCATTCAAACTCAGGTAGGACAAGCTCTGTAGGTTGAAGGGCCCAGTTTACCCAATTAGACAAAATAATATAATTTACAAAATACCTTGCAATGACTATGAGAGAGGTCAACTACATAGGTCAAACCAGTAGGTCAGGGGTAGTCAGATTGTCAGAACATAAGAATTTAGCTGAGGTAAGAATGGTTGACCCCGTGAAGATAAGTAATTTAGAAAAAAGCTCAGCAATTGCAATGCATGCATTAACACACAACCACACAATAGGGTGGTTGGGAGAGGGTTAAGATTCTAAGAAATAAGTAGGTAGGTGAAGAAAGAGGTTGATTACTGAATCTTTAAGTATTGGTTTTGTAGGGATTTTATTTGATTGCATGCAGGTGGTTTTCTAACTGATGTCAACTCATGATGAAATCTTCCATGCGATTACTGAATCCTTGTTCATCGAATCTACACCCAACACATGCAATAGGAATTTTTCACCACTCATACCCGAAATATGGAAAATATTACTACCATTCAAATCAAGTGAAAATCAAGTGAAAAACCACGGAACTATATAAATGAATTTAGGAAGTAGTGTGATTACCTTGATATGATTATGAGCAATAAATTGTGCTCGAAACGTCATCAGTAAACATTTCTGTATAACACTATGAGACTTTATCAAAATAAAATTCACCTATAATGGAATCAAATGACATATTGTTCATTAGTATTTTCCCATGAAGTTTCCGTTTAAAAATGAGGGGATTTACCTACCTTCTGTCTAGAAAATACACATTGTATGGCCTACCTCAAGTGCATAAACCGGAAGTACCGTTAAGACCAATAATTGATATGCAAAATTCGACCTACCATACTCTAGTTAGATGGTTAGTAAATATCCTCAAACCTTTGCATGAGAAGATAGTGAAATCTGGCGTCAAAAATGTATTTGAATTCGTGGACAAAATCAAAGATATTAATATCAAGGACAAAACCATGATATATCTGCATAAAGCATCTTTATTCACAAATGCACTTCTAGTAGAAACAGTTAACTACATATGTGAAAAAGTGGATAACCAGTCGATGAATATTGGCATCCCAGAGGAAATCCTAAAAGAATTGTTATTATGGCGGACTATGAATGTAGATTTCAAATTTGACGGCACACTTTAAAGACAAGTGGACAAGATGGCGATTGGCTCCCTATTGGGTCCCATTGTGGCGGATTTCTTTCTGAGTAAACTAGAAAATGAACCTTTGAACAAACTTATCAGTAAGCTCTCATTTTATTTCCGATATATGGATGATACCTTCATTTGTTTGTGATAACGATTCGGATAGGAGTACAATAATTACTGAATTCAATGGAATACATTCGGCTATGTAGTTTATGCACGAAGAGGAATCCGAATACACAATTGTATCCCTGGATGTCCTCCTTACAAGAAGACCAGATGGTAGCATAAAAAAAATTTGCATAGAAAAAGCACTTGGACAAGACAATACACACACCTTTTCACAGCTCAGAAGAAGTAACTGAAGATGAATTAAGCATTGTATATGATACTTTGATCGAAAATAGCTATCCCAAAATATTTGTGAAGAAACACATGACAAAGAAAGCGGAAAAGGACTACGCACTATCCGTAAACCAGAAGCCACTTTATATACGACTACAATTCAAGGGCAATATACCGAGTGAAACAATTACGAAGAAATTAAGAAAATCAATTCAAAGAACTTTTAATACTGACGAACTACACATCTTATTCTCTACACGACCAATGGTGATTGAAATTGTGTTTACCAATTCAACTGCGCCTGTGGAGTGATTTATATTGGCCGTTGCTGCTCTAGAAACTTGAATTTTTTGTGCTCGAGAACATCCCTCACTATGGCTAAGTGCAGGCGTAGTAGAAACCATCAACAGTTCGATATTGGACCATCTGGTCCAAACCGGCCACAAGGCCAGCTAGCATTCAAGAATCCATCTCTTCACATGGCCTCCTCCACGTCAATCTCAAACTCACGCCCGATTCATCGTTTCCTAACTGGGTTCCACTCAATGATCTCCTAAACGTGTATCTAATGAATCTCCATTTTTTCGACATATTTATCGGGTTGTAAGTTCTTGACTGGTTTGTTCCCCAAAAGTCTGAGTTGATTATCCTTCCCCACAAACCATGTGATCTTCATTATCAGGCCAGCAAACTCAGCTGCTAATAAAAATCTGCAGAAGCCTGTCACAGATAGTTTTAGGGACTTTCGCCTCAAGTCTGTGCACACACAAAAGCTTATTTCTTATGGTGTCTGAGGTAGATTTGCATATCGACTTCAAAATTATGAAGGTATGATATCATCATTCATATCACAGCCAGTAGTAGTTTAAAAGAAGTTGCCCAAATTTACCCGGTTTATGGTGATCAGTGTCTTTTGTTGTTGATAAGGTATCTGCGTGAACCCTTTCTTTTATTCAGAATTTACTTAAGGTCCTAAATTATTCGCTTCGTCTGATAACTTGTTGGTCTTCGCCTAAAGATCTTCGAGTATGTGAGGGACTATAAATGAATCATCCGCAAAGTCCAGATCATTTAGGGTTCCGACGTCAGTTCATTATATTCCTGACTTCTCGCTCCCCACTGCATCACAACCAGGAGTAGCATCGTTGGTGACAGTAGGCGGAGACCTTGCTTTACTCCTGTCTGTACTTCAAACGACTGGCTGAGTTCTCCGCTGTGAGTCAAGTTTTGTTTGGCACTGAATGAGGTTGATAAGGATTCAGGTCACCCGGTAGTTAAGAAAGTTACTTCCAAATCTCTTCGTGGTCAACGCTGTTGAAGGCCTTCTCAAAGTCGGTGAAGTTGACGTGAAGATTTACATATCATCGCACATTAAGAAAACAAAAAGCATAAATAGTAAAAATTACAACACAAATACACTGCAATGGGATCTCCTTTTGGTCCACTCCTAGCCGACTGCTTCATGGCGATCCCTCGATAAGTCAACTGCACTTATTCAGGAGACACGTAGATGATAGGTTCATAATTTCTTACGAAAAATCCGATTTAGATTATCTCCTCAAAACCTTCAACGCAGAGCACCCATCATTAAGATTCACCTTATCAAATAAGGCGTTTCCATTAAATTTATTACGTGAAATCCTACTAGAGAACGGGTATCCACTAAGATTCATAGACAAAAACATGAAAGCGAAGCCTCCGTCGTCAAACATCACAACTGTTCCTAAGAAAACTCTTTTCATAAACCTACGAAAAGGATAAGATACTGCTTTTGGCCACATTAGTTTGTATTCATCAGTTCACTTGCTCGTGTGCAGCAAAGTATTTTGCTGTGGTTGTGTTCTCTGAGCTGGATAGTTAATTTGCGGAGCTTTCATCAACCTACTGGGTGACATCTTCAGCGCATACTTCAATTTGAAGTGAGCTTTTTGATTTCTCCACGAGTTTATTAATCATCTCTCCTGGTGACCTTGGACGTGTCACCCAGTGGGGTGATGAAAGCTCCGCAAATTAACTATCCAGCTCAGAGAACACAACCACATCAAAATCATCCACCTGAGCTACAAATCTTCTCTATCATATCTAAATCTTAGGAGCAAAGTATATCGGCCGTACGCGACGTCAGGTCCACAAACACATTCTCAAACACTGTTCAGCTTGGTTAGTCAGGGGAGAAAATAGGAATAGCAGTGGCTGTAACCTCGAACACCTTGTCATCTCCGGACATTGAACACCCCCACATGAATGCTCCGCAGTGCTACAAAGAGTCCCTCAATATCGTACAAAGGGACTTCGCTTACTCCATCTGCACCTAGCCGGAGAATTAGCTATTCGGGGTATGAAACCGGACCTCTGCACTCAAAATCGATACATACAGTCTCTTGCCCTACTTGCCCAGAGTAAAGTTCTTACTATAATTTTGCTTCTTTCTTTTTTTATTATGTAAGTTCAATATTATTAGGATTGCTATTGTTATTACTACAATTATTTTATAACCAATATTATTCCCATCATCCATATTTTCTTACCACTCTATTACTGTTTATTCATAACTTACAATTAGTCATCCCTTCTTACACTTTACGTTATGTAATACACTTTTCGAGGGCAAAGTTTGCCAGTATCTGATTGGTCGAAAGATTTCTTTGTTTAATAAAAGTTATGAATGTACAGCTCATGAAAATGAATCGTCGAAAAGGAAGCTTTCTTCGCTGTTTGCGCCTTTTTCTTATGATGCAATATGGGAATATTTCGTTCAAATACACAGCTCTCATGAGTTATCAAAGCCTAACCAGGAAATACCAACGATTCTACTATTTTAGCTAATTTTAGCTATTTTAGCTCCCTCTCCATTAAACTAAGTCAACTAACGTAATATTAGGCACATCAGTAATTTTCCTAATTGCATTGAAGATATGCATCTATTGTCAATTATTGCGTCACTCAGTTATCAATGTGATCATTCAATTTAACTAAGCGCATACTACTAATTGTCCTTCCAATGCACGTCAAAGGAAATATGCATTCGTATATATGGGAAAGAGCAACACGTGATTTTATCCAAATGACATCATACAGTTCTGCAATTCTGTCTGCTATTATTTAAATCCACTTTATAACACATTATGCTCGTTAACCCAATCAAAAGTAGATAGATATCCTTCTCCGCACGTTAACTACGATTGCAATTACCAATTCACCAGCACAAGAGCACGAGGCAGGCTTTAAACCAGAAAGAGGGTGTATTGATCATATCTTCACCCTTCGACAGATTCTATGACACAGGCATTCTTACAGGCGTCCAACAGTCGTCAAACTCCTTGACCTAAAGGCGGCATTCAAATCTGTCTACCGAGAGGTAATCTGGAGATCTTTGGCTGTAAACGGAATGCAGAGAAAATACATTGCACTGATCAAGGCACTCTACTCAAACTCATGCAGCCAGGTGAGAGCCTGCAGAGATCTGTCGTCTGAAGGGGTGACAACTAGTGGTTTCCATCAGGGATGCCTAATCACTATGCCCGTTTTTATTCAATTTCATCATAGATGTACTAATGGGCTTCACCCTAACTCAATTCAGCGACTCAGGAATTGACTTGTTACCACCAAGGAATAATCTCTTTGACATAGAATATGCAGATGATACAGACCTCCCAATTAGGTGAAGACGCTGACAAAATGCAGAGTCTTCTGAACACCTTGAGCTGCAATCTGCTTATGTTTGGCATGCAATTCACTCATGATAAATGTAAGATGATGTTATAGGACTGGAATACATTCACTCCTAGCTTAGAAATAGGGAATGAAGTAGTAGAGCGTGTTGACCACTTCACTTATTTGATAAATTGAATCAACCAACGCCAGAGGGTTGATGCTGATGAAATCTCAGCACGAATACAGAAGGCTCGTTTCGCATATGCCTACCAACTTACACCATCTCTGGCTAAGTAGGCGTGATATGCGGCTGTCTATCAATCAAAGGACCTGTGTACTGCTCAGGAGTCCGCCCCATCCTCCTTTATGGCTGTGAGTCCTGGCCATTGAGAGTAGAAGACGAGAAATGGCTGGCTAGCTATGTAGCTGTCTTTGATCATGGACAGCTGCTATCTATCTCCCGTATTAGGCAGTATAATAAAGTGATCAATATTGAGATTAGGCTTTGGTCGAGTGCTAGCTAGGAGAGAATGGAAATCAATCGACGAGGCTGTGAAAATACATCGATCGAGGTGGTTACGACATGTGTTACGCATACCTATCCTAGCCATCTCCTTCCTTGACGGGAAATGTTAGCTGACATAGGTTCAGGCTGGAAAAGAGCTAGCGGCGGTCTAACCAAAACATGACTTCATCAGTCAATGAAATCCACAACAGTTAGTTTAAGCCGCGTAGGAAGGTGCAGACTTCCTGGTTGGGGTCCTCGTGACGGCAAAAACCAGTGGAAACTGGAGACAATTGGTGATATGGCTCAAATTCGTTCTTAATCTCTAGGGCAGATGCGTCCGCTCCTTGTGATTTATAATACCCAACAGAACTGTATTGTTCTTCGTTATTACTATTATCCTTGCTTCACACTTCTGTTTATTATCTGTCTTTTGAACCTCCCTTTACTCTCTTCTGTTGCTTTTTGTGCTGAAAGGAGTGTGGCAACCTGAACTACTGCACTTCGGTGCAAAGTTCTATGTTAAAAACAGACAGACAGTCAGTCTAGTTGTTTATACTGAGTCCAGAAGATTTGCAAACTGAACGTCTTTCTTGCCTTTCCTATTCTGGCCTTGACACCTCCATCTGTTCTGAAGGTCTGTAGTTGAATTGATTCTGCTGAGATAAGTGAAGGAAGTAACCTCTTTCAAAATTATTCTGTTGATAGTGATTGATGCTTGTTGTTGTTAGTTGGTTGGTTATTGTCATCACCTCCATCTCCTCTATCTTTCACCCCTTGTAGATTTTTCTGACCCTAAATAAATCCATATTCTCGGAATCAACATTAAGTAGTATCTAATTTCATACATCTAGTCCTTTGTAGTGGTGCATACTGAATTCTATCGGTAAAATTTGTAATCTGGACACTATGGTAGGTGGCTTGTCATCATGGTGCACTGGATGACTTGGGCTCGAATCTTATTAGGGATATGAGTTCTTTTAAGATTTAGGGTAGATATGTCTTAGTGATTGCCTAGTCCCACCAAGCACAAAACCTAGGTCCAAGGCTTTCCTACGATTGCATCCAACCAACCATCTATTCACAACATTTCAGAGTGCATTGTGATAGTGCGCCAGCTAGAATGGTAGCTATATTATAAAATTGACAGATAGAATTTAGTCTTCACCAACACCAAACACTAGATGCACATCACTAGTTATTTGCTACCCAGTTTCTAATCAAAGTATCCAATGCAGTCTTACAGGAGGCCAATCTCCAGTCCGAATATCTCAGTGGTAACGTCTCTGACTACAGGCAGAGCAGTAGATGACACGGATTCCAATCTCAGAAGAGAAATGAGTTCCTTCGAGGTTGCAAATACATCTTACTGACTGGTGAGTGTACTAGTCAATAAGCTCCAAACCTAGATACAAGTGTTCCTGGTGATTGCCTTCATCCATCTAACAAGAAAGTCATATTCTTTAATACGATACAGAAATAGGCCTCTTGAAAGCCTCATATCTACTATCTTTATATTCCAAGGCCAAAAAATAGACAAACAGAAGGTGTAGCAATGGGATCACGAATATCCCCTATCGTAGCAGATATCTTTATGGACAGCTGGGAAAATATTGCTCTTAATACCTTTAATCCTACTCCAAAAATATGGTGGTGATATGTGGGTGACACTTTCACAGAGTTAAAAACAGAATATATCTCTAGCTTCTTGACACACATAAACTCACTAGTCGAGGGAATGAAATTCACATTTGAAGCGAAAAATGAACAAGGAGAATTAGCTATGACGGTGGATTGTAAAATGAAACGAATAGAAGAAGGCAAACTACACACTAGTTTTTATAGAAAACCAACGCATTCTAATAGATATTTAGACTTTAATTCATCTCATCCGTTGTCTGGCTGTGAAGTCAGGCTTAGATGAGTGTCTAAAAACCCGAGCAGTAGCAGTGGGTAGTACAAGAAAAGACTTGATTGACGAAATAAAACAGATCGAAGAAGCGCTGGTATCAAATAACTATGCTATAAAATTCATTAGGAATATTAAGTAAAAGTCAAAAGCAAAATAAAAATACTGGTAAAATTAATAATGATAACACAAATAAGACAGAATATAAGGCATCTACTCTAATACCATATTAGGAGGAGATATCTGAGACCCTACGTAGGATTCTCAATAAAGCAGGAATTAGGGTGGCACTCAAACCTACAAACTCAATCAGAGACATGCTCTGTAGGTTAAACGACCCTGTTGACCCAATTAGACGAAATAATATCATTGACAAAAAACCTTAAAATGACTGTGAGTAAAATCAACTACATAGGTCAAACCAGTAGATCTAGCTGAGGTATTCAGATTCGCAGAACATAAGAATTTAGCTAAGGTAAGAATGGTTGACTTAGAGAAGATAAGTAATTTGCTAAACAGCTCAGCAATTGCACTGCATGCATTATCACACAACCACACCATAGGATGGGAGAGAGTTAAAATTCTAAGACGTAATATAATTAGGTGGAGAGAGATAGAAAGGCTGATTACTGAATCCTTGATCATAGATTCTGCACCCAACGCGTGCAATTGGAATGACTCGTCACTCATACCAGAAATATGGAAAATACTACTACCAATCAAATCAAGCAATGGAAAATAATGGAGTTATATTAACGAAGTCATAAAGTTGTGTGAGTAGTGTCTTGATATGATTATGAGCAGTAATAAATTGTGCTCGAAACGTGGTCATCAGTAAATATTACTGTGTAGCAAACACGCAATAAGACTTTATCAAAATAAATTTACAGAGCTGAGTCCATTCAGTAGACGATTCACATTATTCCCAAATCCTTTTCGTCACTTTGTTTACTTTAGTTGCCCTTTACTTTTCCATACAAAAATGGACTTGACAGGTAAATGTATCAGGCATCAGACTGTTCAGAATGCACTGCCAAAAAACATCACATCCTTTGTTTCAGATAATCTCCGCTATCTAACAGCACTATCGAAATTTATAAAAGCTGCTAACTGTTTTACAACTCACTTTCACTCTCTAACGAAAGTAAATGAAAATAAAGTTTGTTTCGTTTCTGAAATGTGTTCATTAATCATAATAATAATAATACTCTCGCCAATTGTTCTATCTCGTAAGATATTTTAGGAAATAATTTTCTTTTTATCCCCTAATCGTCTTAAAACTCTCCTTTCTTCTCTTCGTATTAATCTCATCCCAATTTAGGATTTTTTATAAAACCATCTTAGATGGACTATGAAAATTAATTAGGATTCATTACAGTTTACTCCTACACAATATGCTTAGGTATAGATTACTCTGTTTCTGTCTTCTCTAACCACTTTAAACTCAAAACATAATCTATCTTCAAAACATTCAAAATGGTACTACTTATAAGTAATCTATTTGGAAATTGTAATTTAATTTTTTCATTTAATATTTTTATTATTGTTTCCTTCAATTCCTAGAGGAACATACGGCTTCAACCGTGCGTCTCCATTGCGTTCTGTTCTCTGCTAGAGATTTCACCTGGCTCCAAGTTTGCCCACACATTTTTATCTCCTCTTCACATAACCTCCTCCAAGTCACCCTCGGACTGACGACCGACTCGCCGCTTCCCTTTCGGGTTCCACTTGAGCAATGGCTTGTCTAGTGATGTCACTTGATGGTTTGTTTCCTCAGAGTATGGCTAATCCATCTCCATTTGCCTATTTGTCGAACAATCGGTTCCTGGTTGGTTAGCTCATTGCCAGAGATCTCTGTTGCTGATCTTTTCTGGCCATCTGATAATGAAGGTCTGTAGTTTGTTTGAGATGCTCTTTATGATGCGCGGTGCAAGTCTCTGATATGTATAGTGGCAGTGCCTACACATTGGAGTTGAAAATCCGGATCTTATTTTTGATGCTGAGTGTTGTTGACCTCCACACAGACTTGAGAGAAGTGAAAGCTTGTCTTGCTTTTCCGACTCTTGCTTTGATATCCTCATCAGTTCTACCCACCTGTAGTTGAGACGATGCTTCCCAGGTCGATAGGTAAAAGAGGTTGTTTCTTTCAGGTCCCTCCCATTTATGCTGGCTGATTGCTGTCTGTTGTTGTTGCTCTTGGCGTTGCCCAGGAATCTTCATCACCTCTGTTTTCTCTATGTTCACCTGAAGGTCTATTTTTGATGCTTTTTTTGCCAGCTTGTCACTTTTCGCTTTCATATCTTCCAGTTTGTGGGAAATCAGACATATATCATCGGCGAAGTCCAGATCCTTCAAGTTTTTCGTTAGGTCCATTTTATGCCTGTTTCCTCATCGTCCACTGCTTGTCGCATTATCCAATCTACTGCAATCAGGAAAATCATTGGCGATAGTAGCCAACCAGCTTGTCTTACTCCTGTCCTCACTTCGAAGGATTCCGTAACTTTCCCTTTGTGGATTACTTGGCATGCAGCATTGTCGTACAGCTGTTGGATGAGATGTATAATTGCCGGTGGCACCCCGTAGTAGCGAATTATTTGACGAACCACCTCTCGATCGACGCTTTCGAAGGCCCTTTCAAAGTCGATGAAATGCAATGAAACTTTTTCAAGACAAATTGTGAGGCACAAATCATGAATTTTTATTAATAACAGTGCCCAACGGGCTCCAGTAACCCACTGTCTATAGCCCTCTACAGCTGACTTGACGCCTTCGCAGAGGCTTTCATTTCCTTCCCACATGATCTCCAATGTGGCACACTCGGACGCACGGCTTAGTCGTTATTTCGCATTCGGGCCTAGCACGTAGCCAATAACGGTTACCTCAGAAAAATTTTTAAATCCGTCTTAATTTTTTTCTAAATATTTGTTCAGCAGGTGGTTGTTATTTGGTTCGTTAACAGGGTCTTTTATGGATAATATGTAGCCCGCAAGGAAGGCAGTTGTGACCTTTTCGAAATGAACCCGCTATAGAGAAGAAAGGCTGATTCTGTCTTCTCTATCTTCACTTAAATTCCCCTCTTTACTGGTTGCTTCTTCTGCCAATTTCTTGGTTTCCGCCTTTAGATCTTCGAGGCCAAGTTAAACTTTAAGCACCATTAACTACCAATCAGCGAGTGACCTAGAATGCTCCATTGAGGTTCATACACGTGACTTCAAGGTTGTATTCAGCTTGATTCGTATCAAATACGTGCTCTAACGAAGTTACACTTACAGTTTGATGAGGATAAGGTTTTGCAGTATTGCCTGGATTTGGGTTTGCTTAGGAAGGAGAGGATTTATTCATATGGAAGTTCCATGATTTTAAAAAGCTTCAGCAGATCGATTGATGGATATGTCCATCGTTTTGCAATTTGCTTGAGACGAGTTAGAATTAAGTTAGTAAGCTGATGATTTTAATGTTTCGTAGGAACATTTTTTGTGAGGTCGCATTTCTCCTTAACCCAGATTTTGTATATTTGTAATTACTGGGTTTTAAAACAGCCTGTGAGAGGCGCAGCTACTGAAACTGAAATTAGCCTAGTGACAACAGTTCAGTGTTACTAGCGGTGCAGAGATATCGGCTCATGGAAAGTGGAGAGAATTACTTCGTTGTTAGGCGGAAAAGGTGTTGTGGACGAAAATATCTTATTGAAGAAAAAATACAACAGTGGCCGTGGGTGAGTCAAAAATGTTTGGGTGATCGGTTCATACGACACCTCCCTGCCGAAAAAATTCGTGGAGAGAATATTAGACAGAAAGTTTACTACCTTAGTACCTATTGTCACTCGACTGGTGAAACAGGGATCTACAGTGCATACTGATGAATAGAAAGGTTATAACTCGCTGTCATCCTTTGGATATATTCATCACAGAGTGAACCATTCTAGTGATTTTGTGGATCCATTACAGGGACACACAGGGACGAATTCTATGGAAGGATTTTGCGGAAGGTTAAAAAATAGGATTAGGGCTATAAATGGATCTCAAAAGGATCTCATTTATAGTCATTTGGATGAATATGTACAGAATGTGGTGTAACTTTTCTATTGACACTCCTATGCTAAACTAGGAGATGTTTCTTCCACATATTAGAGAAAGATACCCTATGTAACCGTTTTACGTAGTTCTCATGCTTTTTTTCATTAAAATTACCTCTTTTATGTGATTGGTTCGTTGAAGGTCGTTCGTTCATTGGCAATTAGTGGTGCTTAAAGTTCAACTTTGCCATCTTCAGGTATACGTGACATGACACATAAACTGTCAGTGACGTTCAAAACTTCTAGAATCTTTTTATGAGTTCATTACATTCCTGTCTTCTTGCTTCCCACATTCTGATGTAGAATCCAAACTAACAAAATAAGGAATATCATCGGCAACAACAGGAAGCCTTCTCTTAATCCTGTCTTCACTTCAGACACTTCTCTGAGTTATCCGTTGTGGGTCACCTGACACATGCCAATGTCATATAGCCAGTTGTTGAATGAGGTTGATAAAGATTTGAGGCACGGCACAGTGTTGAATTAGTCTCTTAATCTCTTACCAGTCAACTCTATAAAATGCTTTTCCAAAGTCGATTAGGTTGAGGTAGAGATTTGACTCCCATTCAATGCTATATTCAATAGTACTGCATACAACTGAAGTTTGATTGCCAAATAGTTCGCCTTCCCTGAATCCAGCTTGTTTTCAGCTGAGTTCTACACCGAACGCACATTTTACTCTCTTCAGGATGACGGGACTCATCATTTTGCTTGGCACAAACAACAGCATGATAACGTACCACTTCATTCAGAGGCCTAACTCACCCTACGTTGGTGGTTTGAAAAAGCTGCTATTCTTCTAATCAGAAGGTACCTTTCCCTTGTCTTAAACCTTTTCTAATTGTAGCGTAGGCATATTCGCTGCCGTCTCTGTGCCTGTTTCCAGTGCTTCAAGTGAAATTTCGTTTGTCTCGCTGCATTCCAAAAATTTCAGTGGTTTGATCGCATTCCCCGATCGTTAGAACATTGCTATCCACTAGCAATTGTGTGCGTGCTGTTGGTGGTATCTCCGGACGAGCTGCAGGCGATAGCTAATTTAACTGTTCTGTCTGAATTCGTATTCTAAGAACGGAAAGTCCTGCGAAGAGTCTCTTTTCGGTGACGAATTCATTCAGTTAACTGTACATTGTGTGCACATTGTGTGTGAGTGTGTGTGTGTACATCAGGATTGTCAAACAAAAATAAAAATTAGTCAGTGTTATAGTTTCCGTCATCAAAATGTTTCAGAAATGTGGTGAATAATCAGACTGTAACTAGAGGAGAGAAAATTGGTAAACATTGACAATAGTTCCGTAATATGAAAGACGCCCAAACAAATAGGATGTGTTAATGAAACAGCATGTTGACAAGTGTCCAAAATAAATTATGCAAAAGGTAGGAAGGGTGAATAAAAGCTTGGTTAAGAAAAAGATGTTACTAAGAAGTCATACAAACATTCAGAAAAAGCCTTATAGACAAGGTAGTAGAACTTCCCATTATAACAGAGGTAGAAGGGAGGGGTGAACTTTCTTGTCTCTCTATATATATATCAGGGTTTTCTATGCCGATTACCAAGGCCTCTGCGATGTAAAGTATACGGAGGTTTACCGTTTTCGAGATGCTTCTTTCCACTTTGTAGATGACTTTGAATGAATTCCTCATGCATATTGAGTGACTCACACAAAAAACTTGGAGGATCTGGACTTCGCGGATGATATATGTCTGATTTCCCACAAACTGGAAGATATGCAAGTGAAAAACAACAAGTTTACAGACGAAGCATCCAGGGAAGATAGGAAGCATTTCAGGTGAACATAGAGAAAACGGAGTCGGGTGATGAAGATTCCTGGGCAACACCAACAGCAACCACAACAGACAACGATCAGCCAGCATGAATGGGAAGGATCTGAAAGAAACAACCTCTTTTACCTACCTGCGAAGCATCGTCTCGACTACAAGAGGAATTGACGAGGATATTAAAGCAGCGAGGATCGGGAAAGCAAGGCAAGATTTCATTACTCTCAAGTCAGTGTGGAGGTCAACAGCACTCAGCATCAAAAATAAGATCCGGATTTTCAACTCCAATGTGAAGTCAGCCAGTGCTACTATACGGATCAGAGACTTGGCCAGCGCGTCATAAAGAGCATCTCAAACAAACTAAAGACCTTCATTAACAGTTGTCTTCGCTCAATACTACTCAAGATCAGATGGCCGGTCAGAAAAGATCAGCAACAGAGATCTCTGGCAATGAGCGAACCAACCAGGAACCAATTGTGAAACAAACAGGCAGAAAAAGATGGAGATGGATTAGCCATACTCTGAGGAAACCATCAAGTGACATTACTAGACAAGCCATTGCTCGAGTGGAACCCGAAAGGGAAGCGGCAAGTTTTTCGTCAGTGCAAGGGTGATTTGGAGGAGGTCATGTAAAGAGGAGACGAAAACGTGTTGGCAG
Source organism: Trichobilharzia szidati (assembly GCA_944472155.2). Taxonomy (NCBI): domain Eukaryota; kingdom Metazoa; phylum Platyhelminthes; class Trematoda; order Strigeidida; family Schistosomatidae; genus Trichobilharzia; species Trichobilharzia szidati. The sequence continues at coordinate 8,927,806 of OX235277.1, forward strand.
ATTTGGAGCCAGGTGAATATTCTAGCAGAGAACCGAACGCAATGGAGACGCACGGCTGAAGCCCTATGTTGCGTACGGACGATATACTTTGCTCCACACGAGCAAGTGAACTGATAAATACACACTAAAGTGGCCAAAGGCGGTATCTTATCCTTAACGTTAGACTGGATTAACTGTCTGCTGGAGAATGTGATACGTAAGGTGGCTGTCAGAAATGTCTTCTTCAGACATCTAAAAAGGCAGTTTCTGAGAATTTCCGCTGCGATGTCACCTTTGAATTTCAGGTTCATGAAAAGAGTTTATTTAGGAACACTTGCAATACTTGATGACGGAGGTTTCTCTTTCATATTTATGTCTATGAATCTTGGTGGATGTCCGTTCTCTAGTAGGATTTCACGTAATAAATTTAATGGAAATGCCTTGTTCGATAGGGTGAATCTGAATGATGGGTGCTCTGCGTTGAAGGTTTTGAGGAGATAATCTAAATCGGATTTTTTATAACAAATTGTGAACCTATCATCTACGTGTTTCCCGGATAAGTGCAGTTGACTTATCGAGGGATCGACGATGTTGTTCTAAAGACTCGCCATGAAGCAGTCGGTTAGGAGTGGACCAAGGGGAGATCCCATTGCAGTGTATTTGTATTGTAATTTTTGCTATTTATGCTTTTCGTTTTCTTAATGTGCGATGATATGTAAATCTTCACGTCAACTTCACCGACTTTGAGAAGGCCTTCGACAGAGTTGACCGTGAAGAGATTTGGAAGTAACTTTCTTAACTACCGGGTGACTTGAATCCTTATCAACCTCATTCAGTGCCAAACAAAACGTGATTCACAACGGAGAACTCAGCCAGTCGTTTGAAGTAGAGACAGGAGTAAAGCAAGGTCTCCGCCTACTGTCACCAACGATGCTACTCCTGGTTGCGATGCAGTGGGGAGCGAGAATTCAGGAATATATTGAACTGACGTCGGAACCCTAAATGATCTGAACTTTGCGGATGATTCATTTATAATTCGTCACATACTCGAAGATCTTTAGGCGAAGACCAACAAGTTATCAGAAGAAGCGGAAAAGTTAGGACATTAATTAGATTCTTAATAAAAGAAAGGGCTGATGCAGATACCTTATCAACAACAAAAGACACCGATCACCATAAACCGGGTAAATTTGGGCAACATCTTTTAAACTACTACTGGCTGTGATATGAATGATGATATCAGGGCTAGAATCGGGAAATAATGACAGACCTTCATAGTTTTGAAGTCGATATGCAAATCTACATCAGATACCATAAGAAATAAGCTTTCGTATTACTAATTATACGGATCAGAGACTTGGCCAGTGCGTCATAAAGAGCATCTCAAACAAACTACAGACCTTCATTAACAGTTGTCTTCGCTCAATACTCAAGATCAGATGGCCGGTAGGAAAAGATGAGCAACAGAGATCTCTGGCAATGAGCGAACCAACCAGGAACCGGTTGTGAAACAAATAGGCAGGATGAAATGGAGATGGATTGGCTAGCCATACTCTGAGGAAACCATCAAGTGACATCACTAGACCAGCCGTTGCGCGAGTGGAACCCGAAAGGGAAGCGCCTAGTTGGTCGTCAGTGCAAGGGTGACTTGGAGGAGGTCATGTGAATAGGAGGTGAAAACGTGTGGGCAGACATGGAGCAAGATGATGACTCTATCAGAGAATCGAACGTGATGGAGACGTGCAGATGAAGCCCTATTTTCCTCTAGGAATTGAAGGGAACAATAATAATTTTAATCGGTTTTTTTTGGTTCGTCCCCAAGACTTTGTTTATAACATGAAGCCTGCGAAGAAGTCAGTTGTGACATTTTTCTCAATGAACTGATTTTCTCAACTATACAGAAGAACAGACTAATTCTGTCTTCTCTATCTTTATATAAATTCTAGTCTCTACTGGTAGCTTCTTCTGCCAATTTCTTGGTTTCCGCCTTTAGATCTTCAGGTTTAATTGAAATGACACATAAACTGTCAGTGACGTTCAAAACTTCTAGAATCTTCTATTGAGTTCATCGTATTCCAATCTTCTCACTTCCCACATTCTGATGTAGAATCCAGTCTAACAAAATTAGGAATATCATCGGCAATAATAGGAAGCCTTCTCTTAATCCTGTCTTTACTTCACACTCTCCTCTGAGTTATGCGGTGTGGATCACCTGACACTGTCATATAGCCAGTTTTGAATGACGGTAATAAAGATTTTAGGCATGACACAGTGTTGAAGTAGTCTCTAAATCTCTTACCAGTCAACTCCGCGAAAGACTTTTCCAAAGTCGATGAGAATGAGGTAAAGATTTGACTCTCATTATATACTATGTTTAGTTATGATGCATACAACTGAAGTTTGATTGCCAAATAGTTCGCCTTCCCTGAATCCAGCTTGTTTTCAGCGGAGTTCTACACCGAACGCACATTTTACTGTCTTCAGGATGACGCGACTCAGAATTTTGCTTGGCACAAACAACAGCATGATTATGTACCAGCTGATTGAGAGGCCTAACTCACCCTTTGTTGGTGGTTACAAAATCAGCTTTTCTTCCAATCAGAAGGTACCTTTCCCTTGTCTTAAACCTTTTCTAATTGTAGCGTAGGCATATTCGCTGCTGTCTCTGTGCCTGTTTTCAGTGCTTCGGGTGAAATTCCTTTTGTCTCGCTGCATTCTCGAACTTCAGTGGTTTGATCGGATTCTCCAATCGTAAGAGCATTGCTATCCACTGGCAATTGTATACGTGCTGTTGATGGTATCTCCGGACGAGCTGCAGGCAATAGCCGATTTAACTGTCCTGCCTGAATTCGTATTCTAAGAACGGAAAGTCCTGCGAATAATCTCTTTTCGGCGGCGAATTCATTCACTTAACTGTACAACCGCATTTATATTTAATCACATTGTGTGTGTGTACATTAGGATTGTCAAACAAAAATAAAAATTAGTCAGTGTTACAGTTTCCGTCATCAAAATGTTTCAGAAATGTGATGATTAATCAGACTGTAACTAGAGGAGAGAAGATTGGTAAACATTGACAACAGTTCCGTAATATGAAAGACGCCCAAACAAATAGGATGTGTTAATGAAACAGCATGTTGACAAGTGTCCGAAATAAATTATGCAAAAGGTAGGAAGGGTGAATAAAAGCTTGGTTAAGAAAAAGATCTTACTAAGAAGTTATACAAACATTCAGAAAAAGCCTTATAGACAAAGTAATAGAACTTCGAATTGTAACAGAGGTAGAAGGGGGGTGAAATTTCTTGTCCACATATATATATATCAGGGTTTTCTATGCCGATTACCAAAGCCTCTACAATGCAAAGTATACGGAGGTTAACAGTTTTCGAGAGGCTTCTTTTGACTTTGTAGATGACTTTGCATGAATTCCTCATGCATATTGAGTGACTCACCCAAAAACTTGGAAGATCTGGACTTCGCCTATGATATAAGTCTGATTGCCCACAAACTGGAAGATATGCAAGTGAAAAACAACAAGTTTACAGACGAAGCATCCAGGGAAGATAGGAAGCACTTCAGGTGAACATAGAGAAAACAGAGGCGATGAAGATTCCTGGCCAACACCACCAACAGCAACAACAACAACAGAAAACAATCAGCATGAATGGAAGGAATCTGAAAGAAACAACCTCTTTTACCTACCTGGAAAGCATCGTCTCGACTACAGAAGGAATTGACGAGGATATTAAAGCAGCGAGGATTGGGAAAGCAAGGCAAGCTTTCATTACTCTCAAGTCTGTGTGGAGGTCAACAGCACTCAGCATGAAATTGAAAATAAGATCCGGATTTTCAACTCCAATGTGAAGTCAGTGCTACTCGCCTTACGGATCAGAGAATTGGCCAGCACGTCATAAAGAGCATCTCAAACAAACTACAGACCTTCATTAACAGTTGTCTTCGCTCAATACTCAAGATCAGATGGCCGGTAGGAAAAGATCAGTAACGTTGATCTCTGGGAGCGAACCACCCCAGCACGAACCGATTGTGAAAGAAATAGGCAGGAAGAAATGGATATGGATTGGCTGGCCATACTCTGAGGAAACCATCAAGTAACATCACTAGACAAGCCATTGCTGGAGTGGAACCCGAAAGGGAAGCGGCGATTTGGTCGTCAGTGCAAGGGTGACTTGGAGGCGGTCATGTTAGGAGGAGATGAAAGTGTGTGGGCAGACATGTAGCCAGGTGAAGACTCTAGCAGAGAACCGAACGGAATGGAGACGCACGGCTGAAGCCTTGTGTTCCTCTAGGAATTAAAGGAAACAATAATAATATTAATAATTGAGTGACCGATGTTGACTACATGTTCCATTATAGCACTGCTTTTTGATTCACTCTTACCTTTTCGTCATCAAGGGAGGTAATGTTCTTTGACTCTTTTAGATAAAACACGCATTGAACTACCTTTTGAATTGAAAAGAAATATATATCTTCTCCCAAGGGTTATTGATGGTAATCAGCACATACAAGAAGTTGAATAAGTGTAATACAGTTACGTAATAGAATGAATAGTTTAATGAGTGAGTTGTAATTAGGATGCACATACAAACAAAAGTAAATGTGGAATTATGTAACAGTTCTGAAATTTACAAATGCTATAAGGAGTTAGAAAAAAAACATATGCACGCAAAACACCCTGTCAGTAGAAGTCAACACGGTTGTTACCACGATAGTAGTAGAAGTGGTTGAATGATTTTCTTTTGTATGCACAACTCTGGTTTCTCCAAATGAATAACTAAGGCTTCAACAATTCACAAAGGAGATGAAAGCGTATTGCCTTTAGCAGGCAGGTTATTCTTCACTTTGTAGATCGCTTTGAAAGGGGGAGTTCGTTGAAATGTACTAAGAATTTTGTCATACTTGCCTGTCTCAACATGATTTTTGTTGACGGAGGCACAACTTAATAAACTATGTTCAGAAGCTCCACTTATGAAGGAGGTCAGAGTTAGAACAAAATTAAAACACACAAAGTCATCGGTTCCGATACATTGGGAATTGAGTTAAACAGTCTGGACAAGAGAAGAGAAGTTGGTGATGAGTAAGAGTGTAGTTAGTTTATTTAATGTCATAGCAAAAAAATATGGGGGGTGCGGAGTTAAAAACAGAAGATTATGTAATCAGTTGGGGCGAAGAGATTAGATGTTCGATTACTACGACAAAGACAGAAAAATCACTGAATCTTTCTGAACACAAGTCAGGGTTTAAACATTATTAGCGATTACTTCCACTAATTTCAGGAAAGTTGATTGATATCGTGTATTAATAGTCTTGAAGGGATTTCAAGGTGTCCACCTCATCCCCAGTATAAACCAGATGTCTGGCAATAAAACTTCGTTGTCGGTAAAATTTATTTTGATAACGTCACACAGCGTGTTGTATAGTGATATTTACTGATGACCATGTTTCGAGCACAAGTTAATACTGCTTATAATCATATCAAGACACCACTCACAAAACTTTCTGACTTCGTTTATATAATTCCATTATTTTTCATCGCCTGATTTGATTGGTAGTAGTAGTATTTTTCCATATTTCCGGTATGAGTGATGAGTCATTCCTATTTCAAGTGTCAAATGCACACTCTTTATTCCTAATAAAGGAGGAATTGGAGTGGTATTTAAACCTACAAAGTCACTCAGGTAGGGCAAGCTCTGTAGTCTAAAACACCCGGTGGACCCAATTAAGCAAAATGATATAATTTACAAAATACCTTGCAATGACTGTGAGTGAAGTCAACTACATAGGTCAAACTGGTAAATCGAGGAGTGGTCAGATTGTTGGAATATAAGAAATTAGCTAAGGTAAGAATGGTTGACCCAGAGAAGTTAAGTAATTTAGTAAACACTTCAACAATTGCACTGAATGCATTAACACACAATTACACAATAGGATGGGAGAGGGTTAAAATTCTATTTAATATAGGTAGGTTGAGAGAGTTACAAAGGTTGATTACTGAATTCTTGTTCATTAAGTCTACACCCAACACGTATAATAGGGATGACTTTTCGTTCATACCGGAAATATGGGAAATACCACTACCAATCAAGTCAAGCAATGAAAAATAATGGAATTATATAGACGAAGTAGGAAAGTTGTGTGAGTAGTGTCCGGAAATGATTATGAGCAGTATTAACTTGTACTCGAAACGTGGTCATCAGTAAATTTCACTGTATAACACTCTTTGAGGCTTGATTAAAATAAATTTTAACCATAATGGAATTATTCTCTACCACAGTGCACAACTTTTTTTCTTATATCAATAATAAAAACGTGTTTATTTTCGACAGTATTTAAAAAATGTACGGAGTTTCCAGAGGAGTTTACTGCACGATATTTTCCCTTCGTACAATATCTTCAAGGGGAATATTAGTTGACAGTATATCCTGTGATGCATAATGCTCTCTGTGATGAAACGCAAACCACGCCATTATGATACATCTCTTTTGCCTTCTTCAAGAAATCCACAAAATCTAGTTGGAAGCCATTTGGGACCCAAGGAGAGAACTTAAGAACAATTATCTCATGAATTGGAACGCTTTGCCACCGCCACAATCGGGTCATTTCTTAAGTTTAGTGGGAACTTGCGAATGAGAAGCTTGTAACCATTTCAAATACACACAAAAGTAAGGGTCATATCTTAATTAATTAGAACAAACCGAACGAAAGAAAATATATATGCAGTGGAGTGATGGAAGCTTTCAGGAGCCCAAGTTTGAAAAAATATAAGTCTGACATGCGAAGAAGAAAGTCGCAACCAGCTTGGGTTTTTAGACATTCTTCTGAGCCGGAGAGAAGTTGGTTTATCAGAGCAATGAATTTATCGAAAGCCTACTTTGGCAAGGTAATATTTAAATTTTCACAACTTCTGTCCACTACAGCATATTAGAGACTTGATGAAGTGTTTACTCAAGCGAATTCAGAGTATTTGTACAGCCGTCATAAAGAAGGAAAATAAAATACTGATGGATGCTCTTGTTGAAAACGGATATCCTTTAAAAATTTAAAACTGGTGGAGGCATTAGTTAGTTTTAAAACCCGCAATCTATTCTGTCCCTGAGAAAAAGTTTTTCATTAAATTAGCATATAAGGTGGAAATAAATAGTAGAATTTTAAGATGGAGAATAAATTCAGTCTACCGTAGGACGTAGTATGTAGCCTGGTTGGTATTTAGTGAAAAAGCCGAAAATGCGCGCCACTGTCAACCTCAAAAGTGCATAAGTGACAACATCATATCTATGATATTTTTAAGTAATTATATCCGGTGAGGGAATTAGATCAAAGGTGTGAATACATGTAACAAAAGTAGCAGTTTGAAATGCAATTAAACTATTTGTGATTATTATCTCAGTTTAATGTCAAGTGGCACAATAATTAATGTCATATAAAGAATAATACGTAAGGTGTATAGAATTTTGGAAACGGGTACATAATTACAGGATTAATAGGCGAATATAAAATGTTACATGACATGGTGTGAAATTTGATACGATAGAATTCAATATTGTAAAAAGCATTTTGGATTTAGAAAGACAAGTGGGACAAGCGGAAACAATTCAGAGTTAGAATAGTAATAATAATAATCATAATAATGAGGGAAAGCTGCATAGAATAACTAAATAAACAAAATGAATAAACATCTATCCCTCTACGGCCAAGGCAGAAGTAGGGATTGTACATACTTCTTTTGTACACAAAGACGAACTTTGGAAAATCCATAGACGGAAGTGGTAGGCCACTAATTTCGTCTATAGCCACACATCTAATCGATATGAACCATAAAATTGATATCAGGACAGATTTTAAGGTCATCTATAAAAAAGGTCAAGGACGTCTATCGAAATACGTCGAGGCGATAACTATGTGTGTAAAAACAATTGGTTATTACTCTTAACTCGCCTTGGCAATCCTTATCTAATTAGATAGCTAAACGTGGTGTTAATTATTCTTATTCTTGAATTGTTTTTTTCATATAAACTGACCTGACAAGCAAATGTATGATCGGATCATTCAAAATGTACTGCGGAAAATAAATTTTCAGATAACAGTCTACTCCAAGAACACTAGTATCAATAATGTATCCTAATATTTGAAACATTTACTTCCCCTTCTGTGAATTTCCACAAAAACAATAAGAAGACGTAGTTTGTTTGAGTCGTGTACAGTTTTCGCTGAAATAGATTCTAAACAGTCAGATCACAGACGTACTTGTTATTGGGATCTATATGAAGAAAAGAAAAACCGTTAAGGAGTGGGAGAATAAACATGGGTCAAGGTCCGACTGAATGTCACAATAACAATGGAGATCAGTCAACCCTCAGTGAATATCATTATGTAACACGCTGTGAAACTTTATCAAAATAAATTTTACCCATTATGGAATTATACTCTACCACAGTGCACAAGTTATATTCTTATATCAATTGCAATAAAACCACTCAAAGCATTTGTTTCCTTAGGACGTTAAATTTTAGCTACATCTTCATACAATTGGTGATATGCCCTTATTTGTGCTCCTGCAGATACACGCAAATTTGTACACTCAGTTAGAGTTGACCCGATAATAAACGGGACCAATCTGCCTGCAGGGGCGATTCACCCCTGTAAAATGTAAGATGATGCTGCAGGATTGCACTTCACCGACCCCTAGATTAGAAATAGAGAGTGAAGTGGTAGAGCACGTTGGCCGCTTCCCTTATTCGGGAATTTGCATCAGCCAACGGGTTGATCTCTGACGAAATCTCAGCACGGATACAGAGGGCTAGTTTCGCATATGCCAGTTTACGCCGTCTCTGGCGTAGATGTGATATCCGACTATCGACCAAAGGGGGTGTGTATTGCTCATCAGTCCACTCTGTCCTCCTTTATGACTGTGAGACCTGGCCATTGAGAGTGGAAGACATGAAAAGATTAGCTGTCTTTGATTATAGGTGTCTGCGTTCTATCTCCCATGTGAAGTGATATAATAAGGTGAGCAATATTCAGGTTAGGCGTCGAGTGCTAGGTAAGGCGGGGAAATCAATAGACGAGACTGTGAAATTACATCGACTGAGATGGTTAGGACATGTGTTACGTATGCCTAGTCATCGCCTTCCTCGACGGGCAATGTTAGCTGATATAGGGTCAGGCTGGAAAAGAGCTAGCGGTGGTCAAACCAAAACATGGCTTCACCAGTCAATGAAATCTACAACAGTTAGTCTAAGCCAGTAACGCAGGAAGGTGTAGACTGGCTTCCTGGTTGAGGTCCTCGGGACGGTAAAAACCAATTATTGGGAACAATTGGTGACATAGCTCAAAATCGTTCTCAGTGAATGGCGCAGATGCATCCACTCCTTGTGACTTATGATTTCAAATGAAACTGTTTTGTTCTTCGTTATTACTATTCCTTTGTCTCACACCTATGTTTACTTTCTCTAATGTGCATTTCTCCTACTTTCTTCTCTTCCTTTGTGTGCTACATGGAGGGAGTGTGGCGACTTGAACTTTCGCACATATGTGCAAAGTTCTATGTCGAAAACCGACCGAATCTGCCTGCAGAATAGCTTCTGGCTGAAGACGTTTCCAATATTATGCTTATAATTCCTACAATAATAATTAATTTATTTAGTTTTAACTTGGTATATATTTAAAATACTCAGAAAAATTTTTGTCGCCAGAGAATGAGCACAAATCAAGTGATAGTAAGTAACATGAGATTTTCTTTTTGGTTAAATAAATAAAAATTCAAACAGATTTTATGATCTTTTCTAATTTTATTATCACTATTTTAATTTTATTACTGTCGGCGTCTTCATTAGATTTCATAAAACCATGAAGAGTATCTCAGGGATTCGTGAGAAAAAAGTCGACTGGGGAAAAAACAAACATTTGCCATTATCAACATCACATGTTCCACGCAGAGACAGAGAGAAATAGGGAGACAAGAAAGAGGCGAGAAGAACTTTGAGAAGTTACTTTCGCCTTTCCACTTCTCCATCATATATATAAGTGAAAACATATGTTCCGTTAGAATCCAATTAATTCTGGAAAAAAAAATGCAAAAAAAAACCTTTTCTTAATTTTTCAGACTTGTTACATACATGTATATAGATAGATAGCGTGAGCATGCTTACTTGCTTACTTGCGTGATTTTTCAAAAGTATTACAATATTTTATTTTTTTTCTCTTTTTTTACTCAAAACAGTAATCAAAAGAAAATGATATCAAGAAGCTGTGTTGACTTTCTTTTCATTAGACAGAGATTGCATACAACAACAGTAGAAGAAGGTGTATATGTTAAAAGTATAAAACTTGGGCACTGTGGTGGTAGAGTATAAGTCTGTTATGGATAAGATTTTCTTCTGATAAAATCACATAGTGGTGTTACACAGTAATATTAACTGATGACATTTTGAGCACGAACTGTTACCCCTCATAATCATATCAAGTTACTCACCCACTCACACAACTTTCGTCTTCCTTCATTTATATACATGAGTGGAATTGATGATTAGACATGTACATTCAGAAACAATAATAATATGAGTGTTATTGATAAATTACAATCAGATGGGAAATAAGACGAGTGTTTTTATAGTCATAATAAGTAACTTGTTAGAATGTTATGATGTACTTGAATTCAAATAGAATTTTGAGATTATTTATTATCCGCCTCTGATTTGACTGACTGACTGGTGGTAATAATATCTTCCATATTTCTGGTATTTGCATTAGGTCATTTCTGTTGGATGTGTTGAGTGTAGACTCAATGAACCAGGCTGGATTCAGTAATCGATCTCTCTCTCCACTTGCATAGATTACTTCTTAGAATCTTAATCTTCTCCCGCCCTATTGTGTGATTGTGTGTTAATGCATGTAGTGCAATTGCTGAGCTTCTTTTTAAATTACTCATCTTCTCGGGGTCAACCATTCTTAACTTAGCTAAATTCTTTTGTTCTGACAATCTGGCTACCTAAGCTTGATCTACTGGTTTGACCCATGTAGTTGACCTCTCTCACAGTCAATGTAAGGTATTTTTTAAATTATATTATTTTGTCTAGTTGGGTCAATCTACAAGATCCTTTGGCCTACAGAGCTTGTCCTACCTGCATGAGTTTGTAGGTTTGAATGGCACCCTAATTCCTGCTTTATTGAGAATCCTACGTAGGGCCTCAGGTGTTCCTTCCTTATGTGTTATAACAGTAGATGTCTTATATTCTCTCTTATTTATGTTATCATTACTAGTTTCACAAATATTTTTATTTTGCTTTTGGCCTTTTCTGATCTTCCTAATGAATTTTATAGGATTGTTATTTAACACCAACGCCTCTTCTATCTGTTTTCTTTCACCATTTGCGTCTTTTCTTATGCTAATTAGTGCTACTGCTCAGTTTTTAGACGCTGAACTAAGCCTGCCTTAACAGTTAACGGTGTATATGTGACGAAAACATTATTTGAGAAATCCCTTCTCAGCGGTCATATTATAATATTGATCCTTAATATATGTGTGTGTAAAACTTGGGCAATGTGGTGGTATATAATCCCATATTATGATATGTTTGCCAGGCATATCACACAGTCAATGAAACAGTATTATTGTCTGCTGGATGACGAAGCTTCGAACACAATTTATTCAGTGTTCATAATTATATCACCAACTAGAATCACACGACTTTGAAACTTGAGTTTTATAGTTTTCTTTGTTTTCTCCTATTTGTCGTATGGGTAGTAGAATTTTCCAGATATATGGGACAGGTGTTTAAGCATTCCTATTACATGTATTTGCAGTTAATTCGATAAACAAAGCTTGAGTTATCAATCTCTCCCTCCACCCTGTGACATACGATTCTAAAACTGTCACCTTATCCCTTCCTAACGTATGGTTGTGTGTAATTACATTTGGCGAGTGCTATAGCTGAACTATTTTCCAGATTTCTTATCTTATTAGGGTCAGCTAATCTAGATTTTATCCAGCTTTTGTGCTCCGCTAGTCTGACTCACTACGTTTTACTACACTGATCCCATGTTTTTCATCAGATAACCATTGCACAGGTTACTAGATAAACTTAATTCATTTGTTTAATTAGTTCTACAGGATTCTTTAACGGACAAAGCTTGTTTCTAATTTAATTTGTCGGTTTGAATGCCAGCCACATTTATTCCTGCCTGCCTTGCTAAGAATTTGTTTTGAGGTTTGCGAGGTTCCTTCTTTGTATGGAAGTGCTACTGATGATTTAAATGTCGTGGCAATGATACATAGCCTGAGAGAAAAAGAGCAAAATAACTGCAAAGTTAATTGAAACTTCCAAATGAGTATATATATTGTAATTCAATCATTGAGGCGGTAATCCACAACGTGAAACCTACGGAATCCTTCGAAGTGAAGACAGGAGTAAGACAAGGTTGGCTGCCTACTATCGCCAATGATTTTCCTGATTGCAGTAGACTGGATAATGCGACAAACAGTGGGCAATGAGGAAACAGGCATAAAATGGACTCACACAAAATACTTGGAGGATCTGGACTTCGCCGATGATATATGTCTGATTTCCCACAAACTGGAAGATATGCAGGCGAAAAGCAACAAGTTGGCAGAAAAAGCGAGAATCACAGATAGAACTTCAGGTGAACATAGAGAAAACAGAGGTGATGAAGATTCCTGGGGAACACCACCAACAGCAACAAAAACAGACAACAATCAGCATAAATGGGAGGAACCTGAAAGAAACAACCTCCTTCACCTACCTGAGAAGCATCGTTTCAACTACAAGCGGAACTGATGAGGATATCAAAGCAAGAATCGGAAAAGCAAGACAAGCTTTCATTACTCTCAAGTCTGTGTGGAGGTCAACAGTCAGCACTCAGAATGAAAAATAAGATCCGGATTTTCAACTCCAGTGTGAAGTCAGTGCTACTATACGGATCAGAGACTTGGCCAGCGCGTCATAAAGAGTATCTCAAACAAACTACAGACCTTTATTAACAGTTGTCTTCGCTCAATAATATTCAAGATCAGATGGCCGGCCAGAAAAGATCAGCAACAAGGATCTCTAGCAATGAGCGAACCAACCAGGAACCGATTGTGAAACAAATATGTACGAAGAAGTGGAGATGGATTGGCCATACTCTGAGAAAACAAACCATCAAGTGACATCACTAGACAAGCCATTGCTCGAGTGGAACTCGGCCGAAAGGGAAGCGGCGAGTTGGTCGTCAGTGCAAGGGTGACTTGGAGGTGGTCGTGTGAAAAGGAGATGAAAACGTGTGGGCAGACTTGGACCCAGGTGAAGACTTTAGCAGAGAACTGAACGCAGTGGAGACGCATGGCTGAAGTTCTATGTTCCTCTAGGAATTAAAGGAAAAAATAATAATAATTTAAAACAATTATTCCGTTACAGAAATCCAGCTCATTCATTTCATTTCTGCTGTTTTAAATGATTCATTTTTCATTTTTATCCACTATGATATTCTTTTTCAAATCTATGGCGACACTAAAATCAACAGTTCCAGTGAAAGTAATAAATTTGTGAGTCATAAGAAAAAAGCACGTAATTCGGCGAGAAGTCTGTTTTCCGACGAATTCAAGTTCTTCTTTAGCTATACAACTCTATTTGTAAACACTTTTCTCATATTACAGAACAGTAACACAAGTTTTGAATTGTCAGAATCTTAGTTGATGCGGAAGAAAGAAAGTCAACACAAATTCTGGTTGATAATAATTATCCAGACAATTTCATTAGGAGATATAAAGCAGCCAGAACACCAAGACCCACTCTCTAAATCACCACTAAGAAAGACATGCAAACCAAACTACCCTATATGGGCGGGGGATCATAGCAGCTTGATAACTAGACAAAGAGTGAACGCTGTTGTTAAAAAGACTTTTATGTAGCGAAAACTTGAATAATTGAGAATGTGAAGCCAATATATCTATCTAAGCCCTTTGAACGTGCAAAAAAACGATGTCACACCCTACTGCATTTACCAATTTGAATGTACATGTGGACACACATACATAAGGAGGGCTCACTGATCTCTGCAAGTAAGGGCTGACTTCAGAGCATATTCCTAAATGGCTCCAGAAACAAATGGAATCTTCAGAACCCATTAGTGATGGTGAGACCAGGAGACCTAGCTCTTCTATTGCGAAACATGTTATAGAGACAGGACATAAAATTGACGTTTACACATCTTTTCAACTTATCCATAAGAGTGTTTGGAGCGTATCCTAAAGTTTGTGGAAGCCTTAACAGTGAGGAAGTTTAAAACACCTGTATGCGTTCAAAAACAATTCATAAACACACTAAACTTTCTTCGGTGCACCTGACAAGTCCACGTGTGTGATCAGATTGTTCGAAATGTGTGTTGCGCAAATACAACATTACACGATTTAGACAAATGATGTCTTCTTATTGCTTTGTCTAAATTCATAAAAGGAACTAACTATTTTAAGTAAGTAGAATTAGCTTGAATTGAAATCATAATAAAATAGCAAAGTCAAAAGATGGTTGATTACAAGAGGAGGGGAAAATCCTTTGTAAAACTGAACGCATATCATGCAATTTATCACGGCAAGCGGTCTTGGGGTGACGCACAGGTTGGGTTTGTTCAGATGAATTCCGATTGCCTCTACTGTATTCAAAAGTCGTACTCGTATAACATGTGAACCTTCATGGTTGAGAGAAATGCCATAAATAAATTTGAAAACTTTATTAGAATCAACCAGTATCAACGAGATGAGCTAGTAATGAACTCCGTGTAGCTTAGTTCGAACCTTTGCTAAATCAAGATAGGAGGTGTCCAGAAATTCGACGATGAACTCACCCCATCGTAAGACCAATATTTAGAAGCAAATTTCACGACTGTTATAAACATGTTAAGCTGTCTTTAGCGAAAGACAAGCCTCAAAAGTGCAAATGTCGAGGATTCTTCTTCGTGCTTGCATGACAATGATTGTGTGAGACACATTATGTGCAATTGTCATTTTTCTTCAAGAAAATCACATGAAAGATAAATTGTCGTCATTTTCCATGCCACATAACTTCTATCGGCCTCCGCGTCAATTTGAATTAACACTATGAACTCTACAGTCGAATAATACATTTGCTAATCCGCCTATCTAATCATAGAATGTCAAAATCTGTGTGAGATTTAATTAAGTTTGGAGAGACTGTTCTCATCAAAGTAGTAAAATTATTGTAGATAAGAGTGTGGTCATGTGCCACGTTAGTTGTCTGCCTTTATACAAAAGACTGATTAAGCAGGTTTTAGTAAAATTCGCTTCTAAGTTAGAAGGCGAACAGGATAAGTTAGATATTCTAGACTGTAAAACTGAAAACGAAAACGAGAAGCTGGGTGGTTAGATACTAGCAATTATAGGGAAGTGGGACATTCTTTTAATAAATACTCAGACTGTAATTCAACCCAACCAGAATCGGTGAAGGTATATTTACTTGGATGCGCTGATATAGTCGGTTCATGAGCTTAACTAGTGAGTAAGTCAGAAGATATAAATAATAGAATTAAAGAAATAGGGGATTTATTACTAGTGCATGAGTAGTCACCAGAATTTAGTCAGAAATGTATGAAGAACCATAGAAAAATTAAGATTAGTAGTGAAAGTGACAAAAATAAGGAAGAAAATAATATAGAATTCAAGTGTTGGTTTGTAGGGCTTGTGTTTGATTGGTTAAAGGATTTCATCATGAGCTGACATCGGTTAGAGAACCATTGGAAAGCCAGCTGGGAGTACTGAACACCTGTTTCGTCATTCTAGTTTGGGTCTGTACATCAGTACGCGCCCACCACAGGGGTTCGAACCCAGGGACTTCTAGTTACAAGGCGAACTCATAGACCATTAAGCCACGGGGACTTGATCCATTGTCCCATGAAATCCAACTTCTGACATTAGGGTGCAGCAGGTCAGGTGTGAGGACAAATACTAGCCGAAGGTCTTGGCTAGCGGTCGAGCTAAGTCGTGAATTGGAGGAAGTTGGAATTCATGGGCGGGCCATCGGATCAGGTCCCAGCGGCTTAATGGTCTACAAGCTAGCTCGCCTTGTAACCAGAAGGTCCTGAGTCCCAGCCCGGTTGGTGCGTATCACCGAGGAGTCCCAAGTTATGACGAAACAGCTGTCCAGTACTTCGGGTTCTTCAATGATTTTCTAACGGATCGGGATCAGTTAGATTATTGGAACATAAAAATTTAGCTATATACCTAGAATGACTGACCCTACCGAGTTAAATAATCTAGAAAAAAGCTCACCCATTTCACTAGATTCACTTGCATGAGTGGGACAGAGGGGGATTATTGAAAAACAATGGAGTTGGGTGGAAAAAGAGAGAGTTTATTCACTGAAACTTCGTTTTCGGATTCAACACTGTGCACGTGCAATCGGAATGATGCAACGCTTATACCCGGACATGGAAAGTGACAGCAAACAACAAGAAGTGGGATATATATATATATATATGACAAATCGTGAGGCTGTGTGACTAAATTGGTATGATTATAAGTGGCGCTAATTTATGCTCGAAAACTTGTCATCCAATTGTTAATAATGCATCATTGTGCGATATTTGAAATCAACTCCAATTTTGGTCTCCTTGGTCTCCGTTGTTATTTTGACCTTCAATATGTACTTATATCTTGATCTTTCTAGTTTATTTTCCCAACTCTGAACTCTTTAGTAATTTTAAAAATATATTCTTACGACAAGTCCGTGTGTGTGATCAGATTGTTCGAAATGTGCCTTACGCAAATACATCACAACACGATTCAGACAAATCACGTCTTCTTATTGCTTTGTCTAAATTCATAAAAGGAAACTAATTGTTTTAAAAATTATTAATAGAATCAATATATATATATATATACTTTAACAGGAGTTAAACAAGAGTGTTAGAGTTACACAATATGATAACTAATTAATTAAATGTATAAGTTGAACAGGATGTAACACAGACATGACAGGAAGTGTCGTATCACGTAAGAACTCGAAAGAAATGAAAAAACATAGGAGGATATAAAAAAATCGAGTCTGTAGAAAACAATAGGCTCGTCCCTATAATAGCAGAAGTGATTGATTATTTCCCACCATTGTATAAAGTACTCTGGTTTCTCTACCTGTATAACTAGAGATGCATTAATGTTGAGAAGAAAGTGACGTATTGTCTGTCTCTGAAAAGTTGTCTTTTGCCTCGAAAATTACTTTCAACGAGGGGGGGGAGTTTATTGAGTTAGAATGACCAGTATCGATAAGGTACTCAATAATCAAATAAATCAGGACAGTGGACTTATCAATTTAGTTTGATTTAGTTAGTAAAGCCTAGTCTTTTACTCTCCTTGAATTCACTGTCATTTAGTAACGATTATACTGAGTTTACTTGACTTCAAACAAGACTTTTATATACTGTGATTCATTGTCTCCTGTTTCATAATAACAGAAGAGGGACATTTTAAAACGCCTACACAAGTTGATTATTAAAACAAAACAAATGCAAAGTATTAATTATAATAAAGGTTTTTGTAATTCCCAATGAATGAAAAACAAAACGACATTATTTTTACTGACGTTTCGCTATTTAATGCTGCTAATAGCTTTATCAAAGTATTAATAAACCGGAATTTCCAAAATCTCAGCATATATATAACAAAGAGATAAGGAGTAAGAAAATAGACTTGAAACGACGTCTCCCTAGGAAATCAATCAAGTCACTGAATCAATTAGTGACGTTACGTTGCAGAATAGAGCGAGAAGCCTGCAAGATTAAATTCTACGGAGAGTGTCTAGAGATAGGCTCTTTTCCACGCCAATTCCTGAAACTCATCAGATCGACCAAACTACCTCCAACTTTAAAGAACCTGCACCGCATCACTAAATCACATATCGACCAATCTCAGAGACACATCACTGCTTTAAGGTCAAATCTAGTGAAATTCGACAGTCTACTGGAAAGCCTTAATTTGGTGTGTCGTATAAAGTTCATTAACTTCATGCAAGATTTACAATCGCAAACAGCGAACTCATATGGAAAGGAGCTCAGAAAATCTTTACTAGTTGAACAACTACAAGAAGAATTTTCACAGTGCCCAGAAAAATACGTATACAATTTTTCAGATGTGAAACTTAATAAAATTGAAATTGAAGCTCTGTCCTTAGGATTTAAGTATCACGTACCAAACCCGTTTATCAACAGAATCGATACAGAAACGCAGTTTGAGTATTTATACAGTCAACTTTCCGACCTTAAACCCATAGACGAGGATAAAAGAGTCTGATCTAAGTCCAAAATGATCAATATTGCAGAACAGTATCAGATTTCTTCTCCAGCACACTCAAAATTATTTACTAAAGAACACAGAACAGCAATAAAAGACCTACGAAACAATGAAAACATCGTCATTCTTAAACCAGACAAAAGTTCAGGTGTCGTAATAATGAACCACCGAGACTACATCTCAAAAATGAAAACCATTCTCGATGATACAACAAGATTCGAAGTCGATATGTCGAAAAAGAAGCAACAACGGCCTTCGAAAACAAAGTAAACAAGCACCTCAAAGGACTACTTAAAGAAGGGCTAGTAGACAACAGCGCTTACAACGACCTTAAACCAAGGGGTTCGCGTGTACCATTCATGTACGGTCAACCCTATAATATCAATGGTGAAATCACCATGTCATAAACTGGCCAAATGGTTGGCCAAAAAGCTGGAACCCATTCGAAAACAGCTGGCAGCTCACAGTATCAAAGATTCTTTCCAGTTTCCACAAGAATTAGATCAACTCGATATTTCAGATAGATTTCTCGTGTCACACGACGTTTGTTCACTGTTTACCAGCATACCCATCGAAGAAACGGTAAAAATCATATGCCAGCAGTCCGAACTGCTTCCTCTTCCAGAAAATGAGCTACGCAAATTGCTACTTCTATGTACAAAGAATATTCAATTCCGATTCAACAATCAGTTGTACCGGTAGATTGACGGGGTGGCTATGGGTTCACCTCTGGGTCCTGTTCTTGCTCACATATGGCTCATCTTGAACAGACTCGAATGGAAGAAGAAATAGAAAGAACCACCTATTACTGCAGATATGTCGACGACACGTTTGTGGTCTGCAATGATATAGAACACGCGTCCACAATGTTTGAGAAACTCAATGCGGCTCATCCCAACATTGTATTCACAATTGACTGCGAAAGAGACAACCAGTTCCATTTCCTAGATGTCAACATAAAAAGAAGAAACGATGGGACGATTCAAAAATATGTCTACAGGAAAGAAACTTGGACCGGTCAGTACTTAAATTACCACAGCTTTTGCCCAACCAGTTACAAACGAGGTCTAGTAAAAACGCTCTTCAGCAGAGCCAAAGAAATATGTTCGGAAGACAAGATTGAAGAAGAACTCGCGATCATCGAAAAGGACCTTATCGAGAATGGATATCCTCGAAATTTCATGTTAAAGTATAGAAATGAAGAAGCACACAAACCGAAACCTGACACCGTTGAAAAGAAACCAGTTTTCATCTGCCTAGCGTACGGAGGGGAAGACGTATCCACAAGAACACAAAAAAGAATCGCAGGTGCATTAAAAAGAACGTTCCCAGCCGGCAGACTGATCCTATTTCACAACACTATGTGCTCATTAACCCAGTCAAAAGTAGATGAGTACCCTACTCACGTCAACTCCAACTGCATTTACCAATTCACTTGCACTTGCGGAAGCAAGTACATAGGAAGGACTGAGCGAACAACATCTACTAGATTTTCTGAGAACATTCCTAAGAGTCTCAGTACAAAAGGAAGAAAAGTGTTATCAAGTGCAATCGCCAGACATTTAATTGACACAGGACACACAGCAGAAATCAGTCAAGCCTTCAAAATAATCAATACACAAAGAAACCCATGGCTACTTCGCTTCGCAGAAGCCATTGCTATCAAGAGATTTCGACAAGACCTCTGTATACAGAAAGATAGTGTGATTAATCTTTCACTACCTTGGTAACTCTAACTCTATTTTATTTTTGTTTTACCTTTCTGTCAGTATGCCTGTGTGTTTGTCTTGTTACGTAACATTCTATTCAATTTTGACCTTCAAGTTTCTAAATCTACCTAATTGTTTGTCTGTTCAAGTTAAAAATGTTACTTCACTATTCACCCCCACCCTCTTAAACTCTCCACCACAAGATGTGTAAATTCACTCTGTTCTCTGACCCTGACCCTGTAATATGCCTCTAACTAATCTGTTTTGTTTTCCAATAGAAATTTGAACTCTTACCCCCTCTTATCTAATTCCACTATATATAATTAGTTGTTTTTTGACATCGAATAATCTGTCTACCTACATCTAATTCTGGAATTATGTTCCTTATGCCTTCTATCTATAACTCCAAGTAATTATAAAAAAGTATGTTGCAAAACTTTTTGAAACTTATAATTTAATTTTATTTAGGATGTATGCGGTTGATGAGTAGCCGCGAAATAAAACGAGCTCGTATTATCCTGCAAACATGTTCGTTCTTTCTCTCTTCAAAATGATAAAGGGAACCGGTTGCATGAAACTTGTTGAATGATTCATGATTGGACAAAGTTTTTAAAAACAAGTGATGTTCCCTTTTATATATAAACCTCTGTTGTGTTAATTTCGATTAATTTCCCTGAAGAAGTTCGGACCAGATTGCCAAACACAGGAAACGTTGGAATTACTCATTTCAATCTCGCTAAGATTTTACAAATATAATTTTTTACAAATTACAAAGTTGGTTGAAACATCCTAAATAAGTGTGTTCATTGCGATCAGAACGTTAAGGCGTATAGCACGGATTTGGGACCAGAGAATGGACTTTCTACCTTTAGCTTAAGAGATTAGACTTGTTGATCTTTCGGCTAGTTGAGTTGAATTTGAGCCACCCATGAATTCTAACTTCTTTCGACTGGCGGTTCTTAGCGCGACCACTAGGTGGTGTTGTCGGCGATTACTTATCCTCATAATCCACGTGGTGACCCCCACTGGTCACGCAATCTCACTAGAACTCCAAGCAGTGTCATCCAGTAGTCACTCACTAGTGAGTATTAAATAGTTCTCTCACTGGCACCATTTCGTGATCAAAATTAAAATAGATCAGATCTTGAAAAAAGATTAAGGTTTATACAATAAAACAAGATAGGAAACTGTGTGGCATATAAGCCTGAACAAATCACTATCGGTTTATCATAACTAATCCACTCTCTGAAAGCGATGTTTACTATGTACTGTTATTTGTTAAGAGAGATTATATATTTCACTATTTACACTTAATAAAAAGGCATTTCAAGATATGAAGTAAAAATCAATTTATTGTTGTCCCCATGGGTTCTGATTGAAACACAGGGTTTCAACGGTATACCTCTGACTTTTCCTGCTTTCCGGAGCTTTCTTTAGTTGGCCCTTAACCTCCTTCACAAACAGTCTCCACCACGTGTCTGTGGGGCCCACGCCCGAATTGTCGTTTCTCATCCGGGTAGCAGTGGATGGCTAAAAATTTGCTTACCTTTGAGTTCATCCTTGCAGTCATTATCCTGCAGGAGAAGATTCGTTCACACTTGATAAGTGCCTTTCCTGCTGTTGGTGACATCATGATAGCCACTCCCTCTGTGGTCGTGATTGTCATCTGGTTGATTGGAGTTGATTATTGATTCTTCAGTTAGAAATTTCGGGAGTTCACATCCAATCCATCAGCTTGCACAGATTTGATGATATTAGATGGTTGGAAGCAATCGACATGAAGCCCCTCCTGGCCTAGATTTCGTGCTAGTTGGCACTCACCAGTCAACAGGGCGTATCTGCAACTGCCTTCAAAGAACTCCTATCCCTTCTGAGATTCGAAGCCGCATCACCCAGTGCTGCAGTCAGAGACGTTACCAGTGAGCAATTTGGATTCGCGATTGACCCTTTGTAGAACTGTACGGGATACTTTGATTTGACAACAGTAAATAACGTGATGTGTCTGGTCCTTTGTTTGGTGCAGACTGAATCCTATCAGTCAGGTGTGCAATGTGGCCACCAGTCAACGTATCGGAAAAAAATATGCTGTCTCTCTCTTGACAATGAATCACTATTCACCAACGTTACACTGACACAAACTGTCTGTCACATTTGTCAATATATAGACGAAAACCATTTGTGCATCGGATAGCCAACAACCTGTTTAAAGAGGCTATTACTGAGATGCACTCATATGTGCCATTCAGGTTCAACAGACAAAAAGATAGGATCATAGTGGAACCTCCTCTGGGTTCCTCTGGGTCGATTGCTAACAGACTGTTTCAAGGCAAGCTTCGAGGGTGGTCCACTTGAATCAACTATTGATGCTCTAGAAGAAGGATTACACTTTTTCAAAGAAATCTTCATGCAAAACGGATATCCACCAAAATTTATTGACAAGAAAATCAAGCTGAAAAATTCGAAGACAAGAGACGTCATCCGTACTAAAGAAAGGAACAAAAACCTAGACTGAAAACGTGACCTACTCAGTTCCTTCAAGGTCGCAGATATGCACTGCTGACTGGTGAGTGCCAACTAACACGAAACCTAGATCCAAGGCTTCCTATGGCCGATTACCCCCAGCCATCTAATATCATTAAATCAATGTACACCGTGATGGCGAGCTACCAGAATGTTGGCCACACTGCAAACCTGACTGACGGATAGAATTCAGTCTACACCGAAGAAACAACTAGACTCATCACACTAGTCCAATCAGAGTACTCCCACAGATTCCTACAGAACTCCCGTGCCATGTCTTCTCATATCTTCGGCGAAATAGGACGCTATCCAAGCTTCGTACATTGTACAAACATTCAACATCTCACTCCTTATATCTGCTTTAATCGAGAGATGACAAATTGGTTGACTGGCTTTCTGAAGGCATTTACCAACAGGCGTCATGGACTCTCCACGATTCTGGCTAAGAACAGATTCTTTTTTTTAAAATATTTGTGTCGTACATTTAAGTTTCTGCAACGATTAGATTGATTTTCCAGGCTGGCGTTGCTAGCCTGGCTTCCAATCTTCCCCTTTTCTCAAGCTTAGAACCAGCTAAACAACTAATGAACTTGTGAACTAGGCTTGATGAAATGGAGATAAAATTCAGAAATAAACTAGGAATAATTAGAAGAATTTGTGAATTTATTGTCCAGGCTCCCCTCCTCCTCTCCGCGGAATCACTACGCCAGACAAATAAACTAACAAATGACAGCTGTCTCTCTCTTTTTTTATCACAGTGTTTAACTATGCCTAACTTTAAATGAAGTGGACTGTTGAGAAAAGGCCTATTAGATAAAATAAATTTTTAAAAAATGTTATTTGTTGTCCATGATGAAGTAGACATTTTTAAAAACAAAATTATCAACAAACGAAGAGTTGTCTTCAAATGTTTGTTTTTCTCAATTTGACAGTTGCTTCATCCTGAAAAATGATTACTTGACGAGAATCGGAGTGAATTTTTGAGAACTGAGTTCGTTAGCGGAGAGGGGGGGCAGAAAGGCTGATTTAGACAGTCATCAAAAGATCATTACAAGTCACTTGTATTTCAAAACAATTGTCAAATTATATCTTTCTAGCATAATAACAATAACTATTGAATTTGTAATTTATAATTCAAGTGCATTTTAGCAATGATAATATTGCCAACAATAATAAACTGTAGCGATAGGAAGAGATTGTCAGGAGATACAGAGATATATCATTCATGAAGAAAGAATTCAAATAGGTTCACCTTGTATTAGAGCCTGTGCTGAAGTGACGTTGTCCAGGAGGACAATCAAAGCTTCTCAATTAAATAAACCAGCTCAGAGAACACAGTCAAATCAAAATTATGAACTACTTGCCTCCAGTGATGAAGTCAATATCTATCCGAATGATCATTCCTTATGTTTACCGTTAGAATTAAAAATTAGATTGATTATTATTATTATTGTTCCCTTGTGTTCCTAGTGGAAAATAGGGCTTCAACTACACGTCTCCATTTGCTTCTGTCTTCTGCTCTACTTTTCACTTGCATCCATGTTAGTCCATGCTGTTTCAACTCCTCTTCACACGATCTCCTCCATTTCACGCCGCTTACCTTTCGGGTTCCACTCGAGCGTTGGCCTGATGCGCAATGTCACCCAGCGGCCTTCTCAGTGAGTGTCCGATCCATCTCCACTTTCTCCTGCATATCTGTTGGGCGATTGGTTCCTGATTTGTTTGTTCCCATAGTTTCTTGTTGGTGATTCTTTCCGGCGGCCATCTGATCTTCAGTATAGAACGAAGACAGTTGTTGATAAAGGTGTGCAACAGGCTGTTGGAAATATTCTTTGTCACCCGCCAAGATTCTCACCCGTACGCATAGAAGAACTGACTTCACATTTGTATTGAAAATCCGAATTTTGTTGTTGATGCTGAGTAGTGACGAAGATTTCCAGATTGGTTTCAGGTTGATGAATGTGTTTCTCGCCTTTCTGATTCTCCATTTGACATCCTCGTCCGTCGGTTTCTCCTATAGTTGAGACAATGCTCCCTAGATAAGTGAATGAAGTAACCTCTTTCAAATCCCTCCCGTTGATGGTGATTGGCGCTGAATGTTGCTGCTGCTGTTGTCGTTGTTGTTGGTTGGTTATTTTCATAACCTCCGTCTTGTCTATTTTCACCTTTAGTCCTGTCTTTGCTGCTTAGAAATTGGGTTTAGAATGTGGAATTATGAGTTAAGGTTTAGTGTCAGATAATTTCAGTATAAGGAGATGAGGTTAGCTAATGGTAATGCTTTATGTTACTTGCGCCATAATTCTATGATATACAAACAATCACAGATTTGACAATAACGTCAGAGATTCTGTTGTTGTTACTTGTGTTGAATGCTGTACATTTTCACAAAGAATTCAACTTAATCAACGCATGTCTTCCTTTCTGGTTCCGTTCCCAGCTGAATTTGAATTTCATATCCTGCCTATATGCAGTCGAGGTAAGTGAGAAAGACAAAGGTAGCCTGTTTAAATCGCCCCACTTCCTAATTTACCACAGTACACAGGACGTCAAATTTCCTCAGTTATGTTTATAAACAACAACATGTACTAATGTGAATTTGTGAATAGCTTCCAACAAACTTCTTGGTCCGTCATGAAAGGGTCAAAAACGTCAGGAATCGAAGAATTTCTCATCCAAGATCAAGAGGTGTGATAAACAGTGTGATGTACTTTGAAAGAAAATGATCAGGGAGAGTAAACAACAGACGAACTTGCCATAAATGTATCTGAAAATCAAAATCTTCGTGGATAATCACACTAATGTCTTAGGAACGCGTAAGTTGTCTACACTTATCTCAATCTCAAGTATGCATCAAGTATTTTAAACTGACATTATTCAGCATCACTCAGCAATCAACCGATGTTTCCCTGATTGAAAGCCGTTTCTATTTTCACTCCTAGATTGCGGAGATATTGAATTTAAACTGGTGTGTTCACATGAAAAGGTGAAACATTCTGTCAGCATTTCAACTGGGAACAGTTGGAATAAGTGTATACATGCAATACGAAAGATAGCCGCCCGACAATATTCCGAAATTCAGGAAACAATAATAATAACAATATTTCTTTATTCGCCATTGAAGTACTGAGCTGCTTATAGCTTTATTTGGAACTTTGCAAGACCAAAATGTGCAATAGTTTTCAGAAATTCGATGATGAATTTACCTAATAGTATGTCCAATCTATCTACTTCATACAGGAGTATTAAACTGGTGAATACACATTTGGAAGAGGCACAACACACAGAGCAATTTGTCTTTATTTCCTGAACTGCGTATATTGGTTAGCCAGTGAATAGACAACATACCTAAGCTGCGTTGAAAGCACTTTTGAAGGCTCTTCTTGAACGCTGCGATACGATCTCAATATTAACATCTGCCGTAATTTGTAATCATCGGAAAATGCACTCAGGACTCACACCGAACAGTATTCATTTGTATTCATAACTAGCATAACTATTATTTGCCCTTTCTTTTCACCTCATTTTCATTTTCTCACTCAACAATGAGTAGGTTTTTTAGGTTGAAAACATTCACAATATGTATGCAAATTAATTATCAAAATGTATATCGCAAAATGTGTCTCAGACTTTGTTTTTTGTTTTCTTCTTCATTCATCTGTAAAGTTTCTTTTTTCTAATTTAGTGTAGACTTGGAAAAGTTAGTTAGACAATGAGGTGTGACGAATTGAGTACAGAAACTAGTCTGTGTCTGTTGAAGAGCAAATAGATGGAATGGAGTGCGCTGTTGTTTTTGTTTTGCCTTTTTACGGCTTCATAAATACACCTGTTTGATGAAAACAAGACTGTTAGGCTTTTGAGGTTTGGCGAAAGGTAATATATGTGCGTGTTTATTGTGCAGATAAATGGGTAGGTGATGCAAGTGACATGCATTATTATTTCCTTGGGTTCCAAGTAGAACATAGGGCTTCAACAGCATATCCACATTTCACGCTGTTCTCTGCAGTTCTCTTTATCTGGTTACATAGTTGCCCATCATCTCTAGCCTTATTCTCTTACGACCTTCTCCATATCGCTGTCAGATTCACGGCCAACTCGTCGTTTCACATTCAGGTTCCACTTGAGTAATGGCTGGGCGGACGATGTGACTCAACGGTCACCTCAGCGTGTGTTCAATCCATCCCCAACTCGCTCCCAGATTGTCTTCCTACTAATTATTCTGACCATCTTATCTCCAACATAGAGAGAAGACAAAAGTTGATAAAAGTCACCAACTTGTTGAAAATGCTCTTCACGGAACTTCAAGTTCCTGAACTATATAAATATATATAGGTATATATATAGGTATGTTGTCTATTCACTGGCTAACCAATATACGCAGTTCAGGAAATAAAGACAAATTGCTCTGTGTGTTGTGCCT
Organism: Trichobilharzia szidati; assembly: GCA_944472155.2. Taxonomy (NCBI): domain Eukaryota; kingdom Metazoa; phylum Platyhelminthes; class Trematoda; order Strigeidida; family Schistosomatidae; genus Trichobilharzia; species Trichobilharzia szidati. The sequence goes on from OX235277.1 coordinate 8,954,744, forward strand.
CTTCCAAATGTGTATTCACCAGTTTAATACTCCTGTATGAAGTAGATAGATTGGACATACTATTAGGTAAATTCATCATCGAATTTCTGAAAACTATTGCACATTTTGGTCTTGCAAAGTTCCAAATAAAGCTATAAGCAGCTCAGTACTTCAATGGCGAATAAAGAAATATTGTTATTATTATTGTTTCCTGAATTTCCTAGAGGAACATAGGGCTTCAGCTGCACGTATCCATTCTGTTTGGTTCTCTGCCAAGGTTTTCACCTGTCTCTACGTTTGCCCACATGCTTTTATCTCCTCTTCGCATGACTTCCTCCATGTCACCCCAGCACTGGTGACCAACTGACTCGCCTCTTCCCATTCGAGTTCCACTTGAGCAATCGCCTGCAGTGTGATGTCACTTGATGGTCTTCTCAGAGTATGGCTAATCCACCTTTATTTCTTCCTGCTTATTTGTTGGATAATCGGTTCCTGATGGGTTGGTTCGCTCCCAGAGATCTCTGTTGCTGATCTTTTCTGGCCGGCCATTTGATCTTGAGCGAAGTGTATTGAGTGAAGACAGCTATGGATGAAGGTCTGTAGTTTGCTCGAAGTGCTCTTCATGACGCGCTAAGACTCTGATCCATAAAGTAGCACTGACTTCGAAATCCGGATCTTATTTTTGACGCTGAGTGCTGCTGATCTTCACATGGACTTGAGAGAAATGAAAACTTGCCTTGCTTTCCCAATCCTCGCTTTTATATCCTCATCAGTTACTTATCTTATTCCACCTAACGTTACATCGCATGGTCTACGAGAACGACTTTGACATACAGCAGAGGCAGTGGGATTCCATCTGAACAAACCAAACCTGTGTGTCTTCAAAAGACGTTTGTACAGCCACTTTTCCTCTTTGCCGTGACCGACTACATAATATGTATTCAGTTTTACGAAAGATTTTCTCCTTCTCTGGTAACCAGTTATCTTTTCATCTTGTTATTTCATTATGATTACAATTCTAGCTAATTCTATTAAGTTATTTATATCTTACGTAATTCCACTCAATCATTCTATTCTTCTTAGTCATCATTATTTTATAAATGTCTTATTTACTTAGTAACTTGTCGGTTAACTCTTCACCCTTCCATTCTTCCCAAAATAGACATCTTGTTCCTACCATCTATAAATTAATTACTTTGATGACGTTTAATTTGGATGGAGGATTTCATCGTAAGCTGACATCAGTTAGAGAACCACTGGAAAACCAGCTAAGAGTACTGGACAGTTGTTTCGTCTTAGTTGGAGGCTCTTCATCAGTACACACCCACCACAGGGGCTCGAACCCAGGACAAGGCGAGCTCATAGACCATTAAGCCACTGACACCTGATCCAATGACCCATGAATTCTAACTTCTGCCAATTCACGACATAACGCGACCACTTCGCAATGTCTTCTTCGATGAGTTACTGCCTCATCTTCAACCTAGTCCTGCGTTCAAACCCCGGTGTGTCCGTACTGATGAAGAGTCGAAAACCAGGACGAAACAGTTGTCCAGTACTTCCAGACTTTCCAGTGGTTCTCTAACTGATTTCAGCTCATGATGATATCTCCCATCCAAAAAACAAAATCCTTACAAAGCCAATACCTGATGTTTACTTTGTTGTTCTTGAGTTCCTATACCTTAAACTGGCAATTCTTATCGATTAAAATTACCGCATAACTGACTGAATTTTCACGTTAAAACGACAATTATACATTAGTGTAGAACTAGCCAATGATGGGGAACTAATTTGAGACTGAATGAATATATCTTCGTTCAATTTATTGATTATTTCTAAATGTGTATATGGGAAGCATCGTTTCAACTACAGGCAGACGGAACTGATGAGGATATCAAAGCAAGAATCGGAAAAGCAAAAAAAGCTTTCACTACTCTCAAGTCAGTGTGGAGGTCAACGGCACTCCGAATAAAAATGAAAATAAGATCCGGATTTTCAACTCCAATGTGAGTCAGTGCTACTTGCTATACGGATCAGAGATTTGACGCGTCATAAAGAGCATCTCAAACAAACTACAGACCTCCATTAACACTTGTCTTCCCTCAATTCTCAAGATCAGATGGATGGCCAGAAAAGATCAGCAACAGGGATCTCTGGCAATGAGCGAACCAATACAGCAGGAACCGATTGTGAAACAAATAGGCGGGAAGGAATTGAGATGGATTGGCCATAATCTGAGAAGACAAACCATCAAGTGACATCACTAGACAAGCCATTGCTCGAGTGGAACCCGAAAGGGAAACGGTGAGTTGGTCGTCAGTGCAAGGGTGACTTGGAGGAGCTCATGTGAAGAGGAGATGAAAGCGTGTGGGCAGGCTTGGAGCCAGGTGAAGACTCTAGCAGAGAACCGAACGCAATGGAGACGCACAGCTGAAGCCCTATGTTCCTCTAGGAATTGAAGGAAACAATAATTATAATAATGATATGGGAACTTTTGCACCTATATATATATATATGTATATATAAACATTCTAGTTTAAAATCGACGATTACACCACTTGACGATTCCGGTCTGTCCCTCAAAATAGATGTTCAAAATGATTCCGTGACTGAATAGTAACCTGATATTGTTGACTTTTGTCGATTCAGTAGTGGAACATCAGTAAAATCTACTCAGCTGGGGTTGAGAACAAATACTCTCCAGCGATGACATTGCTTGCTAGTGCCAGTCACGTTAAAAATCCACGAATTGGTAGAAGTTAGAATTCATGGGTTGGCCAATGATACTAGTCCCAGTGTCTGAATGGTCTGTGAGTTTGCCTAGCCTTGTAACTGGAAGGTCCTAGACTCAAACTGTAGTGAGTTCTTACTGGTGATCAGTCCTAAACTGAGATGAAACAGCTTTTTCTGATGCTTCACATTGGTTTTCATTGCTTCATTAACGGATATTAATCTGTGGTCGAAGTTAAATCAAAATCTGGAACTGAACATACATTAATTGCTTTGAACTTCCAGATAGTTTCCTAGATAATACCGATTCACAATCAGGTACGTCTTGGACCTACGCAGTATCTAACAAAACAACAATCTAATCAGAAGAATAAACTAAATTATTTGGTAGTGAAAAATATAAAATTTCTTGAGATATAAAACGCAGAGTGTTTAATAATTGACAATGAACGGTTGCATGAGACAGGTGTAGAGCACAGAACAAGATCATGGCCACGAAACTCACTTTACTTGTGGAAACTGTAACGGAATCATCGTGCCAGAAATCCCTTCTAAACGAAACAATTAGGGTATTGATAAGTACTCGAATCTTTCAAACAACTTTGTATTCATTTCCCTCTTCTCTCCTAGGTTATATACCTAATCCTAACGTTTGCATATTATCTGTTGACTTAATCCCTCATTATTTATCCTTGCCACTGTCAAATCTCTAATTTCAATGTTTCTCTGTAAGTGGATATTAGAACAAAAAGTTCAACAAAGAGTCTATTTTCAGCGAATTCATTCACTTAACTGTACAGTCGTATTTAAACATTATTACTTTGTGTTTGCGTGTGTGTGTAAATTAGTATTGTCAAACAAAAATAAAAATTAGTTAGGGTTATTGTTTATGTCATCAGAATGTTTCCCAAATGTGATGATGTGCGTCGGTGGCACAGTGGTTAGGACTCTCGCCGACCATGCACATGGTCCGGAGTTCGATCCCCTGCCGGCGCACACCCGATATCTATGGTCGGCCTGAATTTGGGCTACCGATATCCATGCTGAAAGTTCCATACTTGTACTGAAATTACGGTGTGGAATCAAGCTGTAAATCAAAATATAAAAAAAGATTGTAACTAGGGAGAAGTGAAGATTGGTAAATATTGACAAGAGTTCCGTAATATGAAAGAAACCCAAGAAAATAGGATGTTAATGAAAGAGCATGTAGCCAAGTGTCCAAAATAAATTATGTAATAGGCAGAAAGAGTAAATAAAGGGTTGGTTAAGAAAAAGATGTTACTAAAATGTCATACAAACATTCAAAAGATGCCTTATTAACGAAGCAGTGGAACTTCGAATTATAACAGAGGTAGAAGTAGGGGGTGAATTTTCTTGTCTGTATATATATCAGGGTTTTCTATACCGATCGCCAAGGCCTTGTCAATGCAGAGTATACGGAAGCTTACTGTCTTTAGGAGGCTCCTTTTGACTTTGTAGATGAATTTCAATGAATTTTCCTTAGGTACTGAGTGACCAGTGTTCAATTATAGCACTTCTTATTGACCCACTGTCACCTTTTCGTAACCGAGAGGGATAATGTTCTTTGAACCTTTTAGAGAAAACACGCATCGAACGACCTATATATCTCGCTCCTACATTAATAATGCATCATTTTTGGACTGTGATTTGTTTGAAGGTCATTCCAATATATGGGTAAACTTGGACACTGGAGTAATAAGTAATTCCACATTAGTTTGTTTATTAGATGTATCACACAGTGAAACAGCATTATTCACTGGATGACAAGGTTTCGAACAAAATTTATTGCTGTTCATTATCATATAGATTGTAATCACACGACTTTGAAACTTGAGTTTTACAGTCTTCTTTGTCCCCTCATATTTTTCGTCGTTGGTGTAGTAGAATTTTCCAGATGTCTGCGTGGACAGGTGTTGAATCATTCCTATTACATGTATTTGCAGTTGATTCGATAAACAAAGCTTCTGTTATCAATCTCTCCCTCCATTCACCCTGTTACATTAGATTTTAAAACTGTCATCTTATCCCATCCCATCCTATTGTATGGTTGTGTGTAACTGCACGTAGTGCTATAGCAGAACCATTCTCTAGATTTCTTATCTTATTTGGATCAACCAATCTAGATTTTGCCAAGTTTTTATATTCAGCTAGTCTGACATCCCTTGTCCTACTAGTGTGACCTATGTATTTCTTGCATTTCATCTGGTAGAACTAGAAGCAGCTATAGGAGGCTATATGCCAGGACTACCAAGTATAAAAACTCCACAAAACCTTATCTGGCACAGCTGTTATGTGATGAGAAAACTGTTAGGTATGACACGATCACCTTACTGCGGCACTCTAACAAGTAGTTCCCATTAGCTTTTGTTCTCCTTTCTTTGTTACTATTATATTGTTGCTCATATATTCTACTACACACTAATTTTATATTTCATATCCTGTGGTGCATTGTTTAAATATGTGAATGCACTGCTGTTCTTTTTAATTTCTTTTATTGATCTTTTTTTCTTTTTGTTGTTGTTGCTTTTTATTTTAAAATCTTATAAAATTGATGAGGTAATTAGATGCAATATTGTAATGAACGCTGAAAATTCCATACCTGTACCACAAATACTGTTTGGAATAAAGCCATTATTATTATTTGACCTGACAATCATTCCAGCAGGGTATTAGATAAAAGTAATTCCAACCTTCGACAGTCTTCACGAATTGTTTGCTATTTAGTTCTTGATAATCTGGTTAAATCACTTCGATACCAGAATTTCCACCCATCAAAATGCTTGAACTCCTCTGGATTTCCCATTGTTAAAATCATGTAATTTTGTCAAATGATCACTGCATAAACTCGCGCGTATATTTAATTATCTTCCAAGGAAATGCTGTTCAATTCTTGAAGGAAACGAGGAAAAATGTACAGAATTGGTACTTTCTTCATTTTGAACAAAATTATGTCACATGATACACTTAAGATTATTTGTAAATTGTGTGGGAAGACGAAATATTTTGGAACTAAATAAATAAGCTGTAAATTGCTGTACGATATGTCCACATATTGTTTGAAATAAAGCTTTGTCATTATTATTATTATTACACCTTGTTGGGAATATTCTACTTGATTACCAGGTACTTCGCACAGTTGATTATCGGTCAACTAACTACACTACTTGTTTTGCACGCGAGAAAGAACTGATTGGACCAGTCTAACGACATTACTGAGGTAATTTTCCTTCTTGACATATATTATGATTGTTGAATAGAAGACTACAGATTTTTACTGCAAATAATCGTCTTTTTCATGTCGTTAGAGAATTTTTCGATTGTACCTCAAGGAGGTTTTATTCAGTTATACAGTAGAACGCAAAGATCAGTGGTTTCCTGCGTTCCGACCACAACATGTCGGTTTCGATAGTCACCGTTCACGTGGCATCCAAAGCCTTAACATAATATTCCTCAATTTTTGGATATTGCGAAATCCTGCATATCTTACTAAGTTTTCTTGTTGTTATTATTGAAAACAGCTATTCCGAAAAATGTATCAAGAGACACCTGACAAAAAGAAAGCGAAAAAGGACTACTTACTATCTGTAAACAAGAAGCCGTTTTGTATACGACTACAATTTGAGGGCGACATACCAAGTGAGATAATTACGAGGAAATTAAGACAATCAGTTCAAAGAACTTTTAATGCTCGCGAACTACACGTCTTTTTCTATACACGACCGATGGTGATTCCTCGATTGAAAGATGAAGTACCTAGACTAGCTAGTCACTTCAAATTGTATCTACCGATTCAACTGCGCTTGTGGAGCGAGTTACTTCGAGCGTTGCTCTACGAACTTGATTTTTCATGCTCAATCGGCAACATCTCCCAGTATGGCTAAGTAAGGGCGTAGTAAAAACCATCAACAGTTCGATAATAGAACACATGGTCCAAATTGGCCACCAAGCCAGCATTGAAGAATCCTTCTCTATCATCTACCTGGTACCAAATAAATTGCCATAAACCTTGAGGTACCGCATGCTTTAAACAGAAGAAGCTATCGCAGCTCACGTGAAACAACTAGTGCTTTGTGTGCAAAAGAAGCAAGTCCAACCAGCCACTGCTACTGACCTGGCCGGCCTTCATTGGAGACTATAAATTCATGAATTTGTATTATTATCTTTCCTAATTTTTCTGACATTCAGTGTGTATTGTTATGTTCATGCTATTCAACTGTAATCTATTGATGTTATTATTGATTCGATGTTATTTAAACACCAACCTTAATGTTGTTCATAACACTAACTAATTCGCTATAATGTATATATAACTGTAGAACCTGATGATGAAGTTATCGAAAAGAATATTCTTTGCTTAGTAACCATTATTATTATCAAAACTATTAAAACAGGGTCTTATTAGCACATGTTAACTTCACTGGGCTCTCTGACATCATTTCCCACAGGCCCCACAACTATTCACAAGCTTCAATTTCCCCTTCAATTAATCACCTATCTAACGAACTCTAGGACATCTGACCTATCACTTTCTGTTTAGATTCCATGAAGGTCTCTTCAGCCTTTCTCCACTCTCTGAATTTCATTTTTCGTAAACTGTAATCTAATGGAACGCACTAATCATGCTGTGATCGAGGTCTTTTTACTGACCTAGACGAAAAACTAATACACACTGTATAGTACAATTATAAAACTCCTTTTGATATAACCAATAGCTAGGAAAGACGAAGTACTCAGTCACTTTTAGATAGGTAATACTCAAAGTACTTTCTACAAACGAAGCGGTGCACTGGATGACTGAATTACCCGCCTCAATGAACAGTATACTTAAATGGTCATCTGAGATATGGATGTGGATTTTCAAATTGTGTTTTCCACTCTGCTTGCAGGTTTGATCAGCAGAGTTGATAATGATGGATCATTTAATTTCAGTTTATTCTCTTTGTTTCAAACTAATTGCCTGAAAATCTGACTCTAAACATTCGTTGCTTCTTATATGTTCATCATTGAAAGTTAGTAAAGTTCAGCAAATTCAGAAAAGACCATATTTGATGGGTCAGTGAATTTTTATTGCAAGACAGTGAATGGCCCAAAGAGCTCGCCTTGTTCACCGAAGGTCCTGGGTTCGATCCCTGGTGTATTTCGTTCTATTTGTGACCCACCATCTGGATGTATCTCCTTACATACTAAGTGACAATATTCTCAAGCACATCTGGATGATAAGTCCCACAAAGGATGAACTGTCCTTAGTGAATTCCATTGCTAGCCATTATCAGGCGAAGAAGACAGATATCAAGTTGAAATTTTCAAGTGTTGATTTGATTGATTGGTTACAGGATTCCATCATGAGCTGACATGGGTTGGAGAAACACTGGAAAACCTGCCAGGGAGTCCTGAACAGCCAGCTATTTCGTCATAGTTTGAGACGTTTCAGCAGCACGCACTACCACAGGGGTTAGAACCCAGGACCATCTGGTTACAAGGCTAAGTAGCTCTTAGACCATTCATCAGCCACTGGGACCCAATCCAATGGCCAGCCAACTCATGAATTCCAACTTCTACCGATCCACGACATAGCGCGACCGCTAGCTAATGTCCTCGGCGAGTATTTTTCCCCACATCTGATGCAAATTAAACATTCTATCCTCATGATTATTTCACAATGACTCACAGAAAGATACTGCTGAAAAGTTGAAATGATAAAGAAGATTTGAAGCTCACGTGGGGGACAACTGTAACATCTGAGTGACTTTTTTTAAATCTGGTATTCGGACGTAAGCGTTTTTTAAAATATTTTACTTTTCCTTCGAAGTTTCTGTGGAGATTAGACTGATATTATGAGGTAGGGTAACTAGCACCCTGCCAAACCTTCCTCCTTTTCCTGGACCTAGGACTAGCTGGAAAACTTGTGAGGTTAAAAGCCGAAGTCTTGAATACAGTCAAGGTGCTGATGTCTGAAGAGACGTCAGGATCAGACAGAATTCCTCCTAAAGCATTGAAAATGGATCCAGACACCGCAGAGGATATGCTGACGCCAGTATGCAGAAGGAATAGATAGAAGAAAAAGTTCCGATCGATGAGAAGACAGGCTACCTTGCCAGACTAACAAAGTAGGTCTCTGCATGAACTGGTGCATAGTCCTAATCCTGTCCACACCAAGCTGTCAACATGTCAACTAAGACTGAGCATTACTTCCTAGTATAATACGATCAACAGGAAATGCAAAACAGTTTAAACAATATTTACAGTATATTGTTGATTACATTCTGTAGATCGAAAATTTTTTGAACTTCTCATTTGAATGTGCACCAGGAATAATGCGTAAAGTGGTTATTATCGAAACCTTTACAAATTAGAGCCCAGGCGAATTTAAAACAGTAAATTACCAGAATAAGTCGGAAATGCTTAAATACTCACATGAAATACAGATGAGTAGAATTAGAATCTGCAAAGTTCGTTGAAAACAATAAGTGAACAAATGGTGCAACATTGCGTAGATAATCTGTCAATATTTTTATAATCATACCTTTCTAACAGTTGCTTTACGAGTGGGTTGGTCACGGATATTTTCTGTCAACTGACAGCCCTGAGTAGAACAGAGGTATCCTCGACAGAAATACCTTGTCTCCGTTGACATTTCGACAATTTTTGAAGGTTCACTTTGGTTTTCTGCGCTTGATGAAGTTTAGCAGTGGAATACATATATATATATATATATATTCAGGATATTTCGTCCTATTTGGGGCTCTTCATTGGATGTGCCTGTATACCCACTGGGGACCCAATCACTCACTGAGGGAGGAGATATATACATCTGAATAAGTCTTGAAGAGGAAGAACTACACATCTCAAGTTTCACTACTAACCACAGTTGACGAAATGACAAAATATCAAATCAAGTGAAAAATCAATACTCAATAGATTGGAATGAATATGCAGCTGTCTTATACGGTGTGTAAATATCTGTGGATTACGTTGAAAGGAGCAGGTTAGCATTCATTCTCAACAAACATTGACTTATCTTTTGAGAAATTTGAGAAATTTTTGAGTTATTTACATTAAAAACCAAACTTTGTGATTAAAAGAAGGAGAACAAACACTCTGATCTGTATTCAATCAGTTTTACTAAGGTCTCTAAATGTTGCTTTCAAGTTTGGTCACAAAATGGCTTCATCTAGAGAATTATAAAAGACTACGAAATCCTAGACAGCTGTTTCGTCCACGTTTTGGACTCCTCATCAGTACGCCTGTATTATACCACCGAAATGATTTAAATTTCTTCATGAGTGTTAGAATTGCGTCTCCCGGTCAGCATCTTTACACCTCTATTGATCGTTTTCTATTGACTTGGATTTTAAACTTTCTCGTCACATAACCTACATTTTATTAGTTGGTATATTTGGTCTATGTTAACATGTTTGTTAATTGCATATTCCTTTGATTGCCAGGTAAATCCCTGACTACACTTTTGGTGTTTCCCCTGTCTAAGATTTCGACATTATCCTAATCAAACTGATGTATATGATTGTCTGTATGCATTGATATGAAAGAATATATATCGTGTCTATTCACGGCTGATTTATGTTCTTGGATTCTAATTCGAAGGGGACGCCCACTTTGGCCGATGTAGTGCTTGTTGCAGTTCATACAATTTATTTTGTAAATGGTATTAATTTTATCCCCTTTTTCTGTTGGATCTTTTGGTTTGCATAATATCGAATTAAGCGATTTTACTGGCTTGCGTGCTATATCTATATCAAACGGTTTCAGTATTCTAGCTGTTATTTCATAGATATTTCTCATGTATGGTAATATTTTTTATTTTTTTTTTTTTTTATTTTGATTTAGAGCTTGATTCCACACCGTATTTTCAGTACACGTGTGGAATTTTCAGCATGGATATCGGTTGCCCAAATTCAGGCATACCATAGATATCGGGTGTGCGCCGGCAGGGGATCGAACCCCGGACCATGTGCATGGTCGGCGAGAGTCCTAACCACTGTGCCACCGACGCAACAGAATACAAGGGCCACTCAACAGATCGTTTATAAAGGAAAATCAACACATATTTATAGATTGTAATGTACATTATTTTAGATTATTGTTAGTAGAAAATACAGTCTTTTGATTGATTGTTTCTCACAGAAAGTTAACCTTGCATCTTTTTGTGGCTGTGTCAGATCATCCATATGCTAACTGTATCCGCCTACGCAAAGCCTTTGTTCTCATTTTATCACCACCAATATTGGGGACATAAACATTGACGTCAATTACTGTCTACCAACTTTGGCTAGCAGCCAGCTCTCACCACAATAGTATATCTGCTATGGTATCAAAACAAAGTTTACTAACTTGAAAATCGTTCGTTAGTCTAGGGTCACTACGTAAACACACACTGCCTTTATAATTTTAAACACTGATCAAATCCAATAATCTACACTTGGTTTTGTTATCTTTACCAATTGACCAACAGACGAACGATGATCAAGTTAGTAAACTTTGTTTTGATACCATAACAGATGTACTATTACCTTTGTTATTTGGTTTAGTGATCTTCATTGGTATTCTGACTTTCAATATTTCCCTTTAACTTGACCTAAGTAGTCCATTTTCTCACCCCTTAACTCTTTGTTATATATGTATGCTGAGATTTTGTAAGAACCTGAAGAGAAATTATTGAAAAGAATATTTTTCGTTCAGATTGACTTTTAATTCATAATATGGGAATTTTCCACACTATCAAATCTTAAAACCTTTATTATAATGAATGTCATAAACCCAATGCCAAAATTTTTTCAGACTGTTAAAAGTGAACTTGGTTTGGACATATATAACAGGCTAATTATTCTTAATTATTGAGCCAAAATAAGTATATGAAGGTTCAGAATCAGATCTTCAGGCAAGTGGCAACAAAGAGAAGAAGCTTAAATTAAATGATCTTTGGTTGTCACCTACTGATCTACGACTTCACTTAACTCTAGACTAGTGTGATCAATAAATAATTGACATTGTACATGGATTTTCTAGGTTTGCAGGCGGTGACTTCTTACTGGAACACTAGGAAATAAATAGTCGACTGCTAAATGCGAATTATTTAGAAGTGACTTTTGTCAGAAAATCCAAAGTTGAACAACGTTTGAATTGATCAAGGGCGCATTGTTCTAAATTCTCAGGCTCAGGAACTTATTAACTACTCCGTAATCACAAATGAAAATCATTTTATTTTAAAGACCTAATTTTTCAAGTACCGGTTTCTGTAGGGATTTTTGTTTGATTGGTTGAAGGATTTCATCATAAGCTGACATCAGTTAGAGAACCATTTTGGAAAACCAGCTGGGAGTACTGGACAGCTGTTTCATCGTCGTCTTTTGGGGCTCTTCAGAAGTTCAGTACTCCCAGCGGGTTTTCCAATGGTTCTCTAACCAATGTCAGCTCATAATGAAATCCCCCAACCAAATTTTTCTAAAATATTACATTAACCCTTACAGTACAGTGCTGTTTGAATTCGTTCTGCCCCGATTATGACCTTGAAATCGTATTGGTTGCTCGCTGTTCCAACTTATCAATGTAATAATTATCTCTCAAGGTCACTTAAAGCACATATGTATACATACATGATTGTTGATTCGAGGCAGTAGAAGCTGTCTACGTCAATGGTCTCTCCTTGTCTTCTTGCATCACTGGTTCAGAGCTATCGTATCATGTCGACATTGTTGCTAATAGTGATTAGAACCGTAATCTAGCAAATCGACCAGGTAGGAAGTTCATAAGCGCAAACTACCAAGCGTTTTAACGGTCATAGCACTTTTTGATTTCCTTTTATTCTTGTAGTTCCATTTTGTTGTCCTTCAAGACGACATTTTGATCAAGATTTTAGATTGCATCCTTTTTCGAAAAACCCTGAGATATTGTACAAATCGGACATCTCTGTAGTGTACACATTCAAAATCCTATACCACTAATCGGAAGACATGAAAAATATCAGTTTATGTTAGTGCGCAGGGACGACTATTGTTTTCAGTACCACCATATGAATTTAAGAGTCGTAGGCGGAGGATTTATGGAGGATGACAAAAAATTCCTTAAATCCTGGTGTTCAGATTACTTTCTTCTTAACAGATATGTGAATAACAATCAAATTTATCCACTCGTTAACCAGTCTGAATCAAGTCCATTGGAAACCCATTTGGAGCGGTAAGTTAACATATGTAGTCCTGACACCGTAGATGCGCAACTAGATCATCTGAAAGAAACCTTCATCCAAAATGGATGCCCACCAAGATTCATTGGCAAGTATGTCAAACCGAAAGTTCTGAGAAATGAAACATTACTTGTTTCTAAAAAGAGACTTCACAAAGATCTGCTGTATCCTTAGAAGAAGGATTTCAGCTCATTTGAGAAGAATATTCTTCACAGGAACTCTAAGAGCCGAGTCCTCCAGTTTATCAACTCGTGTATTTTACCTATTCTTCTTTACTGTTCACCCTTATTCTTTCCCGGATTGCTTAAAAAGGACTATGTCATACTTCGTAGAACTCTGAAGACTGTCAGTAGGACCAGTGGTATCCCATTGGGCCATATATCGTTGACATTGTCACTGATAGGCGCTTGATGTCAGGCGACAAATTCGCTAAAGGAATTTTGTCAGACTGTGAGCATCCACTCTACCCGCAGCTCCAGCCTTGTGTCTCCTCAGGTAAAACAAGAAGTCTTTTCAGAAGAATTTATGCACGTACGTCTAAGTATAAAAATTCCACTATACCATATTTGGCTGCACGTACTTTATGTGATGAAAATGGTATCAGAAATGAACTAACTAACCTTCTTTGCACCACTAAATAAACCATTTCCTCCACCCTTAAAGCACCAAACTTTATTGTTATTGTATTTCTTATATTTATAATCCTCTCAATTTTGTCGTTTTGTTTATTTTTTTTTCATAAGTGTGGACATAATTTAAAACTGTATTATAACTGTTAATTTTGCATTTTCCCTCACTATACTACATCAACAGTGCATAAGACCCAATATTTTCTTTTTTCTTTTATATTTTTTATATTTTTGGTTACAGCTTGATTCCACACAGTATTTTCAGTACATGTATGGAATTTTCAGCATGGATATCGGTAGCCCAAATTTTACAGGCCGACCATAGATATCGGGTGTGCGCCGGCAGGTGATCGAACCCCGGACCATATGCATGGTCGGCGAGAGTCCTAACCACTGTCCCACCGACGCAGTTTCCAAACTGAATCGACAATACCGTTTGAAACAAACTCGCTGTTATTATTATTATTATATCTGATAATTATGTCGTAAATGTGGACAAATTCCTCCGATTAATTTTTTTTTATTTTTAATTGTATATACATTTTGAGTAAATCAGATGCAATATTGTGACAAATACTGAGAATTCTATTCTGTATTATAAGTACTGTCTGTTTTGGAATAAAGTAAATTATTATTGTTATTATTATTATCCATTGGTCGGCAGAATCCTTAAGGATGAGAGCTCGCATCTGACCACCTCAATGTGTATATCAGTTCCCCTGTTCTTGTGAAGCCAGGAGTATTGGTCATTCCATGTATATTCTGTCTAAAAAGGTTCAAAAACAACCATGCTTCTGACAATTCATCACTTTTGTTACCAGCATCTTCCATGGAAAAGAGATTGTGTACAAATTCGATTGTACAGCTACAGCAGAATGTCAATTCACCGAGAAGAGCCTCTTCGCTGAAAAAAGACGGTTTTGTTTCCATTATTAATGTCTGGATGGGGATTATTCAAAAATTTCTATTTTAATAATAATAGTTTGCTTTATTCCAAAACAGTACTTCTGATACAGAATGGAATTCTCAGCATTTTTACTACAGTATTGCATCCAGTTAGTGCATTATCAATAAATAGAATTCTACATAGATTGAGGAAACCACAGTTCATTATTACAACAATACATTGGCATGTCAGTAGCAAAGGTAAAGCTGAACAGTGTTTGAAGGTGTTAGAAAAGTAGGTGCTATCATATTTACTGGCGTAAGCGAGAGAAATAAACAAAGCAGCATACAACAGGAAAAAAAGAGAGAGAAAAGGAATGGGAGAAAACGTTGTACCTATAAATGATATGAGTTGGAAAGACGAGGTCCAGTTGTACTAGTGACTATTTAATGAATTATAGGTGTCACGCCTAATGCTTTCTTTATCATACAGAACACGAGCTAAGTAAAGTATGGTTGAGTTTTTGTACTTGCTAGTGGGAGCATATAGTTTCCTATATAGGCTTTTGGTTTTGCCTGATGAGATGCAAGGGTAGAGTTGTGAGTGAAGAGGGTGATGTGAGTTAGATAAAATGGAGTTCGCCCACTTTTCACATGAGTCCATGTGTCGGTCAACCAGAATATTAACAAGCTGGTTAAGTGGCACGTTGCTCACTTTACTGACAACATTTAACATCCTGCGTAATAAGGTGTAGTCTTTATTCAGTAGCCCGGGAAAAACTAAGGGGCAACAATAGAGAATAATAGGCAGAATGCGAGAGTTAATGAAATGTAGGAGTAAGGGTTGGGTTATTCCAGAATGTCTCATCTTCTTGATGTAGAAGGTAAGACGGAATATTTTCTTAGAAATCGCCAAGATATATGAGACGACCAAGAAAGATCAGCAGATAGAATGATGCCTAGGTATTTAATTTCCGACTTGGTTTCTATTTCAGTGCCATTTATGTTGCACACCTCGTGAGTGCTGACCAGTTTGTTTAGGTCAGATTTATGCCTAAAGTTGAAATTGACTGTTTGGCATTTGGAGGGGTTTAAGGTAAGACTGTTTTCCTTGGACCACTGGCTGATTTCTGACAGAGAGCCATTAAGTTTAGAGCAGACATTTGACAGGCAAAGATACTGTCAGGTCGTCAGCATATTTGACAAAATTAAAGTTATTTGAAGATGGTAAGTCATGTAGAAAGAAAGAAAAGAGAGGTGGGGAGACTATAGCACCTTGGGGGACACCAGCTTCAGTGAGCGCAGCAGAGCAGGATTTACCATTGGATCAAGATCACCAAGAAGTGTGATTATATCATTCACTGGCAATTCCAAAACGTCACTTTATTTCAAAATTAACGCTAAACCATCAAACTCACAGAAGCCAACAGCCTGACTTACACACCTCAGCTACAAATCTACCTCCATCATCTCAAAAAGGCTCTGTCTCTCTTATTCATACTAATTAATGCGTAACAAGATTGATTCACGCATTCCATTCATCATTCTATGACGCTTGACTTAACCTCAAATGCGCATAGCAAAAACATAATGAACGAAATGAAATAAAAGTGTTCATTGAAGGATGACACTTTACAAAAACTATTTTTGAAGCTTATACATATTCACTGATAATGTTGAAATAACAAGCAACAATTTCTTTATTTGATTATGTTTTTCCTCTTTGTCTGTTCCATTCTGATGTGTAGTGCGTGACTGAAATATGCAAATTAATATTCATAAGTTTGCGTTATATTATCATAATAAAATGAACACTACACATTTACATTCACTGATGAGTAGTGTTGTGTAGACAAAGTGTAATATGGAAGACATTAGCGTAAACGTGAAATATTGTAGATCTTAATCAAGGAAGAACCTCGCCTAGATTACTAGGTCACTAGTATTCTAGCCGGTCCCAAGCCCGGATAAAGAGGGACGGTTGGGACGTGGTGCTAGCAACTCCACCCCCAAAACTTAACCAAATTGCTACTAAAACTTCAACGCACAAATATATTCAAAATTCTAAAAATACAAACAGTGACCTTATTTTTCGCTGGAATCGGGGAAGTGAAATGACGCAGGCTGGTGAAAGCCTTCGGAAGCCGGTCAGCCGATGTGCCTTCTTTCGATGTAAGCAAAAATAAAGATGGGGACGTGGAATATTCGTACAATGTACGAAACTGGAAAGGCTGCTCAGGTAACCGCAGAAATGAGGAGATATGAAATAGAAGTGTTGGGAATCTGTGAGAGCAGGTGGAACGGATGTGGAAAGAGTCAACTACCAACTGGAGAGACAATAATCGACTCCGGTCACCCATAGGACAATCATGAGCACACCGAGGGAGTAACCATCATGATGTTACCAACAGCAGATATGCTGACTCCATTATTGCAAAAGGTCTGGAAAGAGGGAAAAGTGCCTGCCGACTGGAGGAAATGTTACCTAGTGAAACTATCAAAGAAGAGCGACCTAGGACTCCGAAAGAACTGGCGAGGAATCATGCTTCTGTCGACGCCAAGTAAAATCCTGAGTCGCATCATCCTGAAGAGAATAAAGGACGCACTGGATACAGAACTCCGACCAGAACAAGCTGGATTCAGGAAAGGCAAATCATGTTCTGACCAAATTGCAACTCTGCGCATCATAATCACATAACAAAGCATGGAATGGCAATCAAATCTCTACCTCAACTTCATAGACTTTGAGAAGGCTTCCGACAGCGTTGACAGCGAAGTAATTTGGAAACTACTCGAGTACTACGGCGTACCCCAAATATTCATCAACCTTATTCAACAGCTATACGACAACGGCACATGTCAAGTGATTCACAACGGAAAACTCAGCGAGGCGTTTGGAGTAAACACAGGAATCAGACAAGGGTGCTTATCATCACCAATGATATTCCTAATTGTGGTGGACTGGATTATGCGTCAGACAGTGGGAAACGAGAAGACAGGGATATTCTGGACCGACGTGAAGAATCTAGAAAACCTGGATATCGCGCGTGGATGATTTATGTTGGATGTCACACAAAATCGAAGACTTCCAAGTGAAAACCGACAAACTGGTCGAAGAAGCAGCCAGAGAAGACGGGACTCCAGGTGAACATAGACAAGACGGAGGTTATGAAAATAACCAACCAACCAACAACAACAACAGCAGCAGCAACATCCAGCGCCAATCACCATCAACGGGAGGGATTTCAAAGAGGTTACTTCATTTACTTATCTAGGGAGAAATGTCTCAATTACAGGAGGAACCAACGAGGATGTGAAATCGAGAATCGGGAAGGCGAGAAACACATTCATCAACCTGAAACCAATCTGGAAATCTTCGTCACTCAGCATCAACAACAAAATTCGGATTTTCAATACAAACGTCAAGTCACTTCTTCTATACGGATGGATCAGAAACTTGGCGGGTCACAAAGAATATTTCCAACAGCCTGTTGCAGACCTCTATCAACATCTGTCTTCGTTCCATACTGAAGATCAGATGGCCGCCGGAAAGAATCACCAACAAGAAACTATGGGAACAAAGAAAACAAGAACCAATCGCTTAACAAATATGCACGAGAATGTGGAGATGGATTGGACACTCGCTGAGGAGGCCGCTGGGTGACATCACGCGTCAGGCCAGTGGTCGATTGGAACCGGAAAGGGGAGCGGCGAGTGGGACGTTGAAGGGTGATATGGAGGAGATCGTGTTAAGAGGAGTTGAAACAGTATGGACTAACATGGATGCAAGTGAAAAGTACAGCAGAAGACAGAAGCAAGTGGAGACGTGCAGTTGAAGCCCTATGTTCCACTAGGAACTCCAAGGAAATAATAATATAATAATAATAATACCATGGAAGAAATTATTGCATAGGTAGAATAGCCTATCTTAATCAAAGAAGAAGAAGCAACTAGCGGAGAAGATTGGATCACCTACCGTTTCACGGACTTAGTGTTTTTTAGTCCCTTGATTCACTAACGTAAGCTTAGCGACTCATTTGAAGTCAAGGCAGGAGTAAGACATGGCTGCCTATTATCAATGGTGATCTTTTCAACTTTGGTAAACTGGATCATGCAACATACCAACGAGAAGGAGCAAGAAGATGGTCACACGTTGGACTGAAAAGAAGATTGTAGAAAAGTATGTGTTGACACTATTTGTGCTAACAGATTTTGAAAGTATGAATCTCAGGTCTTAAAGATTTGTAGCTCAAGTGAATGATTTGCAATTCATAGTGTTTTCTGAAGAGCGCAATTTTCAGTATAAAGTGAACTGATTTAAATTTTTTTCAGGAGTGATAGAATTGCGTCTCCTGGTAACCATCTTTACATATGTGTATTGACCATTTTCTATTGATTTGGATTTTAAACTTTCTCGTCACATGATTTACTTTTTATTAGTGGGTACATTTGGTCTGTGTTAACGTGTTTGTTAATTGCATATTCGTTTGAGTATCAGGCTTCTAGAAATTCCCTGGCACTTTCGTTGTTTCCTCTGTCTAAAATTTCGACATTATCCCAATCAAACTGATGTCTATAATTGTCTATATGCATTGATATATAAAGAATATATACTGCGTCTTTTCCATTATAGGTAAATTTTATTTTGATAAAGTCTCACAATGTTATACAGTAATATTTACTGATGACGTTTCGAGCACAATTTATTGCTCATAATCATATAACACATTGATATGATTATGAGCAATAAATTGTGCTCGAAACGTCATCAGTAAATATTACTGTATAACACTGTGAGACTTTATCAAAATAAAATTTACCCATAATGGAATTACACTCTACAACAGTGCACAAGTTTTATTCTTATATTGCGTCTTTTCACGGCTGCTGTGGACATCAGTTTGATTGGGATAATGTGGAAATATAAAGTAAATCATGTGACGAGAAAGTTTAAAACCCAATTCAATGGAAAATGATCAGTACACATATGTTAAGATGGTTACCAGGAGACGCAATTCTATCACTCCTGAAAAATTTAAATCAGTTCACTTTATACTGAAAAATGCGCTAAAGATGTTGTCCAGCAGGGGGACGACGAAAGCTCCGCGACTAAACCAACCAGCTCCTCAGAGAACACTATTCTTGTGAATTCACCTATAGTATTTGAAACAGCCATTCATTTAAGATAAAATGTGAAATAGGTTTAAGGAATGACCACAGAGTAAAAACAAAAAACTTCTTAAGTTCATGATTTCATTTTTCTACTCCTTTGACTTCCGACTGGAATGTAAGGCATCCAGATTTAAGGTCTGAAGTTCCAGCAGTGATAGTATTTTCATGGAGTAAGGAACCTAGTCCCAAATCTATCCTTCCTTCTTCATGTAGATATCAAGTGGCTTGGCTAGGTTTGTGAGTGCGTCGGTTAGGAGTGGAACCTGAACCATTTTCCTGGTAAGAGAGATTTACACCAAAGAACAGGACTCTAATAGAAGTGCTGCACAGGATGAGGCTGTGTGAAGTTCTAGCTTAGCGAGAGGCTGGCATGAGTATGTTCGGCTCTCTTCAAAACTAATGTATATTAATTCCTTTAGCGCATAATATATAGAAAATTAATATGTATATATAATTTATTATGAAGAAGATAAATACATAAAAATTGAATAGAACTGAGACTTTCAATCATTCAAAGCGTTCTGTATAAACAAAATGTTTTCACACCTTCTCAGGAAATCTTGAATACGATGGAGGAGATTTGTAGCTCAGGTGGATAATTTTGATGTAGTTGTGTTCTCTGAGGTGGATGGTTTATTTGAGAAGCTTTCATTATTTCCGTACTGGCGACATCTTCAGCGCATACT
Organism: Trichobilharzia szidati; assembly: GCA_944472155.2. Classification (NCBI taxonomy): domain Eukaryota; kingdom Metazoa; phylum Platyhelminthes; class Trematoda; order Strigeidida; family Schistosomatidae; genus Trichobilharzia; species Trichobilharzia szidati. The sequence continues at coordinate 8,975,044 of OX235277.1, forward strand.
TCAATTTGTTGAAGTTAGCTTTCAGATTTCTCTACGAGTTTATTAGTCGTCTCTCGTGGCAACCACCTTGAACGTGATTGGTTGTTTTCGTATGCTTTCACACCCTCTAGCCTACTTGTATTGGAACTGGTTGTTTACCTGACGTGAAGTTAGACTCTTTGTGTGTGAGGTTTCTGTCTTATCGGTTGGTAAATTTTGTCTGTGACAGTATGTGTATTAATTGACGATTCACTGGAATACCAGGCACCTTCTAGAAATTCTCTGGCAGTCTTGATGTTTCCTCTCTCTAATATTTGAATGTTGTCCCAGTCGAATTGATGTCCGTGGTTGTCTGTATGCAGAGAAATGAGGGAGTAGATGTCATGTCTTTTGACGGTTAGCTTATGTTCATGGATATGAAGACGAAGGGGAAGTCCACTTTGGCTAATGTAGTGCTTTTTGCAGTCGTTTCACCTTATTTTGTAGAGGATGTTGGTTTATTATGTGTTGTCATTCAATAGACACATCGAGATAGACAAAATTTACCAACCGATAAGACAGAAACCTCACACACAAAGAGTCTAACTTCACGTCAGGTAAACAACCAGTACCGATACAAGTAGGCTAGAGGGTGTGAAAACACACGAAAACAACCAATCACGTTCAAGGTGGTTGCCACGAGAGACGACTAAAAAACTCGTGGAGAAATCTGAAAGCTAACTTTACCAAATTGAAGTATGCGCTGAAGATGTCGCCAGTACGGAAAAATGAAAGCTTCTCAAATAAACCATCCATCTCAGAGAACGCAACAACATCAAAAACATCTTGAATACGTTTGAGAAGATCCTATTCTGGCCAGCTGAATAAATATCTAAATACATAATAATGTGGGCGAACATGTGAACTTTTTATTGTTAAGTTACAAGATATTTCGGTAAGCCCTGAATCTTTTGCGTGTAAATAATTTAGCTGACGTTCATTAAGCCTTTTTTGAAAGATACATAGCCATATACACTCTGTCTAACCTCACCTGGCTAGCTAGTAGCCACTTGAAAAAAGCGCGAAGGTTGGACGAGTGCCTCTCAGCTACGTCCTATTGAAACAACACCAGTGCTATGGAAACCTTAAATCTTCAAGCCCTGTGTTCCAAGTAAAACGCAGGGAGTGAAAAGAAGCGGTTAAAAACAGTCACACTTAGAGAAATAGCATCACCTAATAGAATATGTAATCATATCAGATACCAGGCGGTCGACAGAGTACAACTGAAGTAATACACCAATAAAGGAATTTGCCCTATTGTTAATGTCATTAATATTGACTGCATGTCCAATGATCTGGCATACTGAAACTAGCTTCGTCTCCGCTGGAGGTTATAATCCCTACTATGGTCTAGTTGCTTGCTGTTCAGAAGAAGACTGGTGTAATGCGATGTTTATTTATGCACTTTGATACAGCAACATTTGAACCCGTAAAATTTCGAAGCTGTAACTTTTGGTACTGTGACCACTGGTACTGTAATTGTTTTGTCATGCTGCTCTATTGTCACTGGAACAATAAACAATCTCCTCATTGCCAGTTTGCCTTCTTATATCTTCCAGTTGGTTGCAGTTCATACACAATATTCAGAGTTGTGTCTACTGATCTTCTGGCAACAACGCAGTTCAGATCTTCTGTAATCTTCTCATCGAACCAACCTTTTCCTGTCTTCTTGCTCCCGGCAGTCTGGCGCACAATCCAGTCCACCACAATTAGAAGCACCATTGAGGATAGCCGTCAGCCTTCTCTAACGCCTATCTTAACTCCAAAGACTGTCGCTGGGTTTTCCATTATGGATCACTTGACATGCAGCATTCCCACACAGCTGTTAATGATGTCAATAAAGATCTGGGACACGCCGTTGTGCTGAAATAGTTTCCAAACTACTTTGCAGTCAACTCTGTTGAAGGTCTTTTCAAAGTCGATAAAGTTGAGATGTAGTGTTGATTGCTTATCTAGCCTATGTGTGATGACAACAAGTTGATCATTATATGATCTGTCTATTCTGAATCCAGCTTGTTCTGGGCAGAGTTCTGCATTCAGTGAATCTTTTATTCTCTCCACAATGACTCGACTTAATAATCAGCTTAGTGTGGACAGGATCAGGACTATGCACCAGTTCTTGCAGAGACCTACTTTGGTAGTCTGACAAGGTAGTCTTACATTCCTGTCGATCAAAACCTTTTCTTCCATCCAGTGCCTCTGCAATAGTGGTGACAGCGTATCCCCTGCGATCTCTAGATCTATTTTCAATGCTTCAGGAGGAATTCCGTCTGATCTTGCTGCATTTTTAGGTTTTAGTAGCTTGATTGCATTCAAGACTTCTGCTTTTAATCTCAATTTGTTTGCTATTTCACAAGTTTTCTAGCTGGTCCTAAGCCGAAGAAAGGAAGGAATGTTTGGCATGGTCCTGGTTACCCTACCTCGTAAAATCAATCTAATCTCTACAGAAACATCAAAGCGAAAGAAAAATATTTTAAGAAAGCTTAGGTCCGAATAGCAGATTTAAAAAACGTCATTCAAATGGTAAAGTTGTCTCCCACCTGAACTCCGAATTACTATTATTATAATTGTTTCCTTTAATTCCTAGAGGAACATAGGGCTTCAGCCGTGCGTCTCCATTACGTTCGGTTCTCTGATAGAGTCTTTACCTGGCTCCAAGTCTGCCCACACGCTTTCATCTCCTCTTCACATGACCTCCTCCAACTCCACATGCTTTTCACCATTTCAACTTTTCAGCTGTGTCTTTCTGTGAGTTGTTGTGAAATACTCATGAGGATGGAGTGTTTAATTTTGCAACTGCTGTGAAAACAAGTACTCACTGAAGACAGTGGCTAGAGGTCGCACCATAGCATGAATTGGCAGAAGTTAAAATTCATAGGCTGGCTGGCCACTGTGTCGGCTCCCAGTAGCTTAATGGTCTATGGGCTAGCTCGCCTTGTAACCAGGAGGTCCTGAGTTCGAAACCCTGTGGTAGTGCGTACTGATGAGGAGTCCCAAACTAGACTGACGAAACAGCTGACTGTCCAGTACTACCTGGCAGGTTTTTCAATGTTTCTCTAACCAATGAAACCGTTGGAAATTTCGACTTTAATCTTAATATAAACCACTGGCTTGGTGAACACTGTGAGTAAGCGGCTCAACAAAAGAAGCACATCTCAGCTCTAGGTATGCTATTATGTTGAACACACTGAAGCTTATGGTGCGTATGTAATTTAGAATCCCAGTGTAAAGTGAAATACAGTCAGTATTCAAATTTTTCACAATTTTTCAACTAATATTTCATTGGAGTAATTGTATTTTAGCCTAAAATAGAGCAATAAAACAGCCTAATTTAATTAGTTTGGTGAAATTAAGTCATTTATTTCCATTAGCATTCTAGATAGCCTTGTATAATCTATTGTGTCTAAAATATATATAAATATATGAGCAGGTTTGTCGTATAAATTTGGCCATATTTCTAAAAATATATACAATCAAATTTAGAACAACACATTAAAGCGAACAGTGGTATTGTGGTTTCAATTAGATCTCATCAGGCTTAACTCTAATATACACGACTTTACAAATAAGCATTCAAATATAAACCAATCATGGTGTTTTGTCTGTAGGATAATAAGATGGTGAATATAAATTGTGCACTTGGTCATAATAGTAGTAATGATAATAATAATATTAGTGGTTTTATCAATAATAAGGATGAAAAAGTGAGGCAATCTGTGATAACACGAATAATGAAAAAACAGTATGATTAAACAAACAACTGTTCAGGTGGAAGTAGTCGATAAAGGCTAGTAAAAACAAATGAACCGATTAAGTAATGTTAGATTGTAAGGGAAGGAAATGAAACACGTTTATAATGAAGATAAGATTAAGGGATGATAAGAAAGGGGTTAAAAATACAAGTAAGGGGTTGTGGAGAAGTCATCAGTTGGTTATGTCTTAATAGGCCAACAAGGGAGGGATAATGGCTGTACGAACTTCTTTTGAATGCACAGTTTAGGTTTAATAATTCGAATGCTTATCACCTCAGCTGTGTGCAGTAGACAAATATAAAGTCTACTGCAAAGATTCGGTGGGGTACGATGAATTACTTTGAAGGCTGTCGTTCTCTCGATTACATGACCACTATCAATTAAGTGTGACAGAATTGAGCTACGAATTGTTTTTGTCTGTCCTATGCCAAACCACCACGATCGGAGATGTTCACGAACACGTTGGTTGGCTAAGCTGTCTAGTAGTACGCTCAATATAACTGTCACCGCAGGAGCGCAGTTGAATTGATGAATGCACATAGATGTGGCAAAACTATCAAGCTTATCCTTCATTTGCGTTCCAATTATTCGTCGGCTGGAGAATGACAAACATAGGTGTGCTGCATAAAATGTTCTTCGTATACTCCTTGAAAGTCTTTGGAATAGAATCTCACTTGACATGTCACCATTAAATTGTAACTTAATAAATAGAGGTTTCTTACGTGCAGTCAGAGTCTCCAGTTTTTTCTCCGATGTTTTCATATTTCATATTTCACAGTAGACTTTGTCCTGAGTTGATGTTAATCGATGACAGGAGTGAGATGTGACTGTCTACTAACACCAATGATATTGCTAATTGTAGTGGACTTAATGGCGCAACAGACTGTAGGGAGTAAGAAAACGGTTATATGTGTGGGACGAGTGAGACGACTCCAGAAGGTCTGAACTTTAGGAATGATATATGACTCACTTTACACAAACGAAGAGCTACAGGCGCAAACTAACAAACTGACAGGAAGAGCAACAAAGACAGGATTGAGATAACCAACCAACATTGATAACAGGAACCAATCACTATGGACAGGAAAACTTTGAACGACCTCAAATCTTTCACTTATCCAAGCTGCATCGCTCCAACCACAGACAACACGAAGGATGATGACAATCCAGCGAAAGGTAGAGATTCATTATTTTCAATCAGCATAAAGAACATGTTTTAGCAGATATATATTCATGTCCAACCTTGAAAGAATAAAGTTGAAGCATGCAATCGACGAAACAAATTCCTACTGTCGATATGTTGATGACACATTTATAGTGTGCAACAATGAAAGTCATGCTTCACACTTACTCAGATTATTCATTCAACGATGCACACACCAATATTGAGTTTACTATGGAACATGAAAGTGACGGGAAGTTCTACTTCCTCGACATTGCCATGCAACAACTAGAAGACAGTAGTCTTCAGAAGTCAATTTATCGAAAGCCTACTTGCAAAGGACAATACTTACATTTTAATAGCTTTTGTCCAAATAGCTTTAGACGTGGTTTAGTCAAGACTCTGTACTATACAGCGAGGAGAATATGCTCTATAGAGAAACTAGAGGAAGAATTTGAGTTTCTTGAAAAGACATTGAAGAGCAATGGGTACCCTCAAAGGTTCATCAACAAGTATGGAAGACCTGAAGTCACAAATGAAAAACAAATCACAGTATAAAATAAGCCAACATATTTTGAGCTTGATTATAAAGGTGAAAACATTGCAGCAATGATCAACAGAAGGCTAAGCACATCACTAGACATAGCCTATGCTGCAGCTAAGCTCGTTCCCGTCTATCGAACAACTTGCTATTTGGTGCAATCGAAAATCGATAGATATCCTTCTCATGTTATTAATTCCAACTGTATATACAAATTTATATGTATCTGCGGGAGCAGTTATATTGGAAGAACAGAAAGAAGAACGGCATATCTACGATTTTCTGAACATGTACCAAAAAGCATATATCTAAAGGGAATAAATGCCTTAAACACTGCCATCGACGGGCATCTCCTTGACACGGGTCAAGAGGGGGACGTCGAAAAGTCGTTCAAAATTATCAATAGGCAAAAGAGCTCAATTCTCCTCAAGTTTGCTGAAACCCTTTCCATCAAGCACCTGAAACTTGACTTATGCGTTCAGAAAGAAGCGGTTATCAGTCTTTCTTTGCCCTGGTAACTGGATATTTTCATGTCTCTTTCATCTGAATGCGTAATGCTGAAGAGTTTCCATTGTGTGTGATTATTACTGTTCGGAATAGTGTTTAATATTATATATGTACATATTATTACTGTATGCGTATATTAATCGATTGATTTTTGTTGAAAATGAACTCTGTGCAAGTATGTTAAAATACAGTTTTTGTAGATGCATTTAATAATGTCTTTGCCCTGTAAGCAGCTGACGAGAAGGCAACGAAATAAAAGATGGTAGCACTTTATTCTGCTAAAACTGTAGTTCTTGACTGGTTCAAATAAATGTGACCAGTGTGATGTAGATGGATTTGACACACACTAGACAGTCCATTGAGTGACATCATACGTAAGGCAGACTCCCAAGTGGAAGTTGAATGGAAAACGACGAGTTTGTACGTAGGTTTGAGGGTGATATGGCGCAGATCGTGTGAAGAGAGAGTGAACAGTTATAGGCAAACATGGAGCCACCTTACTAGGATTGCAGAGGACAGAATGAAATGGCGATCCTTTGTTGAAGTCCTATTTTCCATTCCGATCCCAAGGATATTAGGATAACGACAAAAATAATGTCAATTTGATTGCACACTAGTCAGTAACTAGTGTTATGCGTCTAGTCCTTTCTTTGGTGCAGACTTAATTCCATCAGTCAGTCAGGTTTGCAATGTGACCCCTATTCTAGATAGCTCGCCATCAGTGGTAACGTCTCTGACTGCAGCACTGGGTGACGCGGATTTGAATCTCAGAAGGGACAGGAGTTGCTTCAAGGTTGCAGATATACCTTGCTGACGAGTGCCAACTAGCGCGAAACCTGGGTCCAAGGCTTCCTGCCGATTGCCTCCAACTATCCAATATCATCAAATAATGTCAATCCTGACCTTCAGACATCAATGGAGATCAAACGTTTTTAACAGATCTATATGAGAATTAAACAACTGTGCAGAGATAGCCTGGCTATCAGCACTTCTGTAACCAGTATTCGCTTGTGCATAAATCTACTTTCGAATCCAACGAACTCCTTAAAAGATATCCAACTTATTTAGTAACTCTACATGCATAATTAACCAACACAGAGGACAGATACCTCATAACCCGGGTGCGTTATTCTAATGAATAACAAATACCAGCAGTGATTCCCCTAATTAAGACTTGTACATTCGTATGAAAGAAGAGATGAACAATTTCGCCCCCCCCCCCCCCCCAAGCATAGACAACCAAAATGGAGACTGACTTCCTCTTTCATTTGGCTAAAATTTTACCTCCGTTATCATGTGAATTTCAATCTACAGGAAGTCTCCTTAATTAGGAAGTGTAAGAATTAATAGTAATAATAATAATAATAATGGTTATTATATTGGATATATTATAAGTAGTACTTTTGTTACACACGTGGGATTCTCAGCATGCAATACAATAGTGCATCTAATTTTCTCTTTACGTCACACTGTAAGTGGTGTAACGCAATAACTGTTTGAAAAATATCTCAACGATATTGAGGTTAAGCGTTGAGTGTTAGGTGGAGAATAGAAAGCAAGTCGATGGGATTGTCAAGCTACATAGATTGAGATGGTTAGGACATGTGTTATTCATACCTGGCCATCGCCTTCCTCAACGGGAAATATTAACTGACATAGGATCAGATTGGAAAAGAGCTAGTGGTGGTCAAACTAAAGTATAGAATCAGACTAGGAAAACTCTGGAGTTAATTTGGGCCAGACACGTAGAGAGGTGTAGACTACCAGTCTAGCTGGGGTCCTCGGGATGATGAAAACCAATGGCTGGAGACAATAGGTGACATGGCTCAAAATCGTTGTCAATGGCTTACACAGATGTATTCAGTCTCTTGTGTAATCTCTCATATTCCTTTCTACCATTACTCATTCTGTTTCACTCTTATACTTATCTAAATTCTATTGATTCTCTTCTCTCATTTTCCTGTCTACCTTTGTGTGCTATTTGGAACATGGCAACTGGAACTGCTGCACTTCAGTGCCAAGTTCTATGTTGAATCCAGCAGCAGCAGCAGCAGATATACATTCATTGTCTGTGATCTGCCATATCTATTTAACTATTCTTACCTCTGCACATTTTTGCTTATTGTCCTTCTTCCAAATCTCTTTTTCTCTCCCACTTTCATCTCCCTTTGTGTGGTGCATAGAGTGTGACAACTCGAAATGGTGCAATTCTGTGCAAAGTTCTGTGTTGAAACCAGTCAGTCAGCCTGTGCGCAGTTGATGAAAAGGCGACGAAATGAACGACTGTACCTTCTTACTCTGCCTAAATCACTCTCCTCGTCACACGACCTCCTCCAAATCACCCTCACACCCACGACCCACTCGTTATTTCCTTTCGTGTCCGACTTCAGTATTGGCCTCATTAAGCGCGATGTAACTCGACGGCCTCCTCAACTTATACCCGGTCCAGCTCCATTCTCTCTCACAACATATTTGTTGAGCGATCGGACCTGTGTTGGTTTTTTCGCAGTCAGAGTTTCTCGTTGATAATTCTTTCTGGGCCAACCAGCCGCCCTTCTGATCTTCAGGATAGAGCCAGCCAGCAAAGTGGATAGCTGTTGATAAAAGTCTGTAACTTATGGAAAATGTTTTACGTGACGGGCACTCAGTGCAAGTTCCTGACCCTCACAGAAGAACTGACTGAGTGACTGACTTCACATTTGTGTTGAATAGAGTGCGAATCTTGTTGTTTATGCTGGCTGAGTGAGTGAAGTGGAAGATTTCCAAACTGGTATCAGGTTGATGAAGGCGTATCTTGCCTTTCCAATGCTCTCTGGCTGGCACTGCCATCTTCACCTGTTCCGCAGGCCTGTGGTTGCCATAATGCTTCCTAGATAAGTGAAGTAAGTGACCTTTTTCAAGTTCCCACAGTTGATAGTGATTGGTGCTGTTTGTCGTTGCTGTTAGTGGTGCGTCTTCTCTATTTTCAGCTGCAGTTCTTTCTTCTCTGCCTGCTTCTTTAACAAATTTGTTGGTTTTCGCTTGTAGTTTTTTGAGTTTGTGTAACATTAGACATGTATATATATATAAATATTTCATGTAGATTTCATTTGCGATTACATCACAAGCAATGGGATAAACTTACCTACTCCTGTCACTTACATCAGAGACATCATCTCAATATGTACAAAAAATATTAGATTCACCTTCCAAGAAAAGGCATAGAAACAAATCGACCGTGTTGCGATGAGGAGCCTCTTGGGGCCCTGTTAGCAGATATATTCACGTCGAAATCGGAGAGACAAATGCAAGATACGCTTGGAGAATTTATGCTTCATAAACGTTATGTAGATGATACTCTCATTATTGCTAATAATAGTAAATCTACTGAAAACTTTATTACAATGACCAGGAGAGATGATTGAACGATTAAGCGATCTGCATTTCGTAAGCAGACATGGTGTGGACAATATCTTCATTTAACCAGTTTTTTTCCTATCCAGTATAAACGTTCCCTAGTGAAATGTTTGTTCTCAAGGGCCCGAAAAATATGCACGAGTGACACATTGACGGATGAGCTTCGACATATACACTCAGTTTTATTAGCTAATGGTTATCCAAAGAACTTCATCACTTGTTACAGTAAGGAAAGACCACATCTTGAAAAGACGGCTTCTATAGCAAAGAAAGCCATCTTTATCAAACTACCATTCAAGGGTGATCAAATTATGCAGTTGAAAGCTAGCCCAAAGACTTCAGTCAGCCGTCAAACGCCCATTCTACGCCGCATCTCTTTCTCCCACATGCCAAACATTTTCGATCCCTGTAACTACGATTAAAGGACGAAATTCTATGGACTCTACTTCAAACTGTATCTACAAGTTGCCCTGCAGCTGCGGTGACACCTATATAGGTAGAACGAACAGAATGTTCCAGTGTCATCATCGAAAAGAACATGTTCCAAAATGGCTACTAAAACATATAGAAAATCCCAATGCCAGTAATCTGAATAGAAATCCAGCATCATCCATTGCAAAACACTTATTAATGTCAGGTCACAAAATCAATATTAATGACTGTTTCACAATTATTTCCCATTACTCTAATTCAGCGTTGGTTATCGAAGGTGATGGAAGCCCTTTGGATTAATCACATGCATCCTAAACTATGTGTACAAAAGCAATACAATAGGCTTCAATCTTCACCTACCATGGAATGACTACTTGACCTATTTAAATATGATTGGTCATTAGTATGTACTTTTGTTTTATATAACTGAGTAACTGTCATGCCTTTTATTTTATTATTATTGTGAACCATGTTAATTGTAAAGCGGTTGTAAAGAAACTACGAAATGACGATATCATCTCACGAAATTTGTCTTCTAAATGCCCTATTCAAATATATATATATATATATGTATACAGACAAGGAGTTGAAATTCCCAATATCTTTCGACACAGAAACAATACCTCAGTTTACAAGTCTTTTTGATAGCATACTTATAACTTCACCGCATATGATCTAATCATGACAGATCGAATGCGATCAACTGTATCTAATCTGCTTATGCAACTCCCCTGTAAATTTAGCCAATATAAATATTTTAGACACCTACAGTTCAGGTTAATCCAGTTTCAATTTTACCATCTATCTCAATACTGAAATGCATTCACTACTCATATAATCACACGTTATCCCTTCTTCTTCTGTCATGTGTGAATGTAGAAAGGGAAGCATTCTTTTAATGCTTAGCAGACCATATTCTAATTATATGCATCAATAGATAATTGATGTCTCACTAGTAATAATGCTAGTAATAATGATAATATGAGATGTACTCAGAACTCTGTTTTCCACTCGAATGCTTTAATAATAAATACATAAATAAATTTTAGAAAAAAAAAAGAAAACCATTGTGTGAATAGATGGTTGAAATGATCCTCTGAAAATGTCTAGCCATGTGAATATTTGTTTATTCAACAAGAAAGCATGTAGAAATATTGGTGCTTTTAGTGAAATAATAATAACAATACTGAATTTATGTGTGAGATGATATAAATAGAAAAATGTCTCAAATTTGATCATGGATTGGTATCATTTATAGAGAGAGAATCATTGAAAACCATCAGAGAGTACTGGACAGCTGTTTTGTCCTAGTTTGAGACTTATCATCGGCACGCATCAACTGGGTTTGCGAAACCAGGCGCTTCCGTTAACAAGAAAAGCTCGTAGACAATATTCAGTCACTGGGACCCAACGCAGTTCTCCGTGAATTCCAACTTCTAATCTAATCCTGGCTAGTTCATAGCTGCAGAAAGACGTTGTCTGGGGTTCTAGTGAGAAGTTGTAAGCAGTTAGTAGGGTCTACCCGGCTGGAAATTAGGACAAATACTCGCTCAATTGATATTGGCTGGTGCCAATCAAACTGAAATCTTAAATTTTTAGAAGTTGAAATCCAGTGGTTGGTCATTGGGTCGGGTCCAAGTGGCTCAATGGTCTACGACCTTTTTTTGTAACACGAACATCTTGGGTTTTAACGCCATTGAGATTGTAGGTCTGTAGTGGTGATAAGTCTCAAACTATGGGGGACGATACAGTTGTCTGTCGTACTACCTGGTTTTGAATGGTTCACTAATCGATATCAATCCATGATGGAACTTGAATCAATTGATATAAGGATAAAGCTTGGGCACTGTGGTAGAGTATAATTCTATTATGGAGAAAAATTTATTTTGATAAAGTCACACAGTAGAATTTACTGGTGACTACGTTTCGAGCAAAATTTATTACTGCTCATAATCATATCAAGACAATACTCATACAACTTTCTAACTTCGTTTATATAATTCCACTATTTATCATCGCTTGATTTGATTGGTACTAGTATTTTCCATATTTCGGGTATAAGTGATGAATCATTCCTATTGCAAGTGTTGAGTGTAGATTTTATGAACAAGGATTCAGTGATTAACCTCTCTCTCCACCTATCCAGATTACTTTTTAGAATTTCAACCCTCTCCCATCCTATTGTGTGGTTGTGTGTTAATGCATGCAGTGCGATTGCTGAGCTTCTTTCTAAATTACTTATCTTCGTGGGATCAATCATTCTAACCTTAGCTAAATTCTTATGTTCCGACAATCTGACTACCCCCATCCGATCTACTAGTTTGACCTATGTAGAACTGACCTCACTCACAGTCATTGCAAGTTATTTTGTAAATTATATTATTTATTTTAATTAGGTCAACCTACAGGGTACTTTAACCTACACAGCTTGTCCTGGCTGAGTGAGTTTGTAGGTTTAAATGCCACCTTAATTCTCGCTTTATTAAGAATCCTCCTTAAATGGTAAAACTTTAGACGCCTTATATTCTTTCTTATTTATGTTATCGTTAATAATTTCACTACTATTTTCACTTTGCTTCTGACCTTTTTTGATCTTCCTCATGAATTTTATAGGATAGTTACTGGACACCAACGCTTCTTCTTCTATCTGTTTCATTTCATCATTTAGGTTTTCTGATGTACTACTTAACGGAGCTATTGATCTATTTGTTAAACACTTAACTAAGCCTGCCTTTAGAGATAACGGATGAAGTGAATTAAAGTCTAAATAAGTTGAGAAGAGAGGTTGATTACTGAATCTTTGTTCATAGAATCTGCAGTCAGCACATGCAATAGGGATTACTCATCACTCATACCAGAAATATGGAAAATACTACTACCAATCAAATCAGAAGATGAGAAATAGTGGAATCATATCAGCGAAGTCGGAAAGCTGTGAGTATTATCTTGATAGGATTATGAGCAGTAATAAACTGAGCTCGATACGTGATCTCACACTCTATGAGATTTCATCAAAATAATTTTTATCCACAATGGAACTTGAAACAAGTCAAACCCCTACAGTCACACTCTAGAAAAGTGTCTATTTACATGTTATCAGAAGGATGAATTTCTTCTAGGACATTGTTATTACAAATTTTGGTGATTGAAATGTGTCTTGAGACAAAATATCTGCCATGTTGATGGTGACTAATAATTTAACCCACGAGGAGCATTTTGTCCTATTTGAAACTCATCAGTTGGTAGACCATTCTCAAAAAGGTTCAAACCCGGCATCTGTTGTTTCGAACATCAATGCGCTGTGGATTTTTTCTAAGAAGTCTCGAGGGGTGATTGTATCTCAACACCTAACGACGGCGATAGAGACGACTTCCTACTATTCACCTCTGTTCCTACACTTCAGTAGCCACTCAGTGTTCATCCAGAAACTAAAAGAAGTCCTAACTAATCTCATATGGTCCTCCTCATATAGATACCTGTGGTTGAAGCTATGTAGGTCGTACTATTAGACACGTTCGTTTAGAAATTCGAGAAGATTTTCCAGGTTAGTTCTATCACACTTGGTTAATACAACATATGGCATCAACGCTAAAGTTGCCTTCAGGGCTACATACTATGACAGTGGTTGCCAGGAGATACAATTACATCATTTATGGAGAATTCAAATAAGTGCATTCCATACTAAAAACAACCTGCCCTGAAGATGTTGTCTAGAAGGACGGACAATGAGAACTTTGCAATTAAATCAACCAGCTCAGTGAACACAACTAAACCAAAATCATCCACGTGAGCTACAAATCTTCTCCATTATTCCTCATCATCACCATATATGACACCAACGACATAATACGATTCTGTCATTTTCTCGCTAGCTTGCCTAAGGCATTTTACAGTGACAAAATTTTCAGATGTCGATCTTCAATTAACTGAAAATTGACTAACAAGAGCTTTATACTACTTACAAACTATTTGTCAGTAGGTAGAGGCACTTTTCTAAAAAATATAGCAAAAAAATAATATGACTTCATAAAATTTCAAATCATTTCGCGACTTGACGCGTCACGTAGGTCACTTCGAACAGACAACAGACCACCATCAACAGCTGTCTTCTCTCAATACTCTAGATAAGATGGCTGACCAGAAAAAATCAGCAACAGGGATCTCTGGCAATGAGCGAACCAACCCAGCAGGAACCGATTGTGAAACAAATATGCAGGAAGAAATGGAGATGGATTGGCAATACTCTGAGAAAACCATCAAGTGAGTGAAATCACACGCCAGGCCATCGCTCGAGTGGAACCCAAATGGGAAGTGGTGAGTTGGTCGTCAGTATGAGGATGACATGGAGGAAGTCATGTGAAGAGGAAGTGAGACCATGTGGGCAGACGTGGAAACGTTGGTGGAGAACACAACAAAATGGAGATGTGCGGATGAAGCCTTATGGCCCTCTAGAAATTAAAGGAAACAATAACAATAATAATCATTTCGCGATGCAATTTTGCTACTTTTTCAAAGAGACAATTACTGACTTAATATTATTACTGATAAAAGGATAGAACTTGATCACTGTGGTAGAGTATAATTCCATTATGAGGGAAATTTTATGTTGATAAAGTCGCACAGTGTTATACAGTAAGTAATATGTACTGATGACGTTTCGAGCACGATTTACTGCTGCTTATAAACACATCAAGGTACTCACACAACTTCCTAACTTATTTCTCTCTGGAAGCGGAGAGACGGAATGACAATGGCTATAGAAAGCCAGGTTTCAGTGAGCTAGTCAGCCGACGTGGCTTCTAGAAATGAAATCAAAAGCAAGAATGGGGACGTGGAATGTTTATACAGTGTATACAGCTGAAGAAATGAGAAGATATGGCTAAAGAGTGCTTGAAATCTATGAAATGAAAGTGACCTATCGAAACTGTCAACTGGACAGTCAGTTATCTACTCCGATCACTCAAATGACAACCACCAGCACACTGAGTAAGAGGCTAACATGATGTCATTAACAGCAACCAAAGCTCTAATGTAATGGAAACCAATCTCCTTCAGGATTATGACAGCAAGCTTCAACTCAAACGGATGGAACGGCCCAGTCGTTCAATGCTACGCACAGTGCTACAAACAACGCGGAACAAGAGAATAAGAAAGATTTTTACAGACAACTACAAACGGTAATGGACAACATCCCAAATAGCGACATCAAAATCCTCATGGTAGATATGCACGTCAAACTGGGACCTGATAATACAGGAAGAGAAACTTCATGCATTTATTCCCCTTGATGAATTTGAATAAAGCAAGAACGAAAGTGGTTTGTGCAGAATAATGTGGTACCATCATTTATTTCGTAGGCTTCTCATCAGCTGCTTACAGCCTAAATACATAATGAGGTTTGCGTACAGAAAAGTTTTAACATACTTGCAAAAATTTTTTACATTCGACGTATAACGAAATCGCATATTGAATCAACAGAGTCTCTGATTTCAAAATTGAGAACTGAAGCCCGATCCTTTGATGCTGTCGTCAATAATTTAAATTTAGTATGCCGAATCAAATTCATCAATTTCATTCAAGAGCTGCAACAGAAAACATGTGCAGATTTCTATAAAACTCTGTCGAAATCCCTGACGAAGGAGAAACTATGTGACGTCTTCCCAGAAAATCCTGAGGAGTTTGTGTATAATCTGTCGAGTTTGAATTTAAGCCGCATTGAAATGGAAGCACTTTCCCTCGGATTTAACTTCCATATCCCGAATAACTTTATCAACAGAACCGATGTCGCAGCTCAATTCGAAAACCTATTCTATCAGCTGAATGACCTTACTCCAGTTGATGAGGACAGGAAGAGCTGGTTCAAATCTAAGTTGGTCGACGTTGCAAATCAATATCTCATTTCACCAACATCATATTCCAAATTCCTCTCTGAAGAACATCGAAAGGCATTGAAATCTCTCAGAAATAATGACAAAATCGTCATACTGCGACCTGACAAAGGCTCAGGAGTGGTACTGATGGATAAAGATGACTACATCGCAAGAATGAAAACTCTGTTGAATGACCCATTGAGGTTTAAAGTCGACGACTGCCAGAAAGACAAGACAGATGCAACTGAAAAACGCATCACCAATGTACTGAGAGATCTCCTAAAAAGGAATTTGATTGACAACAACACGTACAATGAATTAAAGCCCAGAGGGTCCCGCTTGCCATATATGTATGGCCTTCCAAAGATACACAAGAAAGAAGTCCCTCTAAGACCAATACTTTCGATGATCAACTCTCCTCAACATAAGGTTGCCCGTTGGCTTGCGGAGAAGTTGGAACCCATTCGCCGACGTCTAGCCGTGCATACCATAAAAGATTCATTTCATTTCGCCGAAAGCGTGAATCATATGAACGTTTTAAATAAGTTCATGGTCTCATTTGATGCAACCTCCTTGTTCACAATGATCCCAATCAATGAAACCATTGAAATCATTTGTCAACATTCTGATCTACTTCCACTACCAGAGTCAGAATTCAAACGCCTACTGCTAATGTGTACCATGGATGTACAATTCCAGTTTGATAACACTCTTTACCGACAAATAGATGGCGTAGCCATGGGCAGCCCACTTAGCCCTGTTCTAGCAGATATCTTCATGTCAAACCTTGAGAAAACAAAGTTGAAGCATGCAATCGATCAAACGACTTCCTATTGTCGATATGTCGATGACACATTTGTAGTATGCAAAAACGACAGTCATGCCTCCTACCTACTCAGCCTATTCAACAAAGCACATACAAATATTGTATTTACCATGGAACATGAAAATGACGGGAAGTTCCATTTCCTTGACATCGCCATGCAACGCCTAGAAGATGGTAATCTCCAGAGGTCAATTTACCGAAAACCTACATGGAATGGACAATACTTACATTTTAATAGTTTTTGTCCAAATAGCTATAAACGAGCACTAGTCAAGACTCTGTACTATAGAGCAAGGAGAATATGCTCTACAGAGAAACTAGAGGAAGAATTTATGTTCCTCGAAAAGGTGCTGAAAAATAACGGTTACCCTCAAAGATTCATAAACAAATATGGAAGATGTGAAGACTCAAATACCAAACAAATCACAGTTGAAAAAAAGCCTGTCTTCATTCAACTAGATTTTAAAGGTGAAAACATTGCAGAAATGGTCAACAGAAGACTGAGAACATCACTAGCCAGAGCCTATCCTGCAGCTAAGTTGGTTCCCGTCCACCGAACAACATGCTCTTTGGTGCAGTCAAAAGTCGATAGATACCCTTCTCATGTTAACTCCAACTGTGTATACAAATTTACGTGTATCTGCGGGAGCAGTTACATTGGGAGAACAGAAAGAAGGGCACACCTCCGATTTTCTGAACATGTGCCAAGAAGCCTACGTCTCAAGGGAACAAACTCTTATAGCAGCGCTATCACTAGACATCTTCTCGACACGGGTCATGAGGTAGAAATCGAGAAATCCTTTAAAATTATCAATAGACAAAGGAGTTCCATTCTCCTCAAGTTTGCCGAAGCAATCTCTATCAAACGCTTGAAACCAGATTTATGTGTTCAGAAAGAAGCAGTTATTAATCTCTCTTTGCCCTGGTAACTGAATGTCTTTATTCTCTCATCTGATTACGTAATCTTTGTCTTTAACCTCACCCCCTTTTATATTCTGTAATTTTGCTTGTCTCTTGTTTCTATGATTTGAGTTGAACTCAGTACATTGTTACCTAATTTCTTAGTCACTCTGTATCTAACTCATATTTCGTCTTTATTACGTAACTCCTTTACCATTTTATGCATACATCTATTTTGTTTAAACTTGAACTACATGTGTAAAAACTATATAAGCGCAATTTTCTGAGCACTGTTCACTTACTGTGGAACTTTTTGTCAACTGGCAACATGTAAAAAATTTGCAAGTATGTTAAAACTTTTCTGTACGCAAACCTCATTATGTATTTAGGCTGTAAGCAGCTGATGAGAAGCCTACGAAATAAATGATGGTACCACATTATTCTGCACAAACAGGAAGAGAACTTGTAATGGGTTGAGAGGCCCTCTGAGAGATGAATGAGAACGGAGTACTCTCCGCACACTTTTGTGCTTTCAATGATTTGGTGATCGGAGGCAGCATGTACAAGCATAAAGATATACACAAAGCAATGTGGATTTCGCCTGATGGACACACTACGAATCAGACAGATTTCATTAATAACGCTTAGCAGTGAGTGTCTCTATCACATAGAACGCGGAAGGGACAATTAGATTATCGTTGAGTTTTTGCACTTTAAAGAGAATAATGATTGCTTGCCATTTTTAAATGTACTCATAACTCGCCGAGAAGATGGGTCAGTAAAACAATCTGTCTACAGAAAGTGCATATGGACGGGATAGTATCTAAATTATCATAGTTTCTGTCCACTACAGTATAAAAAGGCTTTGATTAAGTGTTTGTTCAAGCGCATTCACCGTACATGTATTGTCAATACAATTGAAGAAGAAAGACAACACCTCACTGAAGTATTGTTAGATAACAATTACCCACTCAGATTTATTAGGCATTACGGAAGTGTCAACCATAGAGCTCTATCAATCCAATCAGATCCCAAAAAGGATGTTTACAAATCCTTGCAGTTCAGAGGGGATCAACAAAGTCTGGTCACTAGACAAAGACTCAAGGCCGCAATTAATGGAACCTATTTTTTTTTTTTTATCCTTTCACGTTCCCCAGTGGAACATAGGGCCTCAAGCTAGTGGCTTGAAGTTTCTGTAGCAGTGTTCATTTTACAGGATGGAGTTGCTAGCCTCATGCCCAACCTTTCCTCTTCACCAGTATTATTTCTGGCTTAGCGAGGTAAAGGAGTGCGTCGGCCGGGGAACCTATTATGGAACCTATTATGCAGCTAAACTTATCTTCATAGAGAAAACGAGAACTATGCTGTCCTGTAAACCCTCACATTACCCAAAACGATAGTGTCACATCCCACTGTGTTTATCACTTTACATGTATGTGTGGAGACACGTACATAGGCAGGACCCATAGGTCTCTGCAGGTTATGGCTACAGAACACATTCCAGTGTGGCTGCAACAACAAATGAAATCGCCAGACACAAATGAACCCGGAAATAGATGTCCAACATCATCTATAGTGAAGCACATTATAGAGACGGATAATAAAGTTGATTTCCACAATGCCTTTAAGCCCATATAGAAAACAAGGTTGGGTCACATGGTTGGGCCGTAGCCATAAAAAGACTTAAACCTGTCTTATGTGTCCAAAAGTTATTTGTTATCACCTTAAACCTGCCTTGGTAATCCAATTTAGAACCAAGGATCAATTTACTTCATAATATTTTCAACCCCTTCCTTGCTTAGTTTTTCCTCTTTCTTATCCACACCTTTGCGTCTCCCTAACCACTATTTGTGACCTTGACCTGTACACAATCTGACCTGTATTGTAATTATTCATGCCTTCTATAAAAACTGTGTATGACAAGTACCTGTGTGATCAGAATGTCCGAAATGTGTTGCGCCAATACATTACACGTATTTCAGATAAACTACGTCTTCTTATTGTGCTGTCGAAATTTATGAAGACAACTAATTGCTTTAAATTTGTGTACTTAATTGTGTGCGAGTGAACATATAACCATTTATAATTGACTTCTAGTCCCACCTAATGAATGAGATGTAAGGAAGAGGGTAGTTGTGAATAATAGAGACGGGGGTGTTGTCGACAGTCAGACAGTATGGATTTAGCCAGGCCATAATCTTAGAAGAGTTCAAGTGTCTATCGACTACAGTATAGTGGTATACAAACAACTTGCCCTACTGAAAGTCTTTAATAATACCCTTCTCATCAATATGCCATAGTCCTTTTTGATAAGAGCAGCCCAGGAAAGACTAAGGTGGGGAGGGGGGAGCAATCAAGTAAGATGCAAGAATTAACAAATTGTAAAAGTAGAGGATGAGCCATTCCTAATTGTCTTAAACTATTCATCTAGAATTCATGAAAAATTTCCATTCGAACATTTAATAGACAGAAGACCAGTAGTTCAGCGAAGAGTCTCTTTTCGACGGCGAATTCGTTTTCATAGCTGTACAATCGCAAATATATATACGGGTGTTTTGTATGTGTGTGTACATTAAATTTGTCAAACGAAAATACAATTAGTGTAAGTTCAGGTGGATTGGATGTTGATATAAGAGGGCAGTGTAACAAAAGTGATGAGTTGTCACAAACGATTGTTAAAGAGGAGTTACGTAATAACGTGAATAGTTTGATGAAAGAGTTGTGCTCAGAGTGTGTGTACATGGAAACAAAAACACATACGGAATTACGCAAGAGTTTTAAGTAGTTAGAAAAATAAGCATACAAACAAAAGTTAAGTCAAATCAACGGAGTTGCTACCATGAGAGTAGAAGTGGTTGAATATTAATCTAGCAGATTAGACAGAACATTTTCTTAGAAATCGACAAGATATGCAATGACCGAACAAGAAAGGTTAGAGGATAGAACTATTCCAGTGGTATTTGACGCTTTCGCTAACTTACACCATCTCTGGCGTAGGCGGGACATCCGGCTATCAACGAAGGGACGTGTATACTGCTCAGCAGTTCGCTCCGTCCTTCTCTATGGCTCTGAAACATGGCCAATACGAGTTGAAGACAGGAAAAGGTTGACTGTTTTTGATCATAGATGTCTACGATCTCTTTCTCATGTTAGGTGGTATAATAAGGTAAGTATTGTTGACGTTAGGTGTAGAGTGTTGGGCAAAGAGGGAAAATCAATCGAAGAGGCTATAAAGTTACATAGATTGAGATGGCTAGGTCACGTGCTGCGCATGCCTAACCATCGCCTCCCCCGACGGGCATTACTAGCTGATGATATAGGTGCAGGTTGGAAAAGAATAAGTGGTGGCCAAACGGAAACATGACATCATCAATCCATGAAATCCTTGACAGTTAAACTGAGTCAGTCAGGTAGGCAGATGCAGACTTCCGGGTTGGGGCCCGCCCTCAGGACTCTAAGAATCAATGGCTGGAGACAATAGGTGACATCGCTCAAAATCGTTGTCAATGGCTTATGCAGATGTATACAGTCTCTCGTGTAATCTTTCATTTTCCTTTCTACCATTACTCATTCTGTTTCACTCTTATACTTGTCAAAACTCTATTGATTCTCTTCACTCATTTTCTTGTCTACCACCTTTGTGTGCTATTTGGAACGTGGCCACTGGACCTGCTGCATTTCGGTGCCAAGTTCTATGTTGAATCCAGACAGACATTTGACGCTTGACTTCTATTTCAATGCCCTCCATGCTACAAGCCTCTTGTGAACGCACAGGTTCTCATAGATCACAGAGCGCAAAGAATAAGTCATTCATAATAATAATCATAATAATAAATTTATTTTGAAAGTCTCGCATACATATATATGTACACTTATTGCACACTTGATTACAACAACAACAATAGCAGATGACTAACTCGATAAATTAGCACATCCCAACACATTTAGGCTGATTTATCTTCAATTGAATTGTTGGCTGATTTCGGCGCAGCTACTACCATCTCACTATTATTATTATTATTAATAGTAGTAGTATTAGTATTTGATGATAGAATATTGATAGTAGAAGAGATATCAGCACTACGTGTCCACATAGCTCTTTTAGTCAAATTGACAGCCTGTTCACGTACTTGTACAGCAGCTGTCGAGACTGTGTTAGATAACTGACTCAATGTACCGCCTTCATTATTAGATGGATGTGAACAACTTTCAAAGCTCACACCTTGATTAACTAACAATGGTTTCCGATGCTGGGAATCTTTATTCGTCAAACTGAAAATGTAAATAAACGATATTTATAAATATATACATTTGTATTAGGTAATTTCTATCTAAAAACAAAATAAATTTAGAACTTTAGGTGAAGCGGTTACAGAATTTCATCATGAGCTGACATTCATAAAAAACCATCGGAAAACCATCAGGGAATACTGGACAGGGTGAATAGCTGGTCATAGAACTAGGAAGACAGCTGTTAATTTTTTAAAAATTTTACCTTTCCCGTCGATTGATTTTGTTCTACTCAGGTGGTGCTTGGTCGCTCTTTCTACATATCAGATGTTGGTACGAACTCCTCGACGACTGTCCAAGGATTAGAGTGAAGTTGGTTTTTAGTTGGTATTGGCTACCCAAAGAGTATCAAGGATGGGTGTTTCGTCCAATTCGGGACTCGTCGACTGGATGCATTTTCATTCGTAGTGAGTGATGGTTTTCCCCCCGCCCCCACACTGAGACCTGACTGAAACACCCAACTCCAAAGTGTTGTCCACTGGGCCATGAGAGCTGCCTCTTCTTCAGGTACAACAAGTGATGAGCCCTAAACAGGGACGAAATACACATCCTGGATTTTCAGTGCTAGTCACCAGCAAGGAAAATATTATCTGGTCATTTCAAGTAATCTATGTAATATTACTTTATTATAGAGGTTTATTGTGCGTCGGTGGCATAGCAGTTAGGACGCTCGCCGATCATGCACATGGTCCGGAGTTCGATCCCCGGCCGACACACTCCTTTACCTCGCTAAGCCAGAAATAAAAAGCTGGTAAAGGGGAAAGGTTGGGCATGAGGCTAGCAACCTCATCCTGTTAAAATGAACACTGCTAAAGAAACTTCAAGCATCTAGCTTGAAGCCCTATGTTCCACTGGGAATGTGGAGGAAAAAAAATAGAGGTTTATTGAGGTAAAAGCTTAAATTCCATATGAATGTTTAAATAATGAAAATAACACGTAGTTCAGCGAAAAGACGCTCTTTTCAGGGAACCTAAAATCGCCTAACAAGAAGACGCGACGAAATTTTAGAAAGGTCAATTGGAATGGCCAACTAACAAGTTTCTATAGTTGGGTGTCTGTTGAACGAAGACGAAATGCAAATGGATCCAGATGCCACATCTGTAGTCCTGAAACCCTAGAAGGAAAACTAGATCTTCTGGAAGTAAACTTCATCGAAAATCGATACCCACCGAGATTCATTAATGGTAAGAATATCAAACGAAAATTTTAGAGGAGTGAGACACTACTTGTTCCAAATAAAAAATGAAACGATTTCAGGGGGAAAATTAAAATTGCAATATCCTTAAAAGAGAAGAATTTCATCGTCTCTGAGAAAAACATTCTATAGAATGACGCTGAGGAATAGTGTTCTTCCGGTAGAAGCCTTAAGGACAAGATCTCGTATCTGATCGCTTCTGTGTGCATATATATACATATATATATCAGTTCACCAGTTCTGGTAGAGCCAGGTAAATTGATGGTTCGATGCGTATCCTGTTTAAAAGGGTTCAATAACACTATCCCACTTGGCTGCAGAAAGTTCGTCCTACTAGTTTGAAACTCTTCGACAGTACGCACCCACCGACTGAGATTCGAACCCAGGAACTTCCGGTTACAAATCAAGCTTGTACACCGTCCAAGCCATTGGTACCCAAATCATCAGTGGCCAACCCATGATTCCTACCTTCTACCAGTTCATGATTTTAGTGTAACTGGCAACAGCCAATATCATCACCGAGACTCTGTGGTGTTAGGTTCGCATTACCGATGAGTCCGTGGTCAAAATGGAAATAAATGAAATGCCTACAAGTTAATTCATCAGAATGATTATTGATGCCTTTCGTTGGTAGTGGCGAACTAACAGGCTATTTTGATTCCAGCCGAAAGGCTGAAAATTGACGCGTCTATCTTGTATCCCAAGGGTAGTAGGATAGTCTCCGTGATGAGGTCGATGGTGCACATTACTGAAATGAAAACCCCCTTAAGTGCTCCTAAGTTGTTTTCAATGTTTTTGACAAAACCTACGCTAACATTATGCAATGAGTATTAAAAATTTGCATGCCAAATACGCTGCATAAGACGCATTCAGTATTATTTTATAAATACATGAGATAGAAACATTTCCAAAATGAATTGTACAGCATGATGCTTTCTAATGAACAACCTGTCATGCATCTAAGCATGCAAGCATCAGAATTAGAATTTCAGGATTTTATCATGAACTGACATCGGTTAGAGAAACAACTGGAAAACCACTAGGAAGTAGTGGACAGCTGTTTCCTCGTCCTGATTTGGGACTATTTATCATCACACACACACCACAGGAGTTCGAAACCAAGACCTTCTATTTACTTACAAGGCGGTCTAGCTCGTAGATCATTAAGCCACTGGAACCCAATCCATTGGCCAGCCCATGAATTCCAACTTCTGCCAATTCACGACATAGTGCGACCGCTAGCCAATGTTTCCTCATACCCGACTTGCTGCACCCTACTGGTTATGACTTCCCACTAGAACCCAGGTGACCACCACATCTACCTGAATAGGGCCAGTCACTAGTGAGCATCAGTTTGATATTCAAGTGTCGGTTTACATGGATTTTATTGGTTTCAGGATTTCCCCATGAAGTGGGAGGTTGAAATTCATGGACCATTGAATCGAGTCCCAGTGGCTGAATGGACTACGAGCTTGTCTTGTAACCAGTAGGTCCTGGATTCGAAACCCAGTGGGTATATACTGCCGATTAGTCTCAAACTAGGGCGAAACAGCTGTCCAGTACTCCCTGGTTCTCTAACTGGTATCAATCCATGGTTTCACCTGAAACAAATGGAAACCTTAAAAACTATCTTCCTAGTTCTCTGACTAGTTATTCACTCACAACAGTATATTACTGACAGAAGGAATGTTTTTCAACACTGAGAAGGCAATATTTAATCTTCCCGAAAAATAGAAGCAATCACAACCTACAACTATTTATTTACATAATTATTTTATACAACCAATAACACAACAAAGTTGACTGTGCAAAAAAACAATGTGTTCTGATTGGTCAGTTAATAGCAAACCAATCAAAATTCAGTGACATTTGAATATTGAATACCACAGCATACATAGACAAATGAAATGCAATGTCATTGCATGTGACGGTTGAGACACTACCCGGGTGCCAAGAGAGAGGCAGGTGGTGCTTCAAGGAATCACCTCACCCCTTTCCAAGCCCCTGACTTGAAGTCTGACCCTAGAAGGCAGTTAAGAATGGTTAGGAGCTACAATCTTATAGTTTCCTGTGAGTACAACAAATCCATACTTTATTCGATTCTTCCGGATTCTGCAGTCCATAAACATGCCACTGCTGTTTGGAATGAGAATTTTCCAGCTCCCACTCTCCCAAGTAGACCTGAAGGTTCATCAATCCAGCTGTAAGTGCCAGACGTTTGCAGTCGGCGTGTGAAAGTAGGCCAAGGTAAACGTAGGATACAGTAGGACTCATAGACCTATGACCTATAATTTGAAAATCAAGTACGGAGAGTCGACATAAAATAAAGCCACCAAACTTGTATTTTCAGGAACTGTTCTGCATAGCATTTAAGAGCAAGCTTATTTTAGCATTGTGGAGGTCAACAGTACTCAGCACCAAAAATAAGATCCGGATTTTCAACTCCAATGTGAAGTCAATGCTACTTACTATACGGATCAGAGACTTGCACTGCACGTCATAAAGAGCATCTCAAACAAACTACAGACCTTCACCAACAGCTGTCTTCGCTCAGTACTCAAGATCAAATGGCCAGAAAACATCAGCAACAGGGATCTCTGGCAATGAGCGAACCAACAAGGAACCGATTGTGAAACAAATATGCAGAAAGAAATGGTTGGGGATTGGCCATACTCTGAGGAAACTATCAAGTGACATCACTAGACAAGCCCGAAGGAGAAGCGGCGAGTTGGTCGTCAGTGCAAGGGTGACTTGGAAGAGGTCATGTGAAGAGAAGATGAAAGCGTATGGGCAGACTTGGAGCCAGATGAAGACTTTAGCAGAGAATTGAACGCAATGGAGACGTGCAGCTGAAGCCCTATGTTCCTCTAGGAATTGAAGGAAATAATAATTACTATTATTATTTTAGCATTAATGTGACCAAACCACAGAGGTAAAATGCTCGCTAACTACGCCTTTCGTTACATCTGGATTGAATTCCCGGAAGACAGACGCACATCTCTCACAGTGAACTCACTAGTCGATAGTAAACCCACCAGGTGGGAAAACAGCACCACAGCTTCAAGCCTCAAACTCTATAGGTTCCACGAGGGACACAAGGGAATGAAGAGAAAGAATAGCAATTAGAACACCAACTGTTATTAAAATAGCTCAGTTGTGCTGCATTAGTAATAAACAAGAAATTTAAAAAAATTAAGCGAAATAAAAAAATCAAATAATTAGCGTGGTTAAACTGATCACTTTGTGACTGGTGTTTTTATAAACAAACTACCACCACCCCAGTCTGGTTAAATAACACACGTTATTTGAATCAACACACAGAATCAACCGAACAAAAAAACCGCCAAACAGATAAACAGTAATTTAAACAAATAAGCGCGCCATTCACAAACACACACACAGAAACTCAGAGAGGTCATTTAAAAAAAAGGCAAATTAAAAGCAGCAATGATTAAAACAAAAGAAAAAACGGCAAAGTATTGCAAGCATTATATAATTCACACAGAGACACGATTAATTATGCACAGTGTTTCTTTTTTGGTGGCGTTTCATTATTAGCTCTCTGTTTCCATTCGCACAGACATCCACACACACACACACAAACACAGACACGCATACACACACACATACGCACATTGTTATACTACCTTAGCATGTGTTCATCATTTAGATCCCATGATGAGGCAATATCGATACCCATTTCAATAGCTGGACTATAACAAAAATTTAAATATAAATAAATAATATTTACCACTGGATGAGGGAATGATTTTATAACTTAGATTAAATTTAAACGGATTAACGGATTTACTTTCTTATCAAATTTGACCACGGATTGAAAACTAGGGACTCGGGACTCGTCGACACCTCTACCAGGATTCGGACCCAGTACAAAATCTCAACACGAATATAGAGGGCTAGTTTCGCATATGTCAGTTTACGCCGTCTCTGACGTAGACGTGATATCCGACTGGCTATCGACCAAAGGGCCTGTGTACTGCTCATAAGTCCGTTCCGTCCTTCTTTATGGCTATAAGTGAGACCTGGCCATTGAGAGCAGAAGACATGAAAAGATTAGCTGTGTTCGATCATAGGTGTCTGTGTTCTATCTCCCGTGTGAAGTGGTATAATAAGGTGAGCGATATTGAGGTTAGGCGTCGAGTGTTAGGTAAGGAGGGGAAATCAGTCGACGAGGCTGTGAAGCTACATCGACTGAGATGGTTAGGATATGTGTTACGTTAGTCTAGTCATCGCCTTCCTCGACGGGAAATGTTAGCTGATATAGGGTCAGGCTGGAAAAGAGATAGCAGTGGTCAAACGAAAACATGACATCAGTCACGTAGGAAGGTGTAGACTTCCTGACTGCTTGGGGTCCTCGAGACGGTAAAAACCAGTGGTTGGAAACAAATGATGACATGGCTCAAAATCGTTCTCAATGGCTGTCGTAGATACATCCACTCCTTGTGACTTATGATTTCCAATTAAACTGTTTTGTTCTTCGTTATTACTATACCTTTGTCTCACACCTCTGTTTACTGACTATATTATGCATTTCTCTTACTTCTTCCTCTTGCTTTTTGTGCTACATGGACTGTGGCGACTTGAACTGCCGCACAAATGTGCAAAGTTCTATGTCGAAAACAGACAGACAGACAGAACATAGAGAAAACCAAGGTGATGAAGATACTCACGCACCACCAACAACGACAACAACTAGAAGCAATCCCTATCAACGGAAAAAGTTTGAAAGAGGTTACTTCCTTCGCTTATCTAGTAAGTACCGTTTCAACTACAGGCGGAACGCACGAAGACGGCAAAGCCAGAATCGGAAGCGAAAGGGAGACCTTCAACACTCTGAAATCAATTTGAAAATCTTTTACACTCCATAGCATACAGAATGAAATTCGGATTTTAAAAATGAATGTTAAGTCAATCAGTTTTTCTTTATGGGTAAAAAAAACTTGGCGTTCGCGTCACGAAATGCATTTCCAACAGGCCACTGAAGCCTTTTATCAGCAATTGCCTTCTCTGACTACATAGTGAACATCTGACTGACTGGTTTCAACATAGAACTTTGCACTAATGTGCAGCAGTTCGAGTTGCTACACTCCATGTAGCACACAAAGCAAGAGAAGAAAGTAGAAGAAATGAAAAATAGAGACAAAAGGAGTAGTAATAACGAAGAACAATATAGTTTCATTGGAAATTATAAGTCACAAGGAGTGGATGCATCTGCGCTAGCCATTGAGAACGATTTTGAGCGATTTCATTACGAATTATCTCCAGTCTTCATTGGTTCTTACCGTCTCGAGGATTTCTACCACACTGGAAACCTACACCTCCCTATGTGACTGGTTTAAACTAACTGTTGTGGACTTCAACGACTGATGCCATGTTTTCGTTTGAACGCCGCTAGCTCTTTTCCAGTCTGACCCTATATCAGCTAACATTGCCCATTGTCGAGGAAAGCGATGACTAGGTATACGTAACACATGTCCTAACCATCTCAGTCGATGTAGCTTCACAGCCTTGTCTATTGATTTCCCCTCCTTACCTAGCACTCGACTAAAGCCTAACCTCAATATTGTTCACCCTATTATACCACTTAACATGGGAGATAGAACGCAGGGACGCATACTGAGTATGAATGAGGCGACCAGGAAGGATTGGAAACCAACCACCCAAGAACCTATTGCTCCGTAAATATTCCGAAGAAAATGGAGATGGATCGGACAGAGGCTGAGGAAACTGTCAAATGACATTACATGATAGGTCATCGCTCGAGGGGAACCCGAATGGGAAACAACGAGTTGGGGCGTGAGTTCGAGTGTGACCCGCAAAAGATCGTATAATGAGATGAGAGATTATGGGCAGTTAGTTGTGAGACCAGCTACAGAGGACAGCAGAAAACAGAACAAATTGGAGTCGTGTTGTTGAATTCCTATGCTCCATTCGGAACCCGAGGGAACAACAGGTTGTATACCACTGATATCAACCACTAGTATTTGTTGGCCAAATTGAGGTGTTCAAAACACCGAATGGCCGTCTCACTCAGCTGATAAGGAGCTTGAACGCAAACAAGCAACACGACCATCTGATGTTTCGTTCCCCTATATATGGCTGATGAGTGGTACGCAACTACTCACTCATCTCAACCAATGAGTAGTACATAGTTTTAAACCAGCCACAGCTTTTAGAGGAGAACACAACTACACCAATATAATCCATCCACGTGAAAGCTACATCATATCTACTTCTGTCTGTGCTTATTTCACAAATTAAAGTCATTACACATCCCTTTCTTCAATAAAAAACAACAATAAAAACCTTTTCAGATGAGTAAAGTTAGATTGTTTAAAACGTAGGGATTACACATTATTTGTAATTTATGTTTCTGATTTCATCAATGCATATTAGAAGGCTCGTCACGTACACCTTATGCGGTTCGGGATTCGAACACACTTCTAAAATCTCGCCTACTTTACCAGCTGGCAGTGAGTTTGGCAAAGAGGGGGAAGTTTGGGCACGAAGTTAACAAGCTCACTCTGTAAAAGAGAAACAACATCATGACTACTGAAACTTCAATGCTTCCAGCTTGAAGCCTGATATTGTTGGGTTGTCAAATGGCTGCATTCTTATTTCTCAGGAAGAAAGCAGTACACTGTATGTCAGGGAAAGTCTTCCACTTCATTGCTTACTGAGACTGGTGTCCCTCAAGGCACTGTTCTTTCTCCTTTTCTGTTCTGTTTTCTTTCTTCTTGCATGACTTGCCTCACTCTGATGACGAAATGAATTTGTTAAGTATGCCGATGATCTAACTATTTCAATGTCTGTTAACTCCCAGCTATACTGTACTAAGATGAATAGCTTTCTATCAGGAGTTAGCAAATGGTCTTCGTCTAACGGCCTGTCTTAAACTAAATCCTTCCAAATGTCAGACAGTTAATTTCCGTTTCCGATGTAAACGAAAGTTAAATGAAGCCGTTCATTCCTATGACCGTTGCAAAATCGATGATACGGATATAGAAACCAAGTCTGAAGTTGAGTATCTTGGATTAATTCTTTCTTCTGACCGATTCTGGTCTTCCCATGTCTTAGCGATTTCTAGAAGAATATTTCGTTTGACTTTTGACATTAAGAAATTAAGGCACTCAGGCATAACCAAACCACTCCTCTTACAGTTTATCAACTGATGTATTTTACCTATTCTTCTTTACTGTTCACCCTTATTCTTTCCTGGATTGCCTAAAAAAAAAAGACCATGTCATACTTCGTAGAACTCTGAAGACTGTCAGTAGGACGAGTGGTATCCCATTGGGCCACATCGTTGACATTGTCACTGGCAGGCACTTGATGTCATGCAACAAATTCGCTAAAGGAATTTTGTCAGACTGTGAGCAACCACCGCAGCACCCGCAGCTCCAACCTTGTCTCCTCAGGTAAAACAAGAAGTCTTTTCAGAAGAATTTATGCACGTACGTCTAAGTATAAAAATTCCACTATACCATATTTAGCACGAACTTTATGTGATGGAAATAGTGTCAGACATGAACTAACTAACCTTCTTTGCACTAGTAAATAAACCATTTCCTCCACCCTTACAACATCAAACTTTATTGTTATTGTATTTCTTATTTTCACATTCCTCTCAATTTTTTTTGGTTTTGTTTATTTTTTTCATAAGTGTGACCATCATTTAAGCTGTGTTATCAGATGCAATATGGTGACAAATGCTGAGAATTTCATTCTGTATTATAAGTACTGTTTTTCCAATAAAGTAGATTATTATTATTATCATTATTACTATTATTATTACCTATTCGGATTACGAAGGAATGAAGAGGAACCATGTCATGTCCCCTGTCTGAAATTCGAACCTGTATGCCTCCGAATGCTGCCTCTAGTGAGAAACGTTACCACTAGGGAGGTCAATCGCGAACCCGAATAGCTGTATCCGTGGTAACGCGTCTCTGACTGCAGACAGTACTGGGTGACACACTGGTTCGAATCTCACACAGGGGATATGAGTTCCTTTAAGGTAATTGCAGATACACGCACCTTGCTGAGTGACTAGTGAGTGCCAGCTAACAAGTACGAAACATAGGTGTCGACAAGGCTTCCTTCCTGTCGATTTTTTTTCCTTCACGTTCCCCAGTGGAACATAGGGCTTCAAGCTAGTGGCTTGAAGTTTCTGTAGCAGTGCTTATTTTACAGGATGGGGTTGCTAGCCTCATGCCCAACTTTCGCTCTTTACCAGCATTATTTCTGGCTTAGCGAGGTGAAGGAGTGCGTCGGCCGAAGATCGAACCGCGGACCATGTGCATGGTCGGCGAGCGTCCTAACCACTACGCCACCGACGCACCTGCCGATTGATTGCCTCCAACCCCATCATCTAATAACAACAACAATTTACACAGCACCATGATGATGAGCAATCGCCTAGTGGCATGGCGGCCCGTACACACTGTAAACTTAACCGATAATAGAATTCAGTCCGCCCCATCAACATACCAAGAAGACACACACACGCGGACACTGGTCACTTACTACCATCTAATATCCAGTCAAAACCATCAAAACCATTCGGGGTAAAAAGAAACATCCCTTTTATTCTTCTTAACAAAATATACACCAAAAGAAAAGTAATAATAATTATAATAATAACTTACGCATTCATTTTGGCATAATCCAATTGTAGTTTTGTAAATAAACTTGATTTTAATAGTTCATTAATTCGATTAAAATGTTTTGTAGCCTTTGTCATACCTTGAACCACACTAATGATAAGAGAAAATAAAGAAACAAGAAAAGAAGAAAACTGCCACACTGATTGAATTTTAAGTGAATTTTATACTTCTCGTTGATTTATTATTAGTTAGGGGATTTCATCATGAGCTGACATTGGTTCGAGAACCACTGGAAAATCTGCCAGGGAGTACTGGACAGCTGTTTCTCCCATCCTAGTTTGGGACGCCTCAGAAGTACGCACCCGGGACCTTCTGGTTGCTCGTAGACCATAGCCACTGGGACCCGATCCAATGGATTCTAACTTCTGCCAATTCACGACATAGCGCAACCGCTAGCCTATGTCTTCAGCGAGTATTTGTCCTCAAATCCGACCTGCTGCACCCTACTGGTCACGACTTCCTACTAGAACACCAGGTAACTACTACCTACCTGAATAGGGCCAGTCGCCAGTGAGCATCTCATCGATATTCAACTATTGGTTTGTAGGGATTTGATTGATTGGTTACGGGATTTCAACATGAGCTGACATTGGTTACACAACCATTGGAAATGAAATGTTCGTTCTGAGTGTTGCCATGTTAACTCCCAGTATGAATGCTTAGACAACATCTAAGTATTAATATAATGAAGTTATTTTGGTCGGCGGGGACTATAACAGTAGAATTCACGATGCGCATTTCATCCTCTCTGGGACTCATCATCCGGATGTACCCATAATCTGTAGTGAGTGTCAGAACTCCCACCCCTCTCACGCCAAACACACACATACAAGCTGAAACTCAAATCTAGCACCCAGTGGAAGACCTGGAAAGGCTGGCTGTCTTCAATCACATGTGTCTGACTGACTGACTGAGACTGGTTTCAACAGAGAACTTTGCATAGAAGTGCAGCAGTTCGAGTCTCCACTCACCACATTAAGCACACGAAGCGAGAGTAGAGAGTAAAGAGAGACTCATCAAAAGAGAGACAATAAACAGCGTGAGTGAGGGTAGAAGAATAGTAATATGGAAGAACAATGATAGAGTACTTTGATACACTTGGATACGACAAATCACAAAGAGTGAATGCATCTGCACCAGCCATTGAGAACTCTTTTGAGCCATATCAACAATTGCCTCCAGATATTGATTTCTACCATCCCGACAACAGCAACCAGACTGGTAGTCCACACCTCCCTACGTGTCTGGCTTAAACTAACTGTTATGGATTTCACTGACTGATGAAGCCATGTTTTGGTTTGACCAGCACTAGCTCTTTTCCCATCTAATCCTATGTCACCTAGCATTGCCTGTCGAGGAAGGCAATGAAAGGCTAGACATACATGCGTAACACATGTCCTAACCATATCAGTCGATGTTACTTCACAACCTCGTTGATTGTTTTCCCCTCCCTACCTACAACTCTACATGCACATGTGTCTACCTTCCTTATCTATATGTTAGGTGGTAGAATAGGTTGGGTAATATTGAGGTTAGCCATAGAGAGTGTAAGGTAAAGAGGGGAAGTTAATCGATACGGTTGTGAAATCACATGGATTGAGATAGCTAAGACAGGTGTTACGCATTCCTAGCCATCACCTTCCTCGACGAGAAATGTTAGCTGATACAGGATGTGGTTGGGAAAAAGCTAGTGGTGGTCAAACGAAAAGATGGAATCAATCCGTGAAACCCTTGACAGTTAGCTTGAGCTAAGCACTTGAGACGGTGAAGACTGCCAGCTCCAGTTGGTGCTTAAAAACCAAGGACTGAAGACAATTGGTGATATGGTTCAAAATCGTTATCAATGGCGTAGGCGAATCAACACTTCTGCTTATCATCGCCCTGTCGAATCCGCTTTAATCTCTTTTGTCTTCCTTCGTCGTGTGGTGTATGAAGAGTAAAGGCAACTTGAAAAACTGCAGTTCTGTGCAAAGTTCTATGTTAAAACTCAGTCACTCAGAAGTCATTATGTCCTCATCTAAGAGGACTATATTACCTGTGCATTCTAACTGAAGGAGACTTTTAACCCATAGAAAATCTATCGTTTTAAGCACCAACACATGATTTACCCTAAGATATGATTTGACCTAAACCTTATGAATGCGTTGTTTTTTTATTCCTTTATGTTCCTAGTGGAACATTGGGCTTCAAGCTAGAGGCTTGAAGTTTCAGTAGCAGTGGTATTTATTTTTTGCGTGATGAGGTTGCTAGCCTCATGCTCAACCCTCCCCCACCTCTTTACCAGTCTTACTACTGACTTAGCAAGGTAAAGGAGTGCATTGGCGACCGTGGATCGAACCCCGAACCGCCTGTGTGGTTGGCAAGTACTCTACTGCTATGCCACCGACGCATTTATAAATGCCTTAAAAAAAGCTTTAAAATATAGTCGGGACGAATTAAAATTCTACCTCAAACTATTCCAAATTTCATGTATTAACAAAAAATACTTGATTACGCAAAACTTACTCAAGAGCATAGTCAAGATCGTAACAACATCCACGGATTTGTGAGTTCAAGTGTTCAACTTTTGACTAGAAAAATAAAATATATAAAAGTATAAAACTTGGGCACTGTGGTGGTAGAGTATAACTCCATTATGGATAAGATTTTATTTTGATAAATCACACAGTGGTGTTATACAGTAATATTAACTGATGACCACCCTTCGAGCACAAACTGTTACCGCTCATAATCATATCAAGAAACTACTCACACACAACTTTTTCCTTCATTTATATACATGAGTGGAATTGATGATTAGATATTTGAATAAAATTCAATATAAGATGGTAATGTACATTCAGAAATAATAATAATATGAGTGTTATTGATCAATTACAATCAGATGGGAAATAAGACGACTGTTTTTATAGTCAAAATAAATAAATAACTTGTTAGAATGTTGTGATGTGTTTGAATTGAAATAGAATTTTGAGATTATTTATTATCCTCCTCTGATTTGACTGACTGGTGGTAATAATATCTTCCATATTTCTGGTATTTGCATTGAGTCATTTCTGTTGCATGTGTTGTGTTGGGTGAAGACTCAATGAACAAGGATTCCGTAATCAACCTCTTTCACCACCTACCTATGTTACTCTTTAGAATTTTAACCCTATGCCACCCTATTGTGTGGTTGTGTGTTAATGCGTGAAGTGCAATGTAGTGCTGAGCTTTTTTCTAAATTACTTATCTTCTCGGGGTCAACCATTCTTACCTTAGCTAAATTCTTATGTTCCCACAATCTGATTACCCCCGCCCGATCTACTAGTTTGACCTATGTAGAGCTGACCTCACTCACAGTCATTGCGAGGTATTTTGTAAATTATATTATTTTGTTTAATTGACTCCACCGGGTCTTTTAGCCTATATTGATTTTTATTCAAATATCTAGTCAGTTCCACACATGTATATAAATGAAGGAAAAAAGTTGTGTGACTGAGTAACTTGATATGATTATGAGTGGCAATAGTTTGTGCTCGAAAGGTAGTCATCAGTTAATATATTACTGTACAACACACATATACATATATTCTCATTAGATGAAAAAACCACAACAGACCTGAGAATCTCACTTACCTGATGTCGTAAAATCTCCGGTGTTGACTTTCTTATATGCTCTTGAATATGAAAATATGCTAATGACGGTTGATTGGCAAGTGATATCAGCATGCTTGATGTGGATTCAGTGACTAAATTTAACACGGAGGGGGGGGGCAGGGTTAATCTCTTCTTTTATTTGAAATGAATCACTAACCTTTTTGACATGCTACTACTGTACTCATCGTGTTTCTTTCATTAGATGATTGATCTAATATACACATAGATAGATGACAAGGAAATGAATTAAAAAATTTAAAAATACCTTTTTTACCAAACAGGAAATTTACACCTTTTTCCATGAGTGGTAGTAGAAGTGGTAGTTGTTATATAATTGTCTAGTGACACATAGATATATATCAGTAACAAAGCATCATATATGGCAGCCAAGTTATATATTTTATCTTAGCAGATAGTACACACACATCTGAAAGGAAAATATGAAAAAATAAACGTCCATGTGTTGTTGTTAAGCATATCCACCCTTCACTATCCAATTATACATTAACTTCATTCAATTAATTAAGAGTACAGTTTAACGATGATATATTAAAGCTGTAGATTGATCATATCAATTGTAAGAACTGCCAGTGCTACAGAACTACACGTCAAGGTACTCAACCAGACCGATACTACTGACACAGATGGTCGCATCAATGTGCGTGTTTACACATTTCACTGTTCCTGTGGAGCTAGTTTTATAGGTCAAACTCAGAGGAGGAACTTCTGTCTGTCTGTCTGTTGTCTGTTTTCGACATAGAACTATGCACATTTGTGCGGTAGTTCAAGTCGCCACACTCCATGTAGCTCACAAAGCAAGAGAAGAAAGTAGGAGAAATGCATAAAATAGACAGTGAACAGAGGTGTGAGACAAAGGAATAGTAATAACGAAGAACAATATAGTTTAATTGGATACTATAAGTCAAAAGTAGTGAATGCATCTGCACCATCCACTGAGAACGATTTTGAGCCATATCACCAATTGTTTCCAACCATTGGTTTTTACCTTCCCGAGGACCCCAACCAGTCAGGAAGTCTACACCTTCCTACGTGGCTTAAACTAACTGTTGTAGATTTCATTGACTGGTGCCATGTTTTCGTTTGACCGCCACTAGCTCTTTTCCAGCCTGATCAACCCTATGTCAGCTAACATAGCCCGTTGAGGAAGGCGATGGCTAGACATACGTAACACATGTCCTAACCATCTCAGTTGATGTAATTTCACAGTCTCGTCGACTGATTTCCCCTCCTTACCTAGCACTCAACGCCTAACCTCAATATTGCTCACATTATTATACCACTTCACGCGCGAGATAGAACGCAGACACCTATGATCAAAGACAGCTAATCCTTTCATGTCTTCCACTCTCAATGGCCAGGTCTCACAGCTAGCCATAAAGGAGGACGGAGCGGACTGATGAGCAGTACACACGCCCTTTGGTCGATAGTCGGATATCACGTCTACGCCAGAGACGGCGTAAAGTGGCTAATGCGAATCTAGCCTTCTGTACTCGTGCCGAGATTTCATCAGAGATCAACCCGTTGGGGCTGATGATACTTCCCAAATAAGTGAAGCGGTCAACGTGCTCTACCACTTCACTCCCTATTTCTAAACTAGGAGTCAGTGTAGTCCAGTCCTGTAATATCATCTTACATTTGGCGGGAGCGAATCGCATGCCAAACATTCGTAGATTGCAGCTCAAGATGTTCAGAAGACTCTGCATTTTGTCAGCGTCCTCGCCTAGAAGGACTATATCGTCTGCATATTCTAAGTCAACGAGATTATTCCCTGGTAGCAAGTCGATCCCTGAGTCTCTGAAGTGAGTTAGGGTTAAGTCCATTAGTACATCTATGATGAAATTGAATAGAAATGGGGATAATGGGCATCCCTGACGGACACCACTAGTTGTCACCACTTCGGATGACAACTCGCCATAAGCCCTCACCTGGCTGCATGAGTTCGAGTAGAGTGCCTTGATCAGTGCAATGTATTTTCTCGGCATTCCCTTAACAGCTAAGCATCACCAGAGGAGGAACTTATGTTTATGCACTCGTGAACATGTGTGCTAATGACATTCTATAATGCCACTAAAAATTCCTAAGAATTTATACTGTTTTTCAACAACAAAAGCTCACTATCAGTATGTTTGTATTCCTTAGGGATAACAAAATGAAAAGTCATAAAAATTTATAAATCAGTGCCTGACAACTATGACGTCGAAGAGTCTGGCTAACATACCGCCAAAGATTATCCAGTGAATTCGTCTTGACAATAAGCGAGATACGAAGGAATTCCAATTATTTAAAAGTTTGCACTCAAAATCTAAGTAATGATAGGCTTGATGATGAAGTTTAAGTGAATCAATTTTAATACTGATAGATTATTTCGGCTCAAACAACTGTTTAACTACTTACTTACTTTACTGCGGCTGTCTCCTACGGGAGGATGAGCCGGCTTCATGAACATCTCGAATCATCGCTGCCCAGGCGCGGCGATCTGATGCAAGGTTTTGCGACAGGGTTATCCAATTCTTGTTCCACAGACGGAGTCAGTAGACGGTTTGTAGCCCCTGTAAGAGAGTTCATGAAGTTTCATGGGAATTTGGTACGAGTGATGTCCCCAGAATCGCTCGGCCTTTTGTTTGAGAGTGCAGCTCTAGCTTTTACACAACCAAGTGTGACCTACAAGGCAGTAGGAGTGGAGTAGGGAGTCCACTATCCATTGGCAGCCGCTGACCGGAGTTCGGTTCATACGCCTTTTTGAATGGGGCCAGACATCCAGGACATCCAACAAGCCCTTTGTCCATACGTCTGCCGGTGAATTCCAGTGGGCTTCATACGCCAGTCGTTGGAGGTTCGGAACCAGGGTTTAGCCATCTCCCCTAGACTGTCATCCAATGGACAGTCAACCCGATGAAGAGCGCCGGGCATCCGCTTTCGCCCTCTCACTTTGGTGAAAAACACCTCCGCCACGTGAAGGCAGTGAGTAGGACTTCCTCAGGAGAGGCTATGTAAGACACCCGGTCATATGGGAGCATTTCAAGAGGTGTGCGGAGGGGTGGCTAACCCGCAGCGCAAGGTACCCACCCCCGACCATCCTGAGGCTTTGGAGGCCTAACTACCCAGAAAGTCGATCAAAATAATAAGTTTCAAAAGTTTGTTTGTAGGGGTTTGATTCATTTCAAATTTGATCACGGATTGGTATCTGAAAATCACCGGGACGTACTGACCAGAGGTTTCTCCTAGTTCGGGACTGATTAGCAGTACGCACACAACCACAGGAGTTCGATCCCAGAACCTTCTAGTTACATGGTGACCTCATAGTTTTATAGGTCGAACTCACAGGAGGAACTTACATTTATGCTCTCGTGAACATCTTCTTGTTTGACTTGGAAAAAGCGTAAACTAAATCAATAAGTAGTGTCATTTCACCTCATCTAGTGGGTATTGTACACCACAGCAAAACAGATGAGTCATTTGGAGTTGTGTATCGAGTACTAAACAATCTGCCTGAAGGCACACAACTATGTTTCCTAGCTATAGCTGGAGCTGTAGATATTAATAAAAAATGCAACATATGTGTGTCTAAACAGAAGGCACACTCATCCTCTTTGTTTACTCTGGTCTATCATAAGGTCTTCAGGGACATAATTATCTCATATTTGCATGTCATATTATGCCTTTCTTATTCCTATTCACCAAGTTCACTTCACGGAATCGGTGGCACAGAGGTAGAATGGTCGCCCACCACTCAGATGGTCCGGGATGCATTCCCTTACCTCGTTAAGCCATTAATAAGACTGGTAAAGAGGTGGGGGGGTTGGGCATGAGGCTAGCAACCTCACCCCGTAAAAATAAACACCACTTCTACCGAAACTTCTAGCCTATAGCTTGAAGCCCAATGTTCCAATGGGAACGTGAAGCAATAAAATTGACTTATCATGGCTATAGTATTTGATTACAGCTTACAATTTAACCTCTCAGTACACTTGATATCTATCAGCCCTTGCTTGAACTTACCATCCAGTGTTCCCCATTTGTTGGTATTTGTTTGTATGCATTTTGTGGTAATCATTTTCCTCGCACACCATTGAATAAAACTCACCCTCCACCTCAAACTCCAAAGAAACTTGTATTCTGTTGACTATAAATAAATATGTCACACAACTGTCTATTCGCATTTTATCTTGTTCTAAATGACTACACATGGAAGCGTCGTTTCAACTACATGTAGACGGGACTGATGAGGATATCAAAGCA
Source organism: Trichobilharzia szidati (assembly GCA_944472155.2). NCBI lineage: Eukaryota > Metazoa > Platyhelminthes > Trematoda > Strigeidida > Schistosomatidae > Trichobilharzia > Trichobilharzia szidati. The sequence continues at coordinate 9,014,519 of OX235277.1, forward strand.
GCGAGGATCGGAAAAGCAAGGCAAGCTTTCATTTCTCTCAAGTCTGTGTGGAGATAAACAGTACTCAGCATTAAAAAATTAGATCCAGATTTTCAACTCCAATGTGAAGTCAAAACTACTTGTTATACGGATCAGAGACTTGGTGCCTCATGAAGAGCACTTCGAATAAACTACAGACCTTTATCAATAGCTATCTTTGCTCAATACGCAAGATCAGATGGTCGGTCAGAAAAGATCAGCAACAGAGATTTCTGGGAGCGAACCAAACAGGAACCGACTGTGCAACAAATAAGCAGGAAAAAATGGAGTTGGATTGGCCATAATCTGAGAAAATAAACCATCAAGTGACATCACTAACCAGGCTATCGCTCGAGTGAAACCCGAACGGGAATCGGCGAGTTGGTCGTCCAAGGGTGACATGGAGGAGGTCATGTGAAGAGGAGATGAAAGCATGTGGGTAGACGTAGAGGCAGGTGAGAAAGTTGGCAGAGAACCGAAGTCAATGGAGATGGGCGGCTGAAGCCCTATGTTCTTCTACGAACTAAAAGAAATAGTAATAATAATAATTACTGACTATTTGTATCATGTTATTATTCATGGATTTATGACTGTAGAACTCGAGGAAGAAGTTATCGAAAACGATTGTGGTCGCTCAAAAGCAACTTGGTGCAATTACCTTAAGGTGTCAATTTGGAAAACGGTGAGAAGTGATCACTGAGATTCGACACCATCCTGTGAATTCCCTGACTTTTAGTCCAACCCACGTATATAGTGAAAACTATTTGGCTAAGGTTCTCCTGGAAGTAAAAATTCACAGTTAAAGACTTCCAGTGACACAACTCACAATAATTATTATCCCCGAAATTTAGAGCATTTTCCCATGACTATCCTTTCCTTCTTTAAGATTAATACCTATTCATTGGAGTATCATTACACTTAACTTCTAGACAGTATGAATACTATATATACACATATATGCACAAAATTCGGAATTTTAGTACCACTGTTACGTCAGACAGTTCTTCTATATGGCTCAAAAACTTGGTGTGAGCGTCACAAAAAGCATTTCCAACAGGTTACCGCAGATTTTCATCAACACCTGCCTACTTCACTGGCTCTTTACTGAAGATCCCATGGCCGGCAGGCTATAAACAATTAGCATCAAGAAACTATGGGGACAAACCAATCAAGCAACAATCGCTCAACAAGAGAATGCGCAGAATAAAGTGGAGATGGATCGGATACACGTTGAGCAGAACGTCAAATGACATTGCGCGCCCGGCCATCGATCGAGTGGAACCCGAATGGGTAACGATGAGTTGAGCATGGGTCCTAGAGTAACAAAAAGGAGATGAGAGCCTATGGGAAGTCGGGGGGGCCAGCTAAAGAGGACCACAACGAATAGGACAACGTGGAGATGTGCTGCTGAAGCCTCGTGTTCTACTCAGCCATATAACAGCTGTTACATTACAGTGTGCTTAGAGGCAAGTACATATAACATAAATCAAGCATCGAATTTTACATGCTAAGTCTCTGTTGAAAAGAAGGGTCTAACAGACCTAAATGGGGACTGATACCTATACATAAACAATAAGAGGACACCCAAAGTTTGCAGCGGAACTCAAAAACTCAACAAACATGCATTACTGATATTCAACAGTACCACTAAGTTCCTAAGAATTTATACCGTTTTTCAACAACAAAAGCTCACTATCAGTATGTTTGCATTCCTTAGGGATAACCAGACGAAAAGTCAAAATAATTAATGAATCAGCGTCACCTATAGGTCCGACAACTATGAAGCCTATTTTTTCTTAGTTTATCACCAAATAACATTTCATATCTGGTCACAAAGATGTCTAACGTGCAAAGCACACCTTCAAGATCTCGGCTAATCCGTATAAGCTCACCTTTTCCGCGGTCTTGTAGTGTTACATTTACCACATACTTAGAAATAATTCTCTTCTTTGAACTTACAGCCTACAACTGACTTCGACATTTGTAAAAAAAATTATATTTGTAAAGTCTCAGCGAGATTGAAATGAGTAATTCCAACGTTTCGTTCGGCAATCTGGTCCGAACTTCTTCAGGGAAATTAATCGAAATTAACATAACATAGGTTTATATATAAAAAGGAACATCACTTCGACATTATTTATTAAGCTAACAATTCACAATGTTCTAAGCCACCAAATGTTAGGATCTTCGTGTAGAACAGAGATAGTTTTGTTACTCTCTACACAACAAAACAAGTGGGAAGCAATTCCAAATATTTAAACGTTTACACTCAAAATTTAAATATCGATAGGCCTGATGGTAAGTTTAAATGCTGCTGCTGCTGGATTCAACATAGAACTTGGAACCGAAGTGCAGCAGTTCGAGTTGCCACGTTCCAAATAGCACACAAAGGTAGACAGGAAAATGAGAGAAGAGAATCAATAGAATTTAGATAAGTATAAGAGTGAAACAGAATGAGTAATGGTAGAAAGGAATATGAAAGATTACAGAGACTGAATACATCTGCGTAAGCCATTGACAACGATTTTGAGCCATGTCACCTATTGTCTCCAGCCATTGATTCTTAGAGTCCCGAGGGCGGGCCCCAACCCGGTAGTCTGCATCTCCCTCCCTACCTGACTCAGTTAACTGTCAGGGATTTCATGGATTGATGCCATGTTTTTGTTTGGCCACCACTTACTCTTTTCCAACCAGCAACACCTATATCAGCTAGTAATGCCCGTCAGAGGGGGGAGGCGATGGTTAGGCATGCGCAGCATGTGACCTATCCATCTCAATCTATTTAACTTTATAGCCTCTTCGATTGATTTTCCCTCTTTGCCCAACACTCTACGCCTGACGTCAACATTACTTACCTTATTATACCACCTAACGCGAGAAAGAGATCGTAAACATCTGTGGTCAAAAACAGACAATCTCTTCATGTCTTCCGCTCTTAATGGCCACGTCTCACCGCCATAGAGAAGGACGGAGCGAACTGATGAGCAGTATACACGTCCCTTGGTTGACAGCCGGATGTCACGCCTACGCCAGAGACGGTGTAAGTTAGCGAAAGCAGCCCGAGCTTTCTGGATCCGTGCTGTGATTTCGTCACCAATCAATCCGTTGGTGCTGATACAACTTCCCAAATAGGTGAAGTGGTCAACATGTTCTATCACTTCACTCCCTATCACTAAGCTAGGAGTTGACGTAGTCCAGTCCTGTAGCAGCATCTTACATTTTACAGGGGCGAATCGCATGCCAAGCATACGAAGATTGCTGCTCAAGGTGTTCAGAAGACTCTACATTTCGTCAGCGTCCTCCCCTAACAGGACTATGTCGTCTGCGTATTCTAAGTCTATAAGACTATTCCCTGGTAACAAGTCGACTCCTAAGTCGTTAAGTTCAGTTAAGGATACTTCCATTAGCATATCTATGATGAAGTTAAACAGAAAAGGGGAAAGTGGACATCCTTGACGGACACCACTGGTTGTTATCAATTCAGATGACAATTCCCCATAAGCCCTTACACAGCTACGTGAGTTTGAGTAGAGTGCCTTGATTAGTGCAATGTACTTTCTTGGCACTCCCCTCATAGTCAAACATTGCCATAGTACCTTTCGATCCACGGAGTCGAAGGCCGCCTTCAAGTCAAGAAATATGGCAATTGTTGGACGCCGGAAAGTGTGTCTATGTTCTAGGATCTGTCGGAGAGTGAAGATATGATCTATGCACCCTCTACCTGGCCTAAAGCCCGCTTGAGTTTCCCTCGTCTTGAGTAATGAAAAGTGATTTCTGCTCAAACAACTGTTTAATTACCCTGAAAGTCGACCAAAACAGTAAGTTTTAAAGGTTGGGATTTGATTAGTTTCAAATTTAATAACGGATTGGTATCAGTTAGAGAGAGGATAATTGAAAACCACCGGGACGTTTTGTCCTAGCTTGAGGCTGATCGGCAGTATGCGCACACCCACAAGGGTTTGATCCGAGGACCTTCCAGTTACAAGACGAGCTCGTAGACCATTCAGCGGCTGGTATCCAAATCAATGGGCTACTCATGAATTCTAACTTCTACCAATTCCGGATTTTAGCGCAAACACTGGCCAATACCATCGGCAAATATTTGTTCTAACTCCTGAGTGAATGGAAGCCAGCGGTCACCGTCCCTCACTAGAAATCCAGGAAACTTTGTTCTGCAAGCAGCTACTAGCAAGCAACACTGAGTACTGAATTTCGCCAGACTACTTAGGATTAAAACCCTTTCAATAATCGGTTTTCTCCCAAACATCCTTAAAAAATCCACTCATTTTGTCTAGGACTTTACACCTGACTTCAAAGTTATTTATCAAGTGATTCGAATGAAGTCGAGGAATAGAAAGAAAAGATGGCCAGAAACGCATGATGTGATAAACAAGAATATGCAGAAGTCTGCAGGGAGGCTTAAACTTAGATTAAGTACAGTCTACAACGTAATAACATGATTCATATTGATAAACCATATCTACACAGTTTTCTCCACAGCCCAAGAGAGAATGAGTAAGGGAAATAATAAGAGCAAACGAGAAAACAATTAAGGAATCAAACTTGCTTTTCCATTCTGCATATTCCCACTTATTCCGTTTATTTACCCACTAATTTACCACTATCTAACTCCCCATTTGACTACTAATAATTGATGCCAAGTTAGAAGAATACCTCGGGAATTTCTTACTTATAAAAGTAGCTAATATATTTAAAATGTAAGATATAACTATTTTTGACATCCTACTAGCCCTAAATTTCTGAAGGAACAATCTAACAAACCTACAGCAGTCATCCTTTAAGCTAAGTCAGTTACATCTTCGTTTAATACAGACCACTTAAAACCACTTCAATGACTGAACATTCTGAATCGCCAACTCTAGACTACAGTAGACACTTCGTCACATGGCCTACCACACTCATTTAGAGGTAATGTAACCCAAGTCAATAATGCCTTCTCTCCTAGATTTGTGTTTGATTACTGTGTGAATAATGTACTAACTGGAGTAACTAAGCCATGTATATGGGGAGTAACCGATATTCGGAGAATGCACATTGATTAAGTGGGGGAAATGAGGGAGAAGCTGGCAACTTTATTCGACCAAAAAGTGGCTGAAATGCAACAAAACATACCACCTTTCCCCGTTTTCACTAGTCGCTTAAGAGGTGATTTGAGACTGAGTTAGATCAGAATGAGAAATATAAAAAAAATTTCATCACACTATGGTTTATAGTCACCCACTTAACAATTATTTGACTTTCATCACTCTTTGATTCGCAATGGTTGCTCAGCTTTTGTCCAACGGACTGGCTACTAATAGAGTTTAACTTCGTCCAACAAACAATTAATTCTTTTAAGGCACAAACAAACTAACTGAATTTAATTTAGTTCAAAACCACAAATCTGCAAAGTAACGCAAACATTGTATAGTTTACCAAAAAAACATTGGACAGCGGGTGATATTTAACGACAACCTAACAACTATGCTATCATTTTCGAGGTCTTGTAGCTTTTTTATGGACTGGAGGTGTCCAGATTCACAGCTAAGCTAATCTCTAGACACCCAGTGGGTGAGAAATCCCTATTCACCTTGAAAAGTTCAGTGAAATGCACTGAAACTAAGTGAATTCCACTCTGTTAATGAGAGAATTTTGAATGAATTGTACTGGTATTAAACAGAGTATCTGGTTAGTTTTAGGCTAGCAACAGATCAGCATTAGACTAACCTAATTAAGGAGATATAAGTGTTAGTTAGGAGTAGACTAGGATTAGATCAGACATATATTGGGGTTATGGTTGGGTTAGGGGTAGATTAACAATAAGTTGCTGAAAGATTGCTTAAGGTGGCCAAATTTTATTTTCATTATTATTATTATTTCCAAAGTCGTTGCCCTTTTGCGCATCTTGGGTGTCTAAAGTTAAACTTGTCTAAACTGATTTCTCTAGGCTAGCTTCTTAGTTGTAAGTTAACGGTTCCTGATTTTCGGTGAACTTCTACGTACTTTCTCCCTTTGCTCTCCAGCCATCGCTTTATTTGACTGAAAATTAGAGATGTAAGAGACTGGTCGTGTGTGGTTTAGTGACATATGGTTCGTGAAGACCGTGGACGCCCTGGTCTTTTCACCCATTAATCATCCGGTATGTCGAAAAGGGAGATAAAACTAATAATCTATTTTCTCATTTGTTTGTACATGAGGGACGTTGGTTAATAAGTATCATCAATTTGCTACTTAGTATATACATGAGGCAGGCAAATTTATAATTATTTAATTAGACAAGATATATATAGGACAGGGAAGTGGAGTAATATAAGTAAATTCACTTTACATAGGCATAAGCAAATTACACGATACGATCCTAGGCATCGTCATTGTTTAACTTAGCGAACAACTGAGGGCTTCGTTGCATGTGATACATACTGCAGGCTATCCACAAAAGCAGAAAAATGGCTTGTAAAACGTTGATTCGTTTACCGATAAAAATGTTTGCATCAATACTTTGTTCAAGCGGCTCACAACGACAGTTAGTGTCCGATTAAACCTGTTAGGAAGTGTTATTACATCAGCAGTAATCGGTTCATTCGCAGTTACGAAACCAAACGATTGCGAACTAATACACACAAAACGACAAACGAAGCATGCAAGCGCTGAACGTTGCCATCGAACTGGTCAGTGAGACTTGAAATGCAGCCATCAGGGAATTTTCATCATTTCTTGGCAATATAAAAGTGATGATCTGGATGTGTCAAGTAATCAGCATATGGATGAATATCCAAATGTATACTACAGCTGTTGTAACACTGGTATAACTAGTGGAGATTACGTGGACTTCAAGAGAGAAAACGGACAATCGAATAAATATATAGTGAAACCTATTAATTAGAAAGTGAACAAATATGAGCAGTAATCAATACAGCGAAACAATGGAGGCTGATCAGGAGTAAGAAACTATAACAGATAGTAACCATTAGGGAATTAAGGTGAGTTTCGAGGAGGCACTTGATTCGAATAAAGTCCTTGCGTTGCTTAGTTCTTACATGACTCCACCGCAATACTAACATCTGACTGTTCGTCCATATATCCAGTAGTGCAACGTAACAAACAGTATGAACTCAGATAACAATAGGAAGTGATTGGCTACAGTTGCTTAAAGAAACACACGAATAAAAGACAGATTCAGCGAAGAAAATTTTCTTTATCGACGAAATCATCTTCAGAGGCTGTACAATCGTATTTATACTTACAAAAATATATAGTGGTCTATTATTGAGTAATAGGGGGTGACATAATTGATATAATTACTCAGAAGTGGCTTTAGAAGTGAAAATTAGAAGTTGAAAATTACGTGGTACTCAACGGCAAAAAGATAGAAATTTGACAAGGTTAAAATTGCTATTAAGTGAGAATAAAGGTATTTGAGTGTCAATTTAACAAGTGTGAAGAGGGTGTGAAAATATACAAAAGGAGCATATGAGAGTGATAATAGTGAATTAATTATTAAAGCAAAAGCTAACTAAAAGTGGAATTAGAATGAAAAGAAAAGAAAAAATCAAAAAATGTTTTATTTACAAGGAACGATTAGTGAAGAGGTTAAGACCAAGGTAGAATAAGAGACTGGACAAACTTTTTCTGTATACAGAGTTCAGGGTTGTATTGATGAATTGCTAGAGCCTCCGCCATACACAAAAGCCGAAACCTGACGCCCTTTGTACCATTTGGCTTCACTTTGTAGATGATCTTGAAAGACGATTCTGGTGGAGCTACGTGGCCTGAGTTCACCAAATGCTCGAGAATTGAGCTAGTAATTGTCTTACATTTTCCCTTTGCTAACCATGCCGGATAATGCTCAGAGATGCGTTTGGAAAGCGTGCGCTTTGTGCGGCCAATATAACTAGCTCCACACGAGCAAGTGAATTTATAAAGACACATTGAGGTGGCCCAAAGTGGCAGTTTGTCCTTCACACACCCGTTGATCATTTGTCAGCTGTAGAAGTTGATACGTAGCTCAGCCATAAAGAAGGCTTTCCTCAGTGATCTGCATAAGCGATTCTTCAGGATCTCAGCTGCGGTATCACCTTTAAATTCGACACTCATAAACAGTAGTTTCTTCGGCACCGTCTGTATTCTTTCGGGTTTTTCCCTTGGCTTCATGTTTTTCTCGATGAATCTTGGAGGATATCCATTCTCTATGAGGACTTGTCTGAGTCTCTCCAGTTCCCCAACGATTGTATCACTTGAACATATCCTCCTTATTCTTGAGGATAAGGAATGGATCAGATTTCTCTTTCTTCTCAAAGGGACCCAGCTATGGAAATTTGTGTATTGACCATTCCATGTTGGTTTCCTGTAGATCGATCTTTGAAGAGAGCCATCCGATCTCCTCTTTAGAAAAACATCCAAAAAATGGAATTCCGAGTTATTCTCTGATTCCGACGTGAACTTGATGGCATGATGGCAGCTGTTGAACTCTTTGGTTATCAATTCGATGTCGGTATTGTCATCACATATGATGAAAGTATCATCAATGTATCTTTGGTACAGATGGAAGCTGTCGATAGTAGGCCGTAAAATATTATTCTCCAAACTGGCCAAGAAGCAGTCTGCAAGTAAAGGACCCAATGGTGACCCCATTGCCACACCATCTCTTTGTCTATAAATCGTATTGTTGAACTTGAACTGAACATTTAGAGTGCACCTCAATAGTAGTTCCTTTAAGTAGTGGATCGGAACACATACGTCTACGTTATTATCCTCAATGAATTTGCAAATAAAGCAGATAGTTTCAGTGAGGGGAACGTTGGTGAAAAGCGAAGTGACATCCATGGATATCATTTTCTTCCCAGATACATCAGCATCTTTTATTGAGTCGACGAATTCAAACGAATCAGAAACACTATGCTTGCAAAGGTTGTTTCTGATAGGTAGGAGGATATCTGCGAGCCATTTGGCAGTAGCATGATATGGAGAATTTATCATGTCCAAGATTGGACGTAGTGGCACGTTCTCTTTGTGCACTTTCGGCAGACCATATAAACGGGGAATCATGGAACCGGAGGGTCGTATTTGCTCGAATAATTCAGAGCTGATAATCGACTCGTTCTTCATCTTCTTTAGCATTTGTGTTAGCTTGTCTTCAATTTGTTCCTTTTGCTCTTTCTGGCTACTTTCTTTTGAAAATTTGTTTTCATCTGACAAGACTGATAACATTTTATCGATGTAGTCTTGGCGATCCATAAGGACAATACCAGCACCTTTGTCAGGGCGTGTCAGAACCAAGTTTTTGTTCTTTAGAATCTCACGTAGTTGTTTTCTGTGCTCGGCTGATATCAATCTTTTGACATTTGGTTTCGTGTTGATGTACTGATGGCAGCTGTCTAATACTGTAGACTTGAATTGTTCATATGATTTATTGGACGCTGCAGGAAGGTCATTTGTCTGTTGGATCAGTGCTTCAAACTGGACTTCAACATCCAAGTCACTCGAATTTGTTGAAATGTCACAGAATTTTGGACCCAACGACAAGGCTTGCAATTGGACAGGAGTCAATGATATACTGGAAGAACGCGGTACGTCCAACGTTTGCGTTACATTTTTGCGTGATTCGTTACATAAAATCTATGTTGTTGTAATACTTGCACAAGTACTCTACTACCTCTTTACCTATAACTATTAACTCTCATATCAAATAGTTACGGTTAACCAAAGTAAAAAGCAACGAACTCAATCCCCTGTAAATCTGATGACTAATCTTAAGTCGCTGATTGCTACATCAAGCAACACACTCCCTACAAATGGTTATACTGAGCCACATAACCCACTTGTATGTCGTAAGCGTCGAGCTGAAACTGAGGATAAAACTGCACTGACAGCTAGTATTAGCACTACTCCCAAAAATTCAGTACCCTCTGCTCATACAGAAACCCTCCCTTCACCTTACGTACTTATCGAAAAGCTCCAGCCTTCAAGCTCTGTTTCAGAACTATCTTCTGAAATAGAACTCCTAAAGTTGTCTATAGGAGAACTTAAGGCCGAGTTAAGGGAAATAAAAACAAGTCAGTAAATCCAGGAATTTCTGATACCAATACCAAAATATCCAAATTATCAGATCAGATCAGCGATATCAGATCGCAGGTCTGTGAACTGACACCTTTAACTATCCTCATGAGAACTGTAGACCTTAACAAACTCGACACGGAATCGGTATCTAAGGTGGATAACCTCATTAACTTTGTTACTACAGAAGTAACAAAACGACTCGATGCTAAACTAAATGCTATTGTCTACAACGTTCCGGACAATGAGGCACTAAAAAAGGTACAGCGCATCTTACTTAGTGAGGCGAAAATGCCCAACTCCAAGACTAAGTGCTACAGGCTGAAGAAGAGTCAACATGACAAGTGTTGTCCTATTCGTTTTCAGTTCGAAACACCGGCTGAGGCCAGAAAATTTACCCACTCCCAACACTCCCTATCGCAAGCCAGAAATTACAAACTAATAAAGGTTGCGGTGGACAAGACCGTCATAGAAAGGCGCGTATATAATTATCACGCTGAGTCTAATTGTGGAATAAACAATAGGACATTGCAAGCAGCAATTATACCCAACCCTTTGAGAGACACCGTAGAATCCACCGCACCACCCCTCTCTAACCACACAGAATTATCTTCTCAGAGAGCGACACCAACCGAAAGGCCGCTAAATTATAATCAAATAGCCAATGAAACTATACCACCTACCACCGTAGATTTAGACATGTCACTAAATAATCCAAGAAAAAATTCAAAATCCCCTGAAATTTGACCCTGTCCTCTCCTAGCCATAAGTCCATTGGTAAAAAAGAGAAGAATATGACCCCAAATCATGCCAACAACAACAATGGCAGTATAAGTAAGCCCACATTCCCCACGGTCGATAGTATTGGCACCCACAACGTGCGAAATAGCACCATGGCCCACACTGATAACCAACGCCAAAACAATGCCACCCTCAAGAGTACAAGTGACAATAGTCAGAACTCGACCACCAACAACTCAGGGCATTCACAGTATGGCACGCAAATAAATTTTGATCGGATATACGGTACAAGTCTGCTGGGAACTAACCCACAAAGCAGTACATACGAAACCCTTACAAGGACACCACTAGTACCTAACAATAGGTGGAATAATAGACCATGGTCTTCACAAGGTCCCTATCATTTTTTATCCCCTGTGTCCCTGTCAGCGTTGAAAAAACAGCTGGTAGGGATGCTAACACTCCTAAACCGCTAGTGCTGGCTCCCCCTTTGCGTGAATGTAGGAACAGTCTAGTTCGCCCGCATCCACTAAGCACACTTGGTACATGCACAAGTTTAGGTCAAATAAAGATCCATACCCCCGTTTCTAGCTTAACTAAAAATAAAAATGCCTTAGCCTATAGCAAATCCAGTACTCCAACGCCTAATTCTTCACCGAAAACAGCACACACCAACTCGATAGACATAGGTGAGCATGATGTTGAAACTCCTCTTAACATAGGGTCGTCATGTCAAACAGTACTACTGGGTGCTGAACCACATTCGGGGCTGATTAACGAACTTAAGTACTTCAAATGCTATTTCAAATCTCATCTTTACCTAATCCTCATAAATGCTAGATCCGTTCTAAATAAACTACCGATGTTCAGAGCACTCACAGTAATATACAAACCCCCTATAATTGTCATCACTGAATCCTGGTGTAACTCGAACATACTGGATGAAGAGATAAGCTTAGATAACTATACACACTTTCGGTGTGACAGGGAAGGTGGTAAGGGAGGGGGTTGTCTTATGTACTTTCTGAATGCACTTACTGTATCACAGCTAGAAAGTAGTACACTTAACATGCCTGAGACTTTATGGGTTAACTTACACTTAAATAACGCAGTGGTATTAATTGGATGCACCTACAGAGCACCTGGTACCTTTAGTAATTACGAGACCCAACTTATTAATACTCTGGAACAATTATCCTCCCTACACTACGATCATAAAATCCTATGTGGAGACTTTAACTTACCAGAAATCAACTGGGAAATACCCACAAGCCCAACTAAATTTGATAAGTTCCTAGGCACACTGGATATACTTGGCTGGAAGCAGACTGTCACAACCCCTACAAGAGGTAATAACGTACTAGACTTAATCTTCTGCCACAATATAAGTCCCCTTTCTACCCTAGTAGGTTCTGAGTTTTCAGGGAGTGACCCCAAAACAGTGCTGTGTGCACTGCCACTTCCGTCAAGTAGCAATGCAGCCCATACCCCTACTTCACAACAAATAACTTACAGGAACTACAGTAAGCCAGACTGGACTCTAGTAAAATCAATGCTAAGATCCTCAGAATGGATTGAGTACTTCTATACTGATAGCCTCTCGAAAGCTCTAGACATCTTTTACTATAACTCCAACACATGCTTAGATGCTGTCATCCCATTTCAAACACTAAAGTTTTCCCCACATAGAAAGTCATTCATAAAGCCAAAGGATCGTAGGAAACTGAAAAGACTGTCAACAAGTTACTTCAGGCGACACGACTTTAGTACACTAGGGTCAATACTTAGTACTCTTAGCTCCATCTCGCAAGCTCATAACTTGCGTATGAGAAATGAAGAATGCACGGCACTAGCCAGCACCACCAGAGTAGGTGCTCTCACAGAAATACTAAAGAAACGAATGAATCGCCAAAGCCATAAAATTTCTCTCCTTATAAACAAGGGCAAACTATACAGCAACCATGCAGACATGTGTGAACTGTTTAATGAGAAGTTTGCAGCTAACTACCTTAAGCCTACAAGTCCACTTCTCGGTTTACAATCTAAAATAGAACTCCCTTCATCTTCAACGCTGAAACAAATCACTACAGTTCATTTCACTTACTCTAATATTAACCAAGCCGTTAATACTCTTAAAAGCTCTAGTAGTGCCTGTTTTGACGGTATACCATCGTATCTTTATAAACACGGTGGTTCTGACATTTCCGTTTTATTACTTAAGATTCTTACTATGTCCCTAGACAGCCAAACCTATCCAGATAAATGGAAAACGACATTTATAGTACCTAAACACAAATCCGGATCAAAAACTGAAGTCAACAACTATAGGCCAATCAATATTACACCCATAGTATCTAGAATCATTGAACGAATAGTTAAAGATGATATCCTCAAACATATGCTCAACTGCAATATTCTAAGTCCAAACCAACATGGATTCCTAAAATCCAGATCATGCATGACATGTCACCTTGACTTCTTTAACTATATAACTAGCAGCCGAGACAAACAACAACTAGTACTAGTCATCTACTTCGACATATCCAAAGCCTTTGACCGCGTTGACCATTTGCTTCTAATAAATAAGCTAAACTCTTTAGGAATAAGTAACCCATTATTAGGATGGATTGAATCATTCCTTAACAATAGGTCCCAAGTAGTTAAACTGGGATCTGTAAATTCTAAGCCTAGTCCAGTCACTTCTGGAGTAGTTCAAGGTAGTGTCTTAGGCCCCCTCCTATTCACTCTATATGTCAACGACATATGTAGCTGTTTCTCACTTGGCAAACCATTCATCTTTGCAGATGATCTTAAAGTAGCTTACACATTCCACTGTGATGACTTAGGGTACTTTCAGAAAGCTGTTCAGGAAGAACTAGATCGAGTAACCGCATGGTCCTCCACATGGAACCTCAAATTCAACCTTAAAAAATGTGGTTGGATCTGTTTCGGTGCACCCTCAATAAATATTAAACTGGTACTTGAATCTCTTGACTTGCCTAAACTCCAAAGTGTTGCTGACCTAGGACTCAGGTACTCTAGTGACTTGACATTTTCTGAGCAAGTGGCGACACAGACGCGTAAATCGAGGATGCTCCTAGGATGCATACTCAGGAATTTCCACAACTACGAGGCGAGGCTATTATTATATAAAACTTGTGTCAGACCACTACTTGAATATTGTCCATTTATTCTCAGCAGCACTCGCGTAAGTGACAAACTTAAAATAGAAAGTGTCCAACGATACTTCACGTCTAAACTACTAGGATTTGACTGCAAAAAGGAGTACACATCAAGGTGTATAACTCTAGGTATCGACCCACTCTGGATGAGACGACTGAGCATTAACCTAACATTCTTCTTTAAAGTCTTGCATAAAATATCATTCTCAGACAGCAAGGAGATACAGTTCTCACCGGAAGGCTCTTACAACCTTCGCAACCAAACTTGCACAGTATCTAGGAAAAACCGTAAGACAGCACTCCGTGCAAACTTCTTCATAGTCATGTACTCTAAGATCTGGAACAGTTTACCCCTAGAAATAGGGACCTGTCACTCTATTATAACCTTCAAACGCTTGCTATATAAACTGCTTCATCCCAATGACTATGCCAATCACACCGCACCACTTATTTCCAAAACGCATGAGCTATTAGAACACTATAACGCCTAGACTCATTAATAAATATTACGACACTAAATAAACTCTAAGACTTCGCAAAATTACATGAAAAACAACTAGATTATGGGTAGTGTTTACTATACAATGATATACATTTATAAACATTTATGTGTACATAAAATAATAATGTTCTTTCCATATTTACATACTTTATCTCCCTGCTGAGCGTAATCTTCTATATACCTCCTGGTCGAGGTCGAACAACCCAACTGAAATGACCATTTAAGTAAATTCAAACTCAAATTCCATGAACGATCCGATGCAACCACTTGAAAACGCTGGCTAACATTCTGTACAAGGATTATTCTTGATCTGATATAAAGAAACAACTGGTTTTCAAGTATTTTTCAATGTATTACTCAACTTACATGTACAGTCTGCCATGCTGACGCAAATGGCGCAAATGGATAGTTCTAGAATTGACCCCATTTGATGCAGTAAAACAACCTAAAATTACCTTATCTAATTTTCGTATCAAAGATCAAATTTCTTTCCTATTATAAAACTACCATAAGACTTCTGACAAAAATGGAATAAATACATTATTGACTCAAAATAATACATCAATAAACTTTATCTCACGGATGCTGTTCACAACAAAGTTTTATAGGAGAATTGACTTCAAGCTTTATTTTTCCCAGATATTTGTATCACATTCATCTGAAGTCTGGGTTTTTTGTTAATGCGAAGACAATATTTCTATATCTCTTTATGTGTTACACAGACAGACTAATTTGCAGACTGTTCTGACAGACTATAACGTTAGATTGAACAAACAAACTGTAATTTATATCATAACTTATCCATGCCTGTACAATTGGTATGTTCCTGCATAAACAGGAATAAATATATATATTTTTGAGTAGTTGAAAACGTATTTTTCTGGTTTGGCAGGAAAACGTGAGTAAGTGTCAGCGGCTTTGAGGCTATTCGCGAGTTTCAGGTTTACATCTTCACAGCGTCTTCTTGAAACTGAATCGATGTAGTCCATGAAACTTCTCTGTTCGTCTTCTGTCAGCTCAAATAAAGCATGTGTTCTTAGCGAAATATTTCTTTCTATCTCTGGTAGTCGAGATTTTATTTCGTCGATTACGTTCAGTGTATGACGTTTCAGAGAGCGATGGATCGGGTGGATATGATTGCGACGAAGACATTTCCAGAAGTGCTTGGGATATTCTTTCTTGTCAATACAGCTCCTCAGAAAACTGATTCTTGTATTCGCTATGGCAAGTTTGACAGAAAACTTGAGAAACGTATCAAGTTCCTTCACTGTCACAGGGTTCTTGCTCTGCTTCAAAACACCGAAAATACCCAATGAGTCATGAAGAAAATAAAAGACAGATTCAGCGAAGAAAATTTTCTTTATCGACGAAATCATCTTCAGAGGCTGTACAATCGTATTTATACTTACAAAAATATATAGTGGTCTATTATTGAGTAATAGGGGGTGACATAATTGATATAATTACTCAGAAGTGGCTTTAGAAGTGAAAATTAGAAGTTGAAAATTACGTGGTACTCAACGGCAAAAAGATAGAAATTTGACAAGGTTAAAATTGCTATTAAGTGAGAATAAAGGTATTTGAGTGTCAATTTAACAAGTGTGAAGAGGGTGTGAAAATATACAAAAGGAGCATATGAGAGTGATAATAGTGAATTAATTATTAAAGCAAAAGCTAACTAAAAGTGGAATTAGAATGAAAAGAAAAGAAAAAATCAAAAAATGTTTTATTTACAAGGAACGATTAGTGAAGAGGTTAAGACCAAGGTAGAATAAGAGACTGGACAAACTTTTTCTGTATACAGAGTTCAGGGTTGTATTGATGAATTGCTAGAGCCTCCGCCATACACAAAAGCCGAAACCTGACGCCCTTTGTACCATTTGGCTTCACTTTGTAGATGATCTTGAAAGACGATTCTGGTGGAGCTACGTGGCCTGAGTTCACCAAATGCTCGAGAATTGAGCTAGTAATTGTCTTACATTTTCCCTTTGCTAACCATGCCGGATAATGCTCAGAGATGCGTTTGGAAAGCGTGCGCTTTGTGCGGCCAATATAAGTTTTCTGTCAAACTTGCCATAGCGAATACAAGAATCAGTTTTCTGAGGAGCTGTATTGACAAGAAAGAATATCCCAAGCACTTCTGGAAATGTCTTCGTCGCAATCATATCCACCCGATCCATCGCTCTCTGAAACGTCATACACTGAACGTAATCGACGAAATAAAATCTCGACTACCAGAGATAGAAAGAAATATTTCGCTAAGAACACATGCTTTATTTGAGCTGACAGAAGACGAACAGAGAAGTTTCATGGACTACATCGATTCAGTTTCAAGAAGACGCTGTGAAGATGTAAACCTGAAACTCGCGAATAGCCTCAAAGCCGCTGACACTTACTCACGTTTTCCTGCCAAACCAGAAAAATACGTTTTCAACTACTCTAGTATATCATTGACTCCTGTCCAATTGCAAGCCTTGTCGTTGGGTCCAAAATTCTGTGACATTTCAACAAATTCGAGTGACTTGGATGTTGAAGTCCAGTTTGAAGCACTGATCCAACAGACAAATGACCTTCCTGCAGCGTCCAATAAATCATATGAACAATTCAAGTCTACAGTATTAGACAGCTGCCATCAGTACATCAACACGAAACCAAATGTCAAAAGATTGATATCAGCCGAGCACAGAAAACAACTACGTGAGATTCTAAAGAACAAAAACTTGGTTCTGACACGCCCTGACAAAGGTGCTGGTATTGTCCTTATGGATCGCCAAGACTACATCGATAAAATGTTATCAGTCTTGTCAGATGAAAACAAATTTTCAAAAGAAAGTAGCCAGAAAGAGCAAAAGGAACAAATTGAAGACAAGCTAACACAAATGCTAAAGAAGATGAAGAACGAGTCGATTATCAGCTCTGAATTATTCGAGCAAATACGACCCTCCGGTTCCATGATTCCCCGTTTATATGGTCTGCCGAAAGTGCACAAAGAGAACGTGCCACTACGTCCAATCTTGGACATGATAAATTCTCCATATCATGCTACTGCCAAATGGCTCGCAGATATCCTCCTACCTATCAGAAACAACCTTTGCAAGCATAGTGTTTCTGATTCGTTTGAATTCGTCGACTCAATAAAAGATGCTGATGTATCTGGGAAGAAAATGATATCCATGGATGTCACTTCGCTTTTCACCAACGTTCCCCTCACTGAAACTATCTGCTTTATTTGCAAATTCATTGAGGATAATAACGTAGACGTATGTGTTCCGATCCACTACTTAAAGGAACTACTATTGAGGTGCACTCTAAATGTTCAGTTCAAGTTCAACAATACGATTTATAGACAAAGAGATGGTGTGGCAATGGGGTCACCATTGGGTCCTTTACTTGCAGACTGCTTCTTGGCCAGTTTGGAGAATAATATTTTACGGCCTACTATCGACAGCTTCCATCTGTACCAAAGATACATTGATGATACTTTCATCATATGTGATGACAATACCGACATCGAATTGATAACCAAAGAGTTCAACAGCTGCCATCATGCCATCAAGTTCACGTCGGAATCAGAGAATAACTCGGAATTCCATTTTTTGGATGTTTTTCTAAAGAGGAGATCGGATGGCTCTCTTCAAAGATCGATCTACAGGAAACCAACATGGAATGGTCAATACACAAATTTCCATAGCTGGGTCCCTTTGAGAAGAAAGAGAAATCTGATCCATTCCTTATCCTCAAGAATAAGGAGGATATGTTCAAGTGATACAATCGTTGGGGAACTGGAGAGACTCAGACAAGTCCTCATAGAGAATGGATATCCTCCAAGATTCATCGAGAAAAACATGAAGCCAAGGGAAAAACCCGAAAGAATACAGACGGTGCCGAAGAAACTACTGTTTATGAGTGTCGAATTTAAAGGTGATACCGCAGCTGAGATCCTGAAGAATCGCTTATGCAGATCACTGAGGAAAGCCTTCTTTATGGCTGAGCTACGTATCAACTTCTACAGCTGACAAATGATCAACGGGTGTGTGAAGGACAAACTGCCACTTTGGGCCACCTCAATGTGTCTTTATAAATTCACTTGCTCGTGTGGAGCTAGTTATATTGGCCGCACAAAGCGCACGCTTTCCAAACGCATCTCTGAGCATTATCCGGCATGGTTAGCAAAGGGAAAATGTAAGACAATTACTAGCTCAATTCTCGAGCATTTGGTGAACTCAGGCCACGTAGCTCCACCAGAATCGTCTTTCAAGATCATCTACAAAGTGAAGCCAAATGGTACAAAGGGCGTCAGGTTTCGGCTTTTGTGTATGGCGGAGGCTCTAGCAATTCATCAATACAACCCTGAACTCTGTATACAGAAAAAGTTTGTCCAGTCTCTTATTCTACCTTGGTCTTAACCTCTTCACTAATCGTTCCTTGTAAATAAAACATTTTTTGATTTTTTCTTTCTTTTCATTCTAATTCCACTTTTAGTTAGCTTTTGCTTTAATAATTAATTCACTATTATCACTCTCATATGCTCCTTTTGTATATTTTCACACCCTCTTCACACTTGTTAAATTGACACTCAAATACCTTTATTCTCACTTAATAGCAATTTTAACCTTGTCAAATTTCTATCTTTTTGCCGTTGAGTACCACGTAATTTTCAACTTCTAATTTTCACTTCTAAAGCCACTTCTGAGTAATTATATCAATTATGTCACCCCCTATTACTCAATAATAGACCACTATATATTTTTGTAAGTATAAATACGATTGTACAGCCTCTGAAGATGATTTCGTCGATAAAGAAAATTTTCTTCGCTGAATCTGTCTTTTATTTTCTTCAAAACACACGAATATTAACTGCCTTACCTCTTCAAGCTTACTTCTTTATAGTGAATAATTTTTCAGGGAGTTCGATTGGTCCAACAGTGGTGAACTAAACTCTTTGTCTCTTTGATCGTTTGAATGTTTGTTCCCTTTTTGGATTGACCATGATCCATTTCAAGTCAGTAATGCTTCCAGTAGCACAGGCTGCATAGCCATAAGACAAGGCTTCACACCAGTAAAGGGTTAGTTTTATGGGAGAAATAAGGAGTAATTACTAAACTCCTTGACAAAATAACTTCCCTTCGCAGCTTGGTATACATGGAACGGCCAAAACTGATCCTGGTAACTGAAACTTGGGTAACTAATGATAAACCTGACACAAAGCTGATAGTTGATAACTATGACATCCACAGGAATGATAGAGTGGACAAAAGAGGAGGCGGCTGTCTAATATATGCCTCTAAATCCACTGACTCCAATACTTTTACAAACCTAACCATCGACAAACTCCCAGAATCTAAGTGGATAGGCATCCACACGAATGAAAATAAAATTCTAGTGGGATGTATGTACAGAGCCCCAAACAAACCTAAAACGACTGATACGGTAATCGTGGAAATACTAGAGCATTTACCTACTCTGGAATTCGACTACAAAATAAACTGTGGCAATTTTAACCTCTTCGGAGTAAACTGGGATACTTGCACTGGACCATGGCGAGCTGCTGGAACCGATAGATGTAGGAGGGTGGAAGCAGTGCTCACGCCTCCCAACACGACATAACAACATTCTCGACTTAGTCCTCTGCCACAAAATAGAGCCGATCTCGATAGAGGTGGGGGATAAACTCGATAACAGTGATCCCAACATACTGTACTGCACCCTACCTCTTCAACTAACAACTAAACACACCTAAAATTTCCCCGGTTCACTGTCAATATAGGGACTATAGAAATGCCGAATGGGAATTCCTACCAATGCTCTTAGAAGCTCTGACTTGGATGAATACTTTGCCAATAACAACTTAGGATTAACACTTGATACCTTCTACAAGACAGTCAGTTAGGTAAGAGACACAATCGCACCCTTAAAATCTGCCCTAAAGACACCAACTCTATTAATGGACCGCAAAACGCGATTAAAACTAAGGAAACTGAAAAGGAAATTTTATTTATATAAAGAATTTAGTGCATTACACCAGATACATGAAACATTTAAAAATCTTGAGGAGAGACATAAAATGAAGGCACAACTCGAGGAAAATCATGCCCTAGGACGCATCTTTAAAACTCAGGAATTCTTCAAGATCTTGCAAAAACGACTGAAGAGAGGTAAAGACACAATATTAGCCACTTGGAACATGAAGGTATAATTTATGATGATCCCAGATTATTAGTGAACTTGTTGCGTGTTCTATTTGACTAAATTAGCGTACACGTATTTCCTAGCACTTCTTCACGTTTATCGATGTGCATACACGTTGTGGCTACTCGACGCCCACAACGTAAAATCAGAAGGCACTTGTGAAGAGTGTGACCGTGTATTATAGCAGTAGTCAAATTTCGAAATTGTGTCAAGGTAACGTTCAACAGTAAATTGACAAATGTTTACAAAGTACATATAAAATCGGTCTGTGTAAACATATAATATGAGTATGCAAATTAGATTAAAAGCGTATGTTTATAGTTGGTGTAGGGGTACTACATAATTCCCCCACCAGAACACTGAAATATAAAAAAATACATTTAAGTGTTCGATAATAACATGCGTCAGCGTAATACGTAGCAGCGATTTTGCATAGAAGGCGAGTTATTGAGCTGAAAAATGAGCAGTTTAATGCGGTTAATGAGGTTGATAATAAATGCGATAATGAAGGAAAAATGGGATTGATAATCACAGTAGAATATATAAGGAATGATAAAATCGGCAGGGGATCTGCAATCTGTAGACGGAAACGATGCATGAATATAAAGCATTATATGATGAAATGTAATAATATAGGGAATATCGATGTTAAAATAGTAGTGATGTGATTTACGTATGAAAATATCAATCAGTTAAATGAGTAGTCAAATAACAATTACGAATAAAGATAATAAAAATGAAAATTCGTAGTAAGTTATATATTGATGATTTGTACATAACGTTTAGGCCAATGGACTGTCCTACCAGAGCGTGTTGTTTTCATAGGTTTCTCTGGCGACGTTGAAGCTTGCGTGGATGTAGGTATTGGCACTCTGTTCAGCTGATCTTTATCGTTGTCTTCGAAATCGTCGATGAACGCTGGTTTGACTCTGTCGACACTGATGGCTTCTGCTTTATTCAGTCGTTCTATCGTGATAATTTTATCATTTCTATTTAGAACTTTGAATGGGCCATCGTAAGCGGGTTGAAGTTGTCGTTGTACACCCTCTCTCCTGACGAAGACGTGAGTGCAATCTGTCAGTTGTGGCGGGATGTATGACGTTCGTTCCTGCTGACGTGGAAGTGATATCTTGAGTTCGTTCATGTGTTGTTTTAGCTGGTGCACATAACCAGTCATATCTTGTGGAACTTGGTTACCCGGGGTGAAAAATTCTCCTGGTAATCGTAATGTTGTTCCATAGACTAGCTCGGAAACACAGCAGCCAATATCTTTCTTTAGAGCAGCTCGTATACCAAGTAGTACCAGTGGGAGTTTGGTTGACCAGTCGTTTTGAGTCAAACAAGCAGCGAACGCAGCTTTGAGTTGTCGATGAAGTCGTTCAACCATACCGTTGGAACTAGGATTGTAGGCGGTCGTTCTTATTCGTTTAATTCCCAGTAATTCAGTTAGCTGGTGAAAAAGTCGGCTTTCAAACTGAGCACCTCTATCTGTAGTGATAATGGATGGGACACTAAAGTTAGCCATCCAGTTTTCGACCAAAGCTTTAGCTACCGTTTCAGCGGAGACGTCGGCTATTGGAACTGCTACAAGCCAACGAGTGAATCTATCGATGCAAGTTAGAATATAGTTGAAACCATTGGAAGGAGGCAGTGGACCAACTATGTCTACATGTATATGTTCAAGTCTACAGTCGGGGTTAGGAAAGCGACCAAGTGGTGCATTGGTGTGACGGCTGATTTTGACTCTTTGACAGGACAAGCAATTTCGTGTCCACTTCTTAACATCGCTGTTAATGTTCGGCCAAATAAATCTTTTAGTTCGGCATCATCTCAATGTAAGTTTGAGAGACGTTCGTAGTCGATGTCTGGGCATACAATGTTGTCAATGTGCACACGTGATAAAGCGTCTGCCACTTCATTGTGCTTACCCTTTACATGTCGCAGATCGGAGGTGAACTGGGATATGAACTCGAGATGTCGTAGTTCACGCGGAGAGTAGTTATCCTGTTTTGCTGATAAGGCTTTCGTTAGACCTTTATGGTCTGTAAAAACAGTAAAAGATGTACCTTCCAGCATATGTCGAAAGTGCTTGATTGCTAAATAAACAGCTAATAACTCTCTACCAAAAGTGCTATAACGACATTGAGTAGGATTCAGTCGTTTCGAAAAGAATGCTAGGGGTTGCCAGTCGCCGTGTACTTGCTGTTGTAAAACTGCCCCAATGGCAACGTCTGAAGCGTCTGTCATGAGAGACAGGGGGCGTCAATTTTGCGTCTGACTAAGAGTGTCTTGTCATTTGACAATTGCTTAACAGTTTCGAATGCTTTAACAGCTTCTGTGGGCGAATGCAATGAACGACTATGTCCACGTAAGCAGTCGGTTAATGGTTGTGAAGCTTTAGCGCAGTTCGGGATAAAACGCCGGTAAAAATTAACGCGACCCAAAAATCGCCGTAATTTCTTAAAAGAATCTGGTAATGGGTAATCTTTGATAGCTTGAACGTCATCAGGGACTGGTCTGATTCCTTGGCTGCCGATTAAATGACCGAGGAATTTCAGTGAGGTCTTACCAAATTCGCATTTGTCTAAGTTGATAGTCATGCCGTATTGGTTAAGTCTTTCAAACACAGTCTTCATATGTTTCAAATGCTCGGCTTCGTTTGCACTTGCAATTAGTAAGTCGTCGATGTATGCGTAGACGAAAGGGAGACCACAGAGTACTTGGTCGATTGGGCGTTGAAATATCTGAGCGGCGTTCATTAGTCCGAAGGGAATGCGTACGAATTCGTATAAGCCAAATGGTGTGGTAATGGCGGTTTTCGGAACGTCATCCGGGTGGATGGGGATATGATGATACGCTCTGACAAGATCAATTTTAGAGAAAACTTTAACATCTGGTAAGTTGCTAGCGAAATCGTGGATATGTGGTATTGGGTATCGATCAGGTACCGTTTGCTTGTTTAAAGCTCGATAATCACCACACGGCCGTATCTCACCAGAAGACTTTTTGGGTACCATGTGAAGCGGTGAAGACCAAGAGCTGTTGGATGGTCGAATAATACCAAGCTCTAGCATTTTATCGAACTCTGTTTTTGCAATTTTAAGTCTATATTGGTCAAGGCGTCGGGGACGTGCAAAAACTGGTGGTCCAGTGGTTTTAATGTGATGAACCACGTGATGCTTCGGTTCTGTTCCTCGAAAAGAAGGTTGTAGAAGGTCAGGAAACTGATTTACCAAATTGGTATATGGAGATGCTGGTGTGCGTGTGACCATCAAGTTCAATGATGATGCACGGCTAATTGTACCAGCGGTGTACGTTTTATTGAGCGAGTCTATTAGCTTAGGGCTTATCTGATCGACTAACAGTTTGTGTTGCCGTAGAAAATCGATACCGAGGATTGGGGATGGAACATCTGCAATGATGAACGACCAAGTGTACGTATTCTTCAAACCAAAATCCAAAGTCATTCGTTTACTTCCATATGTAACAATACTGGACTTATTAACGCCTTGCAGCGTAACTGCTGGGTCAGGATGCTGACGTTCCTGGGTAGAGGGAGGGAGAACACTCACCTCTGCTCCTGTGTCGACTAAGAATGTAGTACCGGTATTTTTATCTGTTACATAAAACAAACGACTGTTAGATCGTAGATTGCCAACAGTAGTTTTCACACATGACGATATATCTTTTGGTTTAGCCTGAAAGTTGCAAGGTGAACGGCACCGTCGTGCATTGCTTCCATAACTACGGTGATACCAGCAAATATTATCGCGATGTCGTGACGTGCTAGGGGACCGAGAAAGACGTCGACGAGACGAGCTACTAGAACGGCTTGGCTGTGTGCGTGTGGTCAGTTTTGCTAACTGACTCAATAAGGTGTCCACTTTGTGTTCTAGAGTCTGTATTCTATCGTGAGTGTCTGGTATTCTGCCAGTGGAAGCGACAGATTGAGGTGCTGACCTCTCGTACATGCGATCCGCGATTTCGGTGAGCCTTTCTATGTCAATGTCGTCGTCTCCGAAAGCAAGCACCTGCTGGATGTTTGCAGGAAGTTGTCGCAGCCAGATTTGGTAAAAGAGACGTTTATCGATTTCTCTTCCTGCAACTAGGCTTCGCATATGCCTCGTGAGTTGCGATGGGGTTTTATCACCTAACTCAACATTGCTTAACAGGCGATCGAGTGCTTGCCCATCCGAAAGCGAAATGCATCGAAGTACCTCTTCCTTCAACTTGTCGTAAGGCGCTTCTGTGCTGGGTTGAACGATGTATTGCCGTACCTGCTCGGCGACTTCGTCTGGTAGTACTGTACTCGAAATGCCAAATTTAGCTGTCTGTGACGTGAGCTTATTGCTAGTCAAATAATGCTCCAGTCGTGCAAACCAAAGATGAGGGTCTCTGGGCTTAAAAACTGGTACAGTAAGAGAAATAGTACTAACAGATCCCAGCTCTAAGTTATCAGAGGTATTGGGAGACATGTTACAATTCGTAAAAAATGGTTTAAGAGTAGCAAAATAGCAAAATTTGTGCACACTAGGAATATGGCAAAACAGAAAAACATGCAATGCAGATGCTTACCGCAATTTACTGCAGATTGTGCGATGAGATAACACAAGAATGAGTTCGAAATGTCTAGTAAATATATAGATCCGCGAAAGTTAAAGTTTTAATAATCCAGCAAGTGTAACGATGCGTTGGGGTCAGCAAGTTGTTGTCGTCGGGGTCAACAAGTTGTCGCCGGGCTCACCAATTTGTTGCATGTTCTATTTGACTAAATTAGCGTACACGTATTTCCTAGCACTTCTTCACGTTTATCGATGTGCATACACGTTGTGGCTACTCGACGCCCACAACGTAAAATCAGAAGGCACTTGTGAAGAGTGTGACCGTGTATTATAGCAGTAGTCAAATTTCGAAATTGTGTCAAGGTAACGTTCAACAGTAAATTGACAAATGTTTACAAAGTACATATAAAATCGGTCTGTGTAAACATATAATATGAGTATGCAAATTAGATTAAAAGCGTATGTTTATAGTTGGTATAGGGGTACTACAAACTCCTTAGCCAGTGGTTCTCCAATGACACCAAAGCGCATCCGTCCCCAATTCTCGACATAACCTGCAAGTTAGGTGAAATCAACTTTAATATACAAAATATTTCAAAAGCGGTACACACATTAAAAGGTTACGGTAGTTGTGGGATAGGCAACAAACCATCTGTCATATACAAAAATATTGGGCTGACATAATATTATTATTACCTAGAATATTTACTATCTCACTAGTGACTGGGACCTATCCTGAAACTTGGAGAAACACGTATATATTACCTAAGCATAAAGGGAGGACCAAAACTAGTTCATGTTATTATAGGTCTATCAATATAACACATGTCATATCACGGATCGTGGAGAAAGTAATCAAAGACCAAATGTCAGACTACTTTCTAAAACACAAACTCACCAACCAGTCACAACACGGATTCCTTAAGAAAAGATCTTGCGTCACTTGCCATATGGACGTTTTCAACGAAGTCACCTATAGAAGAGATAGGAAAGAACTAGTAATTATCCTCTATTTCGATATAAGGAAAGCCTTCGATAGAGTCCCACATAGTCTGCTAGTCAGCAGGCTATGTTCACTAGGGATAAGCAACCCCTTCAAAAACTGGATAAAATCATTTCCCTGCGACAGAAATTAGAAAAAACAAATGGCTCGATGACCTCCAGGGTGAGGCCGAGTAGCAGTGGTGTCAACCACGGTAGCCTATTGAGCTCCCTCTTCTTTATATACATAAACAGTATATGTGAGTGCTTTAGTCAAGGCAAACCAAAAATATATTCAGATGAGTTAAAGGTGAGATATACCGGTAAATATAATAATCATATATTCTCATTTTTGTACATGAGGAACGCCAGTTTGCAGGAATCATCAATTCGATAAATTACACATACGATTAGTAAGTATAGTTAGTAACGATAATATAATAAGGTACATATTTATTCCTACCTATGTAGGACACACCAATTGTATAGGCATGCATTAGTATTATTTAAGTTACATATTTAAATTACATGATTTACGGTTAAATAACATGGTTGCTGTCATTTTATCTTTAGTTTGTGGGAAAAATCTGATAACTAGTGATTCAATGGACCACATCAAGAAATATACAGATATTGACTTCGCATTAAGAAAAATAACCCAAGTATGCGTTGGGTGGATTACAGATACTTGGGAAAATAAATAAAGCTTGAAGTCAATTCCCTCATAAAACAATAAAATGCGTCTTATAATAATGTATTCTCACTTTATGCACATGAGGGACTCCAGTTGACAGGCATCATCAATAGGATAATAATGCACACATGGAGTAGACATGTTTAAAATTTTTCACTAACACAAGATATATATACAAGGGAAGATAAAGGAATATTGACTGTAAGTACACTCTGCATAAGTTAAAACAGTTTATATGGCATAATCCTAGGCACCATTATTGTTTGAATTTGTTGAAAATGAGCGTAACAACTGAGTGTTGCGTTAAATTTGGTCGATATGGTTGGCTACTCACAAAAGTATAAAAATGGTTTGTAAAACGTTAGTTAGTTTACTGTAAACGATGTTTTAAGCAATATAATCTGCAAGAGGCTCACTACAGCAGTTATTATCCAGTTAAACATGCAGAGAAGTACTAATAATTCAGCAACCGGTTCATTTTTGATACTTTTCGGTCTGGAAGCAGAGTAACTGCGAACCAATCCATAGAAAATGTCGAAAGAGGCATGCAGGAGCATAATTTTACCATCGAATGAGTCAGTGGGATCTGAAATGCAGCTGTCAGCATATTTTCGTTATTTCATAGATATCCAGGTTTATTGGCGCTGTGTGGAGTCCTCAAAAATAAACTTATCCAAATTTTACTATTATGTAAAAAATGAACATATTGTACACTACTTTGTTTTAACCAAAAACTCTGTACTTTGAACTTCCCTCGAGTTTTAAATAAATATATAATTCTGCCTTCGACTCTCCGTCTTCTCCACCATCTCAACTGCCGTCGATCAATTATAACAACCTGCTTTCTATCTCGAATTTTTGCAGGATCACCGTAGCCTCCTACTACGCACTTTGGTCGACCTCCGGCAACGTCAACTCTGGAGAATTAGAACTGGAGCAGTCTTCCCGCAGCACTTCTGGAATCCATTACGTTTATTGTGGAATTTGGATCTTTGCGATTTTGACATATTCCGCAGTGTCGCCGTGATCATGGGAAGTATGCATATGCAGTTTGCTACCTCCACTGAGTGTATACAACGGGAACTGTGGATTTAGCACTGGTATCGCTTGAAAACTCACTTAGGCACTTAATGACACACTAAGTGAGTTTTCAAGCGATACCAGTGCTAAATCCACAGTTCCCGTTGTATACACTCAGTGGAGGTAGCAAACTGCATATGCATACTTCCCATGATCACGGCGACACTGCGGAATATGTCAAAATCGCAAAGATCCAAATTCCACAATAAACGTAATGGATTCCAGAAGTGCTGCGGGAAGACTGCTCCAGTTCTAATTCTCCAGAGTTGACGTTGCCGGAGGTCGACCAAAGTGCGTAGTAGGAGGCTACGGTGATCCTGCAAAAATTCGAGATAGAAAGCAGGTTGTTATAATTGATCGACGGCAGTTGAGATGGTGGAGAAGACGGAGAGTCGAAGGCAGAATTATATATTTATTTAAAACTCGAGGGAAGTTCAAAGTACAGAGTTTTTGGTTAAAACAAAGTAGTGTACAATATGTTCATTTTTTACATAATAGTAAAATTTGGATAAGTTTATTTTTGAGGACTCCACACAGCGCCAATAAACCTGGATATCTATGAAATAACGAAAATATGCTGACAGCTGCATTTCAGATCCCACTGACTCATTCGATGGTAAAATTATGCTCCTGCATGCCTCTTTCGACATTTTCTATGGATTGGTTCGCAGTTACTCTGCTTCCAGACCGAAAAGTATCAAAAATGAACCGGTTGCTGAATTATTAGTACTTCTCTGCATGTTTAACTGGATAATAACTGCTGTAGTGAGCCTCTTGCAGATTATATTGCTTAAAACATCGTTTACAGTAAACTAACTAACGTTTTACAAACCATTTTTATACTTTTGTGAGTAGCCAACCATATCGACCAAATTTAACGCAACACTCAGTTGTTACGCTCATTTTCAACAAATTCAAACAATAATGGTGCCTAGGATTATGCCATATAAACTGTTTTAACTTATGCAGAGTGTACTTACAGTCAATATTCCTTTATCTTCCCTTGTATATATATCTTGTGTTAGTGAAAAATTTTAAACATGTCTACTCCATGTGTGCATTATTATCCTATTGATGATGCCTGTCAACTGGAGTCCCTCATGTGCATAAAGTGAGAATACATTATTATAAGACGCATTTTATTGTTTTATGAGGGAATTGACTTCAAGCTTTATTTATTTTCCCAAGTATCTGTAATCCACCCAACGCATACTTGGGTTATTTTTCTTAATGCGAAGTCAATATCTGTATATTTCTTGATGTGGTCCATTGAATCACTAGTTATCAGATTTTTCCCACAAACTAAAGATAAAATGACAGCAACCATGTTATTTAACCGTAAATCATGTAATTTAAATATGTAACTTAAATAATACTAATGCATGCCTATACAATTGGTGTGTCCTACATAGGTAGGAATAAATATGTACCTTATTATATTATCGTTACTAACTATACTTACTAATCGTATGTGTAATTTATCGAATTGATGATTCCTGCAAACTGGCGTTCCTCATGTACAAAAATGAGAATATATTATTTTTTTCAAATAAAATTTTTTGTGAAGGACACAACATACGAAGCACAATAGCAACTTAAAAATGTGGGTGTATGATAGATGTTAATTTTGTAAAGTATGGTAATCCCCCATCATATTGTAGCTGTACCAATTTTTCATTTTTTCATTTTTGTCTATTCAATTTGTATACTCTTCCTGATCAAGTCAATTGTTACTATTACTACTCTCACTTTTAATTGTCCCCGGTATTATTTCACTTGTTCCACTTGTCATTTTAAATTAATTCCTTTATGCAACATTAAGTTCCATGCTATTAAATTTCACGCAATATTACGTAACTTTTTATTTTATTCGATTTGTCAACTAATCTTATAATTGCACACCTTTTTCAAGTTCTATCCATGCTATGAATTACTCTATATATGACATTAATTTGCTTTGCCACTTGACATTTAACTACGACTATAATCACAAACATTTTAGTTTTAATTGCATTTCATATTATCATTATTATTATTTCATGCATTCACACCTATGTTTCAATTCCCTCACCGGATATAACTTCTTAAAAACCATATATATATACGATTGTACAGCTTGATGATAAATTCGTTGTTGAAAAGAGTCTCTTCGCTGAATCATTTGTTTTGATTTTCCAATTTACGAGAAAAAAGTTGTGCGTGAATGTGATTGTACAGCTGAAAAAATGGACACGCCGAAAGCAGTCTTCACTGAGGTCCTTGTCATAAGTTATGATCAAAAACCCAGTCATTGTGCGAACTCATTCTCTCATATCAAAATGTTCGTATTTATATTGGTAATAGCCCCCCCTGACATTGCGTAATCGTTCAGCCTCTGTTTGAATTTGTTGGATGACCGAATAATAACCAAGTGTTGCATGTGTAATTCCCATTTAGTTGGAGCAATGTCGAACGTAAGGCCCTTGAGTGGAACCCTGAAAGAGAAGCGATGGATCGATAGTCCAAAATTGTCTTTGCAGTTGATGCATCTGACTAGAGTCTCGATGCAGTTATCTCACGCGTATTGTTAAGTGGCGTTGACGAGCCAGTGAAAACGCTCTCGAAACTCTGATAAAGGCTGAACAGAACAATTGTAATATCGAAGAAGGTGCTATATTTTGCTTCGACCACAACGAAGTCTTCGCCGAACAAGTTCTGTATCAGTTACCATTGGTAAGCAAAGAAAACTAAGCCTTGGCATCTATAGTACAAGCCTCAGACAAATCGATCGGTGAAACTTTACAAAGTCATGGAGCGATTTCCCCTCCTCACCTAGCACTCTCCGCCTAACCTTAGTATTACCATATTATACCGCTTAACACGTAAAATAAGAGTCAAAAACCTATAGTCATAGATGATTAACCTTTTCATAGTCGACGGGGACATTTTAGAAACAGAATTTTCTTTGAAAATAATTGCTCCAATTACCGAGCAGCAAATCGTAATATTGCGAGAGACTAATGGTGTTTTTGAAGGCTTGAAAGAGGGCAAAAATTAAGTGAGGAATCTTGTCAAACACATAGAAAGGGCATTCGTCATTCATTGGACAAAGGAAGCCTTATGAGTGATTAGGAAGGCATAGTTCTTACTTGGCCACTTGTCCTATTATTTTGAGTCTCCTAATCACTTACTACATCTGTGTGGCCATAGAGTACTATGTTAAAGAGGCCCTATACAAGTTTCTCTCTCGGAACGACTTCTCTAGGCATGTCTGTTCGATTAACCTATCGTCTAGAACTATATCTAGGTTTTACCGTTGAGTGCTTTTGCTTTCCACTGGCGAATTTAGACTCTAGTTCGACTAGGAGTATGGTGTCAGCAATTGAACAGCTACTTTGAGTCTCTAAAACATGAAGATATCGAATGTATGTAGTACACCTACACGGAACAGGTTAAGGTTCTTCATCTAGCATTATATGAATTCGTGTAATACTGCATTCGTCAGCTTAGGTTATTGCTAGTCTATCTTAATGAAGTTGCAACATCAGACTGTAATCAGTTGCCTCAAATTGCGTGCATCCACTAACGTTACCAAGTAGACGATATCTGCAAACCAGCTTTTATGTCATCTAGAATAATTCAGAAGGGTTTTGTCGATGCCTTCCCCTTAGTTCTAACACATCAGATTCTATGGCTCCCTTATATGCTTTCGCTTGTAAGGTCTATCCAACTGACAGTTCATTCACGCAGTGGACAGATATGTCCCGGCATATTTATGAGTGATGAGTCCCGGAATGCTTAGTTCTGCCAATCGTAATTGGTGATTTATACCATAGGGCGTCTTGATGTTATGCTTCATCGATCCCTTGTTCGCTGTGTTGGTGCCATGGTTTTATTTATCACTAGAGGTTGAACACTCAATATATTCTGTTGGGCCGTTTGTAAGCTTTATCCAGAATAATGGCTGATGCACTCGCGCTAGCGTAGGAAATGAAAACTCCGTGGAGACAGCGTGCAAAACTAAGCTAGTTTGGGAAAAAACTATTTGAGGAAGTGCTCTGAGTGAACTACCCAACACCGCATCGATGAGGCACGATTTTTCCTGGCTCTAACCACCGAACAAGTGTCTCCTTACCTGCCTCTGGGAACCCTTACAATGCGAAAATGGGAGGAAGTTAGTTGAAGAAGTAAACACGTTCACCAAACCCTGGAGAGTGCCTCACTACCCACACGAAAAATGTATAAATGAACACTTGGTACATATAATGATCAAATTTAAGGGTGTGTTCGTGGGTAACGTTCTCAAAAATTCAGACTTTAAAAGATATTCAATGATATTACATCCCGTAGGATCAACTTTATTAACGTTATCTTGTATGTTATGTTGTTTTTATAATAGTGTTTTACATTGGAGGCGTACTCGGAAAAGGAACCTGATTTGAACTTGCATGCTTATGAAAGGAACCGACACACCCAGCCGTGCAATGATAATTCTATACTTCTTTAACGCTTAAGTTCAGCTAAATGTCGGCATTTCCATCAAAAAGTACAGTTCACATTTTCTAAAATTAACACTCGATGCAAAAACTAACTAAAAGTGGAGCACACTAATAGAGAAGTAAAAATCGATTTGTAACAGTTGTTAATAACGGCATCAGGATAATTTGCTTTAGACAGAAATCAACCCTCCGGAACTCAGAATACCACCACCTTGCGTATATAATAACCGACTCCATTTCAATGCAAGCAGTATTGTAACTAAGTCAAATACCTATTGATCAACCAAGAATATGAAAAAGAGAAGACATTCAGCGAAGAAACTCTTTTCGGTGAATTCATTCACATAGCTGTACAATCGCATTTATATATAAAATTATTTGTGTGTGTGTGTACATGAGGTTTGTCAAGTTTAGATAATTGATTAGTTAATACAAGAATGGTGTAGTATAGAGACAAAGTTAATCAGACAGCAACTAAAATAAGATTGAGTTAGTAAGCTAGATGACGTAATATAACTGACTAAAATGTTACAACTTAGGTCAGGATAGCAACAGAGGTAATTACAGGTAGAGATTAAGTAGAAGTGAAATTGAGTAAATAAGTTGTATGACTTAACATAAATGATTAGAAAATGAGCTTTGTTCAAGTCAGTAACAGTGGTAGTGAGGTGTAGAAATTGAATCGGGTGGGGGTAGAGAACAAGAAAGTTGAAAATGTAAAATATTACAATTGAGAAGACAAAATAATACTAATGAAGGGACAGAAGAAAAGATTAGGTAGAATTTACTTGTCGGCTAATAAGATAGATTACGTCCATTGCAAGTGTAGTGATTGAACGAACTTCTTCTGTATGCAGAGTTCAGGACTTAGCAAGTGAATCACCATTGCTTCTGCAGTTTGAAGAAGTCTGATTCGTACACCTTTAGGGAGACTACTTCTTACTCTGTAGATGACTTTGAAGTTTGTTTGCGGTGTAGCTTGGTGTCCGGAATCTATCAGATGCTCTAATATGGAACTGTGGGGGCATCGATTTTCTCCTTTGTAAAACCATGTTGGTAAGTGCTCGGTGATATGTTTGGAAAGCGAGCGCTGGGTACGGCCGACATACCTGGCTCCACACGAGCAGGTGAATTGATAAATGCGGATTGATGAGGCCAGCAGCGGTAGCTTATCCTTCACGTTCACATTAATCATAGGTTTTGTGGAGAAGGTTAGTCGTAGTTCAGCTGCGAAGAAGGTCTTCTTAAGTGAGCGCAACAGTCGATTTTTCAGTGTTTCCGCAGATAAATCTCCATTGAATTGAAGATTCATGTAGAGTAGTTTTTTCTTGACGCTAAGTATGGGCTGCTTTTCTTGTCTAGGGTTCATAGATTTTGGAATAAATCTTTCTGTATAGCAATTCTCGACGAGGATTCTCTTGAGGTTGTCCAGTTCATCTTCTATGGTGTCAGGGGTGCAAATTTATCGAACTCTGTAGCTGAGTGAACGGCCCAGGTTTCGTTTGGTGTATAGTGGTACCCAGCTGTGAAAGTTAGTAAGCTGTCCGTTCCACGTCGATTTTCTGTGGATAGATCTTTTCAGTGTTCCATCCCGTTCTCTTCTTGTTAGTTGGACGTCAAGAAAGGATATTGTGGAGTTGGACTCTTTCTCCATCGTGAACTGAATTGCAGGGTGGCAGTTGTTAAATGACTTCAAGATGTCGTCTAGATTTTCTTCGTTGTTGACGATAATGAAGGTTTCGTCGACGTATCTCTTATAGATTTCGAAGGTATTGATCATTTTCTTCAGGCATGTGTTTTCGAGTTTTGCCATGAAGAAATCTGCAAGCAAAGGGCCTAGTGGTGAGCCCATAGCTATACCATCCTTTTGGCGATATATTTCGTTGTTGAAAGAGAATTGAACATTCAGGGTACACCTCACTAGGAGTTCTTTAAGATGCTCGGTGGGTATACCGATGTTTATTCCTTTGGAGTGAATAAGTTCGCATATATAGCATATTGTTTCAGTCAGTGGAACGTTTGTGAATAGTGATGTGACATCTAATGAAATAATTGTCTTGCTGGATACGTTGATGTTTTCGACTGACTCGTTAAAGTCGAATGAATCTCGAACTGTGTGGCAGGAAACTTGTCTTCTGATTGGTTCAAGTAGATCTGCTAACCATTGAGCTGTGCGGTGACAGGGTGAATTGGTCATGTCGAGGATCGGTCGAAGAGGAATACCCTTCTTGTGTACTCTCGGGAGTCCGTAAAGTCGTGGTATATTTGAGCCAGATGGTCTAAGGGATTCGAACGTTTCGTTGCTGATGAAAGATTCAGTCCTTAACTTTAACCAAGAATAGCAAACTATTTTAAGCTAGTTACACAGCAGCCTGACCACATGATTCGCAGTTGGTTACTGTCAGTACACTAAAGAGATCTACAAATAATGTCAGTATAATATGCAATAATACTTATGATCGTCTAGGCTACTACAGAGATTTTTGTGTGCAAGAAACAGGAAAGTGGTTTGAATAAACAAGTGCATTGAAACTCCAGTCAGTGTTTACCATCATTGACAGGTGCCTTGGTAGAAGAGAAGACATATATTGTTGTCTCTAACAACTGGATGCACATGTCCGAGTGGAATGCATCGTGGAGTTGAAGTGCTTATATTTTGGACAAACCAACTGTCAGTTACCATTTTCTGACCAAATCCCTACCAACGGTGATATAACTAAATCAAATGGATTCAACAATGAAATCATTTTAGAAACAAATAGCTGCTGATTGCTGGTAATATCTTCCCAATGAATATCACTATCAAAGTTTTCAAATTGTCACACCTAAAACAAGGAGTTATAGTGCCATCTAAATCTAGTTTATTTGAATAATAGTGATTAGTTGCCTGGTAATAAAAGGCACAACAGGTTCATAGTGGTTAACAATATCAATTATTATTATTATTATTATTGTTTCTTTCAATTCGTAGAGAAACATAAGGCTTCAGCCGTGCGTCTCCATTGAGTTCGGTTCTCTGCTAGAGTTTTCACCTGGCTCCAAGTCTGCCCACACACTTTCATCTCCTCTTCACATGACTTCCTCCAAGTAACCCTTGCACGAACGACCAACTCGCTGCTTCCCTTTCGGGTTCCACTCGAGCGATGGCCTGGGGTGTGATGTCTCTTGTTGATTTTCTCAGAGTATGGCCAATCCACCTCCATTTCTTCCTGCTTATTTGTTTCACAAACGGCTCCTGCTGTGTTGGTTCGCTCTCAGAGATCTCTGTCCCTAATGTTTTCTGGTCATCTGATCTTGAGTAATGAGCGAAGACAACTGTTAATGAAGGTCTGTAGTTTGTTCGAAGTGCCCTTCGTGACGCACCAAGTCTCTGATCCGTACAGCAAGTAGCACTGACTTCACATTGGAGTTGAAAATCCGGATCTTATTTTTGATGCTGAGCGCTGTTGATCTCCACACAGACTTGAGAGTAGTGAAAGCTTGTCTTGCTTTTCCGATTCTTGCTTTGATATCCTCGTCAGTTCCGTCCGCCTGTAGTTGAAACGATGCTTCCCAGGTAGGTGGGTAGGTAGGTAAAGGAGTTTGTTTCTTTCAGGTTCCTCCCATTTATGCTGATTGTTGTCTGTTGTTGTTGCTGCTGTTGGTGGTGTTTCCCAGGAATCTTCATCATCTCTGTTTTCTCTATGTTCACTTGGAGTCCTATCTTTGATGCTTCTTCTGCCAACTTGTTGCTTTTGGCTTTCATATCTTCCACTTTGTGAGAAATCAGACATATATCATCGGCGAAGTGCAGATGTTCCAAGTTTTTTGTGTGAGTCCATTTTATGCCTGCTCCTCATTACACTATCAAGATGAGAACTAAAAATTAGTGGGAATGAACACTGTCTCCAGAACAATATTTCTTGAGCTGTTAGCGTGTTTTTAATTCTTCTATGT
Source organism: Trichobilharzia szidati (assembly GCA_944472155.2). Taxonomy (NCBI): domain Eukaryota; kingdom Metazoa; phylum Platyhelminthes; class Trematoda; order Strigeidida; family Schistosomatidae; genus Trichobilharzia; species Trichobilharzia szidati. The sequence continues at coordinate 9,050,935 of OX235277.1, forward strand.
TCTAACTGTAGAATACGGCTTCAAGCTAGAGGCTTGAAGTTTCTGTAGCAGTTGTGTTCATTTTTACAGCACTAGTTTATCAAGGTAGAGGATTGCGTCGGCCATGGATCGAACCCCGGACGACATGCGTGGTTGGCGGGCATTCTACCACTGTGCCACCGACCCACTAGCTTTTGGAGTAAGAAGAAACAATTAGGCACACTGAATACAACGCAGAAAAAAATAAATTGGTTTGCATAGAATAGACAAACTTCATTGTAAAATGGTGTCACATTATTCTACTTCACTGAGCATTTCGCACTTCACAAAACAAGCACGAATGAAAGAAGACAAAACAGCAGTAAAATCCAACCACTACTTTTGTGTTCTATTCAATTGAAGCCGTTGGTGAGTTTGTAAACTGCTTCTGATCTTTTTAAATATTACTTAAATTATCAAATATTAAAATGAGTTCCTACATTTATTAATTTGACTTTTCATGTTATTCACCACTTTCTGAGTCACCACTTTGTCCATTTATTTCCTGAGGAACTACAGTTTCTTCATTATATAAAACAAAACTTGGGGTAGTGTCACTTCATCTACCTGCTGATTTAGGCACAGGAATGTTTTTAATGTCCTCTAAAGGTGCAAGCACAGTGTTTGTGGAAACTAATTCATTTAAAATACTAATGTGAAGTGATATACAATGTCCGCAAATATTTTGACGAAAAAAGTAACTACACCATCTGGACGAAGGCACTAAGTAGGTTTCAAGGATTTTAGACACTTCCGGATGTCGAACGGCTACATATATAGAAAGATAACGCCTCAAACAGTGTTAGATTTATAGCATGATTCGTCTATTTATCACGGGACTTTTTGGCACATATGTTTACTGATTGTCTTCTGGCTCTTCAAATACAGTGCATCAAGATTTACTCCGATGTTATTTTATCAGGATATGCTCCGTTCATTGTTTTTGGGTGATGTCGTGTGAACCACGCATCACCGGTTGTTGTCATGCAGTGAGCTTAGGTTTGCACTTGTCTTCCTCCCTAAAGGTCTTAGTAAGTGCTTTAAATGTTTGCTTTAAGTTATTTCTAATGTCCTCCAATCATGAAGCCACTAGATGTGAAGTTCCAATTCTAATTTTTATTTAATTTCTGACTATAGCTTGATTCCACACACCTCATTTTTGGTAAAAGTATGGAATTTTCAGCACGTGATATTGGTAGCCCCAATTTTGTAGCCGACCATTGATATCAGGTGTGCGTTGGCAGGGGATCGAATCCCGGGCCATGTGCATGGTCTGTGAGTGTTCTAACCGCTGTGCCACCGACACACACTATCATTAAAAAGTGTATTCACTGCCATTTCATGAATATCCGGTGAATTCATTACGGATTATATCTTCAACAATGGATCACTTTTGCACGACCACATTGTTTTGAACACACCGTTTAGGAAACTGCTTTACACCCTTCCGCAAAACAAACTTTTAACAAAGTAGAATATATCTCTTTCATCATACTTAAGAAATGGTGAAGAGTGTTAATGATGCACCGCATATTTCTTTCGTTAACATTTCATATCCTACATTAGTCTGCCACGAAATACAATGTCAAATATCTTAACTGAATATAGGTTCAACTGGCTGGCTGGCTGGGCTGGATTCAACATAGAACTTGGCAACGAAGTGCAGCAGTTCGAGTTGCCACTTTCCAAATAGCACACAAACGTAGACAAGAAAATGAGTGAAGAGAATCAATAGAGTTTTGACAAGTATAAGAGTGAAACAGAATGAATGAGCAATGGTAGAAAGGAAAATGAAAGATTACAGAGACTGAATGCATCTGCGTAAGCCATTGACAACGATTTTGAGCCATGTCACCTATTGTCTCCAGCCATTGATTCTTAGAGTCCCGAGGGCAGGCCCCAACCCGGAAGTCTGCATCTCCCTACCTGACTCAGTTTAACTGTCAAGGATTTCATGGATTGATGAGGCCATGTTTTTGTTTGGCCACCACTTACTCTTTTCCAACCAGCAACACCTATATCAGCTAGTAATGCCCGTCGGGAGGGGGAGGCGATGGTTAGGCATGCGCAGCACGTGACCTAGCCATCTCAATCTATGTAACTTTATAGCCTCTTCGATTGATTTTCCCTCTTTGCCCAACACTACACCTACAGGGGCGAATCGCATGCCAAACATACGAAGATTGCTGCTCAAAGTGTTCAGAAGACTCTGCATTTTGTCAGCATCCTCTTCTAACAGGACTATGTCATCTGCATATTCTAAGTCCATAAGACTATTCCCTGGTAAGCAGTCGATTCCTAAGTCGTTAAGTTCAGCTAAGGATACTTCCATTAGCATATCTATGATGAAGTTAAACAGAAAGGGGAAAGTGAACATCCTTGACGGACACCAGTGGTTGACCGTCAAGGATGTTCAAATGGGTCCTATGGAGTCATTTCATTTGTTAATCTTGTTTCTGTTGCCAAATGAATAAAGTTTCTTATTCCAATTTCAAGGCAGGATGAGACAAAATACTTTAACATTACGAAGCTGTCATGTTCTCTACAAAGTGTGGTTCATATTACCATGATGTCTTTCATCTTCGTGGAATCTTTCAACGCACTCAAGTACGGCCGTTTGTGTTGTTCACAAAGGCAAGCGCGACTAGACTCTGACGTCGAACAGTGGTTGATTTTGTAGAAACACTCCCCAATGGAGCAAAGTATATTACGTTGATGTCGCGATGGTTTGATTACCTCCTGCTGCACATTATATCTGTGTCCTATTCTAGCTCTACGTCCTCCTGAGTCACGACTGGTCTGTTACTGTCAATTAGTTTAGCAGGAAAAGAGAAATGTACGATTGTGAGTTAAGCGACCCAAGCCAGTAGAAGCAATACAGAGATGACTGATGCTAAACAGCATATAGTCTCTCTTCCACCAGGTTTTTAGTAAAAAAAGGATGCAATATTGATAGTATATTAAGGAACTCAGTGATGAATATAAGTTTGTTTTCTCAAACTCACTTTGAAAACTAGACAAACGTGTTTATACTCCCGTTTTAGTTAGTTTCATTTCAAATACGACCACTATACTGAAGTATTAATAAGTGGATTACATGTGTGACACAATTTCCGTGTTCATTTCAATTGGTTTTGATTACAAGCTACAAATTCTGCCCAAAACTGTATCCAGTTACTAATATTACATCACTTCGTGAGTCCAAAAATAAAATAATTTAACGTGGAATCGCATTCTACCACAATATCCAAGTTCTTTAATTATAATAATGGTGTTTATAGTCAGCGGGGATTTCCTGATTTCAACCAGATAGTGGAAAATGTCTTCCAGAATAGGCGTTAGATGACGCTCACATTAAATAATAATAATAATAATAATAATCTACTTTATTCCAAAACAGACAGTACTTATAATACAGAGTGGAATTCTCAGCATTTGTCACAATATTGCATCTGATTTACTCAAAATATAAATAAAATTAGAAATTAAAACGAAATTAACCAGAGGAATTTGTCCACATTTACGACATTAAGTCAAAAATATTCGAAGCACGAATTGAGATTATTAAATATAATAATAATAATAATAATAATAATAATAATAATAACAGTGAGTTTGTTTCAAACGGTATTGTCGGTTCAGTTTGGAAACTTAAGCATGTTATAGATTATTGGATCTAATGTTCTGTTGATACAGTATGGTGAGGGGAAATACAAAATTAACAGTTATAACACAGCTTAAATTATGTTCACACTTATGAAAAAAAAATAAACAAAAAATTGGGAGGATTGTAAATATGAGAATAATAATAACAATAAAGTTTAATGTTGTAAGGGTGGAGGAATTGGATTATTTAGAGGTGCAAAGAAGGTTGGTTAGTTCATGCCTAACACTATTTTCATCACATAAAGTATGTGCCACCAAATATGGTATAGTGGAATTTTTATACTTAGATGTACGTGCATAAATTCTTCTGAACAGACTTCTTGTTTTACCTGAGGAGGAGACACAAGGTTGGAGCTGCGGGTAGAGTGGGTGCTCAGAGTCTGTCAGTATCAGGTTGATCTTAAGAATTCTAATATAAAAATATCTGAGATTATACAGCTTTTGAAAGTGAATAATTTGGATGAGATGTTTTCTTTGTTATTTATCTGTTTTTCTGATGACTCAGTATGAGAGATGAAGTTCAAAATGGTACTTTCAAAACAACCACCGAAAGCGTGTATATATTTCACTAATCCGTTTAAGTAATGAGATGAGTAAAGTAGGTGGTTTATGAATCTGATGTCTGCCTTTGAATTCATAGGTCTCTTTTAGGTTTTCTTGTTTCTTTTCTCGTAACATTTTCTCCATTCCAGCTTGACATTTTTATCAGTACCAAAACGTCCATTTTAAATCCTTCTCTGAGGATCGAATCTCAGCACTAAGGATCATTATTGAACAAAGCTTGGAATGACAGTCAACTCTCTACCTCAACTTCATCGACTTTGAAAAGCCTTTGACAGAGTCTATTGAGGAGTGATTTGGAAAATACTTCGCTACTGTGGGGTGCTACCAACGAGTATACACCTCATCCAACAATTGTATGATAATGCTGCATGCCAAGTAATCCACAACGGGAAACTCATGGAATCCTCCAAAGTGCGAACGGGATTTTTCATGAATGCAGTAGACTGGATTATGCGACAGACAGCAGGCAACGAGGAGACAGGCATAAAATGGACCCACACAAAATACTTGGAGGATATGGATTTCGGCGTTGTGATGCATGTCTGATTTCCCACAAACACTGGAAGACATGCAAGTGAAAAGCAACAAGTTGGCAGAAGAAGCATCAAAGGTAAGACTTCAGGTGAACACAGAGAAAACAAAGGTGATGAAGATTCATGGCCAACAGCAACAACAATAGACAACAATCAGAATAAATGGGAGAAATCTGAAAGAAGCAACCTCGTTTACCTACCTACCTGGGAAGCATCGTTTCAACTACAGGCGGACGGAACTGACGAGGATATCAAAGCGAGGATCGGGAAAGCAAGGCAAGCTTTCATTATTCTGAAGTCTGTGTGGAGTTAAGCAGCACTCAGCATGAAAGATAAGATCCCGGTTTTCAACTCCAATGTGTATTCAGCGCTACTTTACGGATCAGAGACTTGGCGCGTTACGAAGGCCACTTCGAAGAGACTATAGAACTTCGTCCACAGCAGTCTTCGCTCACTATTCAAGATTAGATGGCCGGCCAGAAAAGATCAGCAACCGAGATCTCTGGGACGAAACAACCCTGCAGGAACGGAGTGCGCAGCAAATATGCGTGAAGGAATTGGCCATACTCTGAGGAGGTCATGCGAAGAGGAGATGAAAGCACGTGGGCAGACGTGGAGCCAGGTGAAAATTGTAGAGAACAGAATGCAATGGAGATGTGTGGCTGAAGCCCAATGTTCCTCTAGGAACTAAAGGAAATAATCCAATCCAGCACAAAGTAGAGTACTGTATCTAACTTTCTCGTCACAGGGCTTGTAATAAAATCAGGACATTGGCATTGGTATTATTGCTCAACAAGAGTATGAATGCAAAATTAATTGAAAACAATAACAACATAATGATGTAAAAAATTGCCGTATACTAAGAGTTCCGCCGTAGACTGGCAGTATCCTGCCTTACACATTTCTCATCACATAAAATGTATGTCAAACGGAATAGTATTGAGTTTTTGTACTTATCTGTTCGAGATCGTAGTTTTCATTATCTGCTCCTAGTCTCACCTGATGAGATACAAGGAGAGAGTTGTGTATAGGGAGGATGCTCAGGGTCTGATAAGATAATATTTGCTTATTTCCAACACGAGTCTGTGTTTCTATCTACAACCGTATTAACGAGCTTGTTTAATGACACTTCACCCGCCCTTCTGACGGCGTTTCTTGGCCTTCGCAGCTTAAACAAGTCTTTCTTATCTAGCCCAGGAGAGCTCAAGGGGAGGCAGGAAAGAAGTATAGGCAGAATACAAGAATTAGCAGACTTAGAATGTAGGGAGTGCAGGATACCAGGTCGTTTTTACTTTCTCACACAGTACGTTAAATGAGGTATCTTTCAGGAAGCTAACATGATGCTGAGAGATCGGGAAAGGTCAGACGAATTACACGGTCCAAGGGTATTTAACAGTAGATTTAGTTTCAATCTTTGTGCCATCTGTGATTGAGGAACCATAAGAACCAAACAATTCACGAAAGTCAAGTTTGCACCTGAAAGGGAAACTAACGACCTGACATTTGGAGAGATTAAGCCTTGGACCATTTGAAAAATGACTAATAACATACTATGAAGCAAGTACCCTTTGAAGCTGTTAAACTTCCTCTTTCAGATGTTTCTAACTTCCTAATTTCCTTATTGTCTTAACTATCGATGGTAATATGTCATGATGACTATTTCCAATAAAATTTATCCCATTTCGTAGACCTCCTCTAAGTAATCGTTATCTGCCATAATATTTCTAGCTCCTTTTGTGTAATTTAGGGTTACTGAAACTGTTATTCTTACTGGATGGTCGAATAGGAAATTGAAATATCTGTTTGAATGTGTCGGATTCCCAAATATCTTGAAAATTAGTTTTCCATCGGTTTGGATGTTTGGATAAGTAAAAGGGGAACCAAGTGCGTAATTTGTGTAGCCCGTTTGGTAGAACTAAGGGAGGAGCAGATAATTTCTGAAAGTTTATATGAAGAAATCAGACCAACGGGCACGTATATGCCAAGATTGTATGGCCTACCCAAAGCGCATAAACCAGGGGTACCGTTAAGACCAATACTTGATATGCAAAATTCGCCCTACCATGCTCTAGCTAGATGGTTAGTAAATATTCTCAAACCATTGCATGAGAAGATAGTGAAATATAGCGTCAAAGATGTATCTGAATTCGTAGACAAAATCAAAGATATTAATATCAAGGACAAAACCATGATATCTCTGGACGTAACATCGTTATTCACAAATGTACCTCTAATAGGAACAGTTAATTATATATGTGAACAAGTGGACAAGCAGTCGATAAACATTGGAATCCATATTGAAATCCTAAAAGAATTGATATTAAGATGTACCATGAATGTAAACTTCAAATTTGACGCACGCTTTACAGGCAAGTGGACGGGATGGCAATGGGCTCCCCATTAGGTCCAATTCTGGCTGATTTCTTTCTAAGTAAGCTAGAAAATGGACCTCTGAACAACCTTATCAGTAAGCTCTCATTTTATTGCCGATATATGGATGACACCTTTATTCTTTGTGATAATGGTTCCGATAAGAGTACAATAATTACTGAATTCAATGAAGTACATCCGGCTATGAAATTCACATGCGAGGAGGAATCCCAAGACAGAATTGCCTTCCTCGATGTCCTACTTACAAGAAAACCAGACGGAAGCATAAAAAGAAATTTACATAGAAAAAGTACTTGGACGGGATAATATACACACTTTCATAGCTTCGTTCCTATCAAATACAAAAGGAATTTGGTGAAGACCCTTAGCCACAGAGTTAGAGCTATATGCTCTGAAGAAGTAATTAAAGATGAATTAAACATTGTATATGATACTTTAATTGAAAATGGTTATCCTGACAAGTTTATCAAGAAACATATGACGAAGAAGGCCGAAAAGGACGACCTACTATCTGTAAACAAGAAGCCCCTTTATATACGACTACAATTCAAGGCCGATAAAGCAAGTGAGTTAATTGCAAAGAAATTAAGAAAAGCAGTTCAAAGGACTTTTAATGCTGGCGAACTACACATCTTATTCTCTACAAGACCGATGGTGCTACCTCGACTGAAAGATGAAGTACCTAGACTAGCCACTTCAAATTGTATTTATCAATTCAACTGCGCTTGTGGAGCGAGTTATGTTGGCCGTTGCTCTAGGAACTTGATTTTTTGTGCTCGAGAACATCTCCCACAATGGCTAAGTAAAGGTGTAGTTAAAACTATTAACAGTTCGATATTAGACCATCTAATGCAAACCGGTCACAAAGCCAGCGTAGAAGAATCATACCGGGTGCCTAACAAACTACCAAAATCGTCGAAGCACCGCATACTCCAAACAGCAGAGGCTAGTGCAATTCACCTCAAACAACCAGCGCTCTGTATCCAAAAGAAACAAGTCCAGTCCCTACTATTGCCCTGGCCCTCAGTAGAGACTATAAACTCATGAATTTGTAATATTATCTTTCCTAATTCTTCTGACATTCAGCTTATTTTATGTTGATGCTGTTCAGCTGTAATTTATCAATATTATTGAATTGATGTTATTTAAACATTAATGTCGTTCATAAGACTAATTCATTCATTCATTGTAATGTATATATAATTATAGAACCTGATGATGAATTTATCGAAAAGAGTTCTCTTTGTTCCGTGTCTATTCTTTTGAAAATTTTAATGGGCATTTTTAATCAATTAGAATCGGGATTCTCAATAAAACCAGAACAGGACTTCTTGCTTATGATCTACCGCGTTTTTGGTGGTTTTCTAGAGGAGCTTGGCTGCACTTTTTATCAATGTCTGATTTCATAGCAATCAATACAGTGTTTACGTTGAACCACGATTAGGTCAGCATTACCTCCATGAACTCTAAAACTCTCTTCTCCTAACATTTGTTTCATCGAGAAATGTATATTTTGGATCCTATGACTTCATGATCGTTCTTATTATATATAATACCCTAGGTTTCGGCAGCTTTTTTCAAACTTCTTATTATATTTGCACAGTTCTGTTCATAACACTTCGTTAAATGCATCGCTACCCGATAGTCGTTCACTAGAAGTACTTTTATTGTTCAAAACAAAATGTCTTTATTATTTCACAATTGTTACTGCTATTTGTCACTCTTGAACTGATCAGTTCTATTTATCAGTTTGTTTCCCATGCAGCATTCATTTCGTCTTTCTCTCACACACACACTACTGACTACACTAACCCTTGAAACCTACACTAAAATGCTTTTCATCTCATTCTACCTATCTTTTACTTGTTCCATAATACACTTTCTGAAATAATTCTATTTTGCATATATTAGCTATTATACGCTAAAATTAATAAAGAAGGAGAACTTTTGAAGACAGTTGTTGTGATTGTATATATAGAAAATACATTGCACTGATCAAAGTACTCTACTCGTACTCATGCAGCCAGGTGAGAGCTTAAGGCGAGTCGTCATCTAAACTGTTGACAATTAGTGGTGTCTGTCAGGGATGCCCATTGTCCTCATTTCTATTCAATTTCATCATAGATGTACTAATGGACTTAACCCTAACTCACTTCAGAGACGCAGGGATTGACTTGTTACTAGGGAATAATCTCGTTGACTTGGAATATGCAGATGACACAGTCCTTCTAAGTGTAGGCACTAACAAAATGCAGGGTCTTCTGAACACCTTGAGCAGCAATCTTCGGATGTATGGCGTGAGATTCGCTCCCGCCAAGTGTAAGATGATGCTTCAGGACTGGACTACATTGACTCCTAGCTTAGAGATAGGTAGTGAAGTGGTTAGTGGAGCGTGTTGACCACTTCACCTAATTGGGAAGTTGTATCAGCCAGTGTCAATAGGTTGATCGCTGACGAAATCTCAGCATGGATAAAGAAGGCTCGTTTGTCATTTATCTGCCAACTTACACCATCTCTGGCTTAGTAGACATGATATATGGCTGTCCATCGATTCAAGGACGTGTGTACTGCTCAGTAGCAGTTCGCTCTGTCCTCCTTTATGGATGTGAGACATGACCAATGAAAGTGAAAGAAATGAAAAGACTAGTTGTCTTTGATCATAGATGCCTGCGTTATATCTCCCGTGTGAAGTGGCATAATGAGGTGAGTAATATTGAGGTTAGTCGTCAAGTGCTAGGTAAGGAGGGGAAATCAATAGACGAGGTTGTGAAGTTACATTGATTGAGATGGTTAAAACATGTGTTACGTTTGCCTAGTCACTGCCTTCCTCGACGGCCAGTGTTACCTGACATAGGATTGATCAGGCTGGAAAAGAGCTAGTGGTGGTCAAACTAAAACATCATCAGTCAATGAAATCCAGGACAGTTAGCGTAAGCCACGTAGGAAGGTGAAGACTTCCTAGTTGGGGTCATCGGGATGGTAAAAACCACTGAAGGCTGGAGACAATTGTTGATATGGCTCAAAATCGTTCTCAATCACTGGCGCAGATGCATCCAATCCTTGTGACTTCTAATATCCAGTGAAACTATATGTTTCTTCGATATTACTATTCCTTTTGCCTCATATCTCTGTTTACGGTCTCTATTTTGCGTTTCTTCTACTTTCTTCTCTTGCTTTGTGCGCTGAGTGAAGTTTGGCGACTGGAACTGCTGCATATCAGTGCAAAGTTCTATGTTGAAACCAGTATATACTGGCTTACACAAACAATGTCCATTGAAGATCTTCAGCAAAGTTCACATTTCAATCAGGCATTTCAAAAGGTGCACTTTTTTTGCACACGAACTCAATCTTATGCGCTTCAGTTAAATCAAACTCAAGTAAACAGATATGAACAGCCATCCGAAATTTGTCGTATGAGTTTATTTGAAAGATTAACAAAATAGCAATGAAATATATATTAAAAAACAGGACGATTCAAGTTAATTCTTACTGTCCGAAAAGCTGACCACAGTGCGCAATTTTACGATTCAGAGAATTACATATGGATATGTATGTATCTGAGGTGACAGCCGATTACTTAATTCGCTAAAATCAAAGGAAAAATACATAGCTGAGATAATTACACAGGTAATATGAATTCTAACAGAGGCATTTTACACTAAAAGTGAATTTTATTTTCATGAGGGGATAACTTAACCATCCAAACTGTCATGCTCAAGTATTTGACTCACTTTTATTCCAGATGGCTGCATTTTCACCCCATTAGCTTTCTGTAAAAGAGTATATTTCACTTCATATATGTAACTTTTGATAAATAGTTAATATATATGATATATATAATATATACAATCTGTCTAGTCCTTTTGATGTAGACAATTTGCATTACTATTCCCTGTATTTTTCTTATTCGTCTATTCACTTTGAAGGAAAAGGACTACCTTCCATCTGTACATATACGACTGCAATTGAAGGGTGATACACCTAGTGAAATAATTCCTAACAAGTTAAGAAAATATTAATATCAGTAAAAAGTTTGAGAATTGTGGATCAGATCGAATAAAGTATAATTATACACAATGATAAGTTTTGTTATTGGTAATATTTCGAGCAAAATTACTGCCCGTGTTCACACCAGTGTTGGAATTGTTTGATTCACACATTTATGATTTGTACTCGTATATATAGTTCATTATTTTTGCTCATTCATATTTTTTTTCGTATTTGAGTTGTATTCCAAGTTCATTCATGTTTTTGTATCCAAGAATTATATTCCAAGTTGTTGATAGTTGTACTGAGTCACCCTTGTTACATGTATCCGGTGTGACTTTAATGAATATCGATTCTGTTATAAGTCTTTCTTTCAAGTTGTTCATGTTAGTTTTTAGCATACACACATTCTCCCAATCGATATTGTGGTTCTTGTCCCATACATGTGCAGCTATCGATGAATTTTTTTCAAGATTTTTGTAGGCTTATGTTCCTGTTGGTTGACCTTCGGTTAGGCGTCTATGTTCATTCACTCTTATTTTGAGTGATCTGGACGTTTGCTCCACATATTTAGTTGGACAGTCAGCACAAGATATTTTGTAAATCAAGTTGTTTTTATCCATCATTTTTACGGGATCTTTCAGTTGATTTATTTTATTTTTGATTAGATTTGTCAGTTTGAAAGTTGTGTGAATGCCGATATTTTTGAGGTTTCTTTGAATTGCCTCTGATGTACCATTTTTATATGGTATTGTGACTATCTTTTTGCATTCTTCCATCTTGTTATTCTCCGGTTTTACCCTCTCTTTTATATTATCTTTTATAAATTCTTTTAGGTAGTTGTTTTCGAGTAGCATTTTGAATAAGACATTTATTTCTTTACATCGGTCCTCTGGCGTTGTTGTGAGTCTACGTATTCTATCTGCAAGACCTTGTATTAATCCTAAATGTGTGAATCAAACAATTCCAACCGTGGTGTGAACACGGGCAGTAATTTTGCTCGAAATATAACCAATAATAAAACTTATCATTGTGTGTAAACTATGGAAATATAATTATACTTTATTAAGAAAATATGTTCAAAGAACTTTTTATGCTGTTAAACTACAAATCATGTTTTCTACACCACGACCGGTTGTGGTTTCTAGACTGAAATATGAAGTACTTGGCCATTGCCCTAGGAACTTGATTTTTCGTGCTCGCTCGGAAACATATACTAGTGTGGGTAATTAAAGGTGTAGTAAAAAGCATCAGCAGTTCAATAATAGAACAACTGGTCCAAACTGGCCACAAAGCCAGTCGGTATTGAAGAATCCTTCTGCATCATCATCAATCGGGTACCAAACAGATTGCCAAAAACATCCAGGTACCGCATACTCCAAACAGCTGAGGCTATCACAATTCGCCTAAAATAGCCAGCCACTACTACTGCCCTGACCGACCTTCAGTGGAGACTATAAATTCACGAATTCTGTATTATTACTCTTTTCCTAATTTCTTTGATATTCATTCAGTGTATCCTTATGTTGATGGTACCGAACTATAATCCATTTGTATTGTTATTATTGATTCGATGTTATTTAAACAACATTAATATTGTTAATAACACCAATTCATTCACTATTATGCACATATAACTGTAGAACCTGATGATGGGGAAGTTATCGCAAAGAATATTCTTTGTTCAGTAACCATTCTTTTGATAAAATTGTATTCGTAAATCAAAACGAGGACATGGATGGACGTTAAGTTTAGCATGAAGATCAAGTAACAGTGTACAAAATAGCAGGTTGGATTGAACTGTTCCACAGTTGCTGCATCATTAATGCATGCTTACTTATGAACTGGATTATGCGTCAGACTGTTGGGGGTGAGGAGTCAGGAATACACAGGACGACTTATAAGAAAACTCTCAAAGATCTGGATTTCGCGTGGATAGTTTATGTTTCATGTCACACAAACTTGAAGAATTACAGACAGGCAAAAGCCAACAAACTGGCTGAAGAGGCAGCCAGCGAAGACTGGATACCACGTGAACGTGGAGAAGATGGAGGTGATGAAGATAACAAACAGCAACAACCAGCACCAATCACCGTCAATGGAAGACATTTAACACAGGTTACCTCTTTCACTTATCTAGACAGCCAGCATCGTTCCGACTACAGGCAGGCGGAAGGAATGAAGACGTCAAAGTCAGAATAGAAAAGGCGAAATACGTCTTCATCAACCTGTAAGCAGTTTGGAAATCTTCTGCACTCAGTCAGAATAACGAAAAAGATTCGGATTCTGTTCAACACCAATGTCAAGTCGGTCAGTGCTTCTATATGGGTCAGAAACTTGCACTGCGCACCCGCTATGAAAAGGATTTCCAACAGGTTCTAGACTTTCATCAACAGCTGCCTCCCTCGTTGGTTCCACACTGAAGATCAAATGGTCAGAAAGAACAAGTGACAAGAAACTAAGGGGACAAACCAACCAAGAGCCGATGACCCAACAAATATGTAGGAGACAGTCGAGATGGATCGGGCATACACTGAAGAGGCTGCCGGATGACACTGTATGCCAGGCCCTCGAATAGAAGCCAGATGAGAAGCGACAAGTAGGTCGCCGGTGTGAGGTAGACATTGAGGAGATCGTGCAAGGAAGAGATGATTGAGTTTGATCAATCGCGTACCCAGCTGAAGACGGTGACAGAAGACCGAACAAAGTGGAGATGCTTTGTTGAAGCCCTATGTTCCAATAGGAACGCAAAGGAATAATAATAATAACTTATGAAGTTATGAATATGGAACATGATTTTTGTCTTAACAGGTCAGTAATTCGCTTGTACCTGAAGATTTTCAAACTGGGCATTGATTTCTGGGTCAACATTTCATCCTTTGGTTTATTTCAGTCAACCAATTACCAAATGCAATTCTTCAACATATTAAAGACGATGTACAATAATTCACAGTCGACGTATCTTGGGTTCTTTCAGCTATTAGAATTACTAAAAGACGTCTCAGCATATTTTATGTCTTGAGAACACTCCTTCTGATTTGACGATATCTTCATCAAGTTTGCGGTACATTACATGAATTCCGTAAATACTGCTGGAGTAAATGATTTACACTTTCCATCTATCACGATGCACTTTAAGTTGTGGATTGGGTGAGTGGTTGCCGGCGTGTATACCCGTATATCAACGCGGGTAGCTGGTCAAAGGCTCGGTCCTAATTTGTCCGGCCACAACCTAGTCTGGTGTTGAACTTCTGAATGAATAGATACGGTGGGTTGCGATCGAGTCGTAGCTTAACGATATCATATTACAAATAGTTAATGCTGAATTGAAGAGTGAATCCTTGATAGTATAAGTCTAGACTACTCGCTGAAGTGATAAGTGGTGTAAAACAGGAGGTTCTACCGATAGGAAGTACTCCGTTTATGCTTCTGACTGAATATATTCGTAAATGTAGACTCTTGTTTAGTTACGACACCATATTGACAGTCATAATTTAATCTCATTATTGTATTGGTTTTCCATTTCAAATATCTAGATTACATGTGAAACTTTTTTAGTGGAGAACAGCTGGACAACTTTATTTTAAGGTAAAACTCAGTAAAGGCAACTGAACTTCAGTTCACATACGGTAAAGAACATATGAAAAGTTATTTCCGACTGAATTCTAATGTCTCTGAAGTAGACTGTTTTGTTTTATTCCTTCTAAGCTCCCAGTGAAACATAGAGCTTTAAGTAAGAGGCTTGAATTTTCGGTAGCAGTGATGTTTATTTTTACGAAATGGGTTTGCTAGCCTCAAGCCCAACCTTCCCTCTTTACCAGACTTATTACTGGCTCAGTGATGTAAAGGAGTGCGTCGGCCGGGGTTCGTACCCTGGGCCATCTGAGTGGTAGGCGAGCATTCTAACGCTGTGCAACTGAGACGGAAGTGGACTGGGAATACTCAGAAATCTTAAATTACAGGATTTTCATCATGAGCTGACATTAGTTAGAGAACCATTGGAAAACCTGGGAGTACTGGACAGCTGTTTCGTCCTAGTTTGGGACTCTTCATCAGTACATACCCACCGGGATTCGAACCCAGAACCTTCTGGTTACAAGGCGAGTCCGTATACCATCCCAGTGGGTGCGTACTGATGAAGAGTCCCAAACCAGGACGAAACCGCTCTCCAGTACTCCCAGGTTTTCCAATGGTTCTCTGACTAATGTCAGCTCATGATGAAAATCCTGTAACGAATCAAATCCCTACAAACCAACACTGGAAATCTTAAATTATTAATCGTAAGGTCATTTTTATGTCACAAAACTAGCACAAGCGAAAGTAGAATGATCATTAGTCGTTTGTGTCTGTCCTCGAACCACTCAGTCATCATCAATAATATTACAATGAAAGACAATAGACTCAAATTGCGTTAGGACACTTACTTTTTCTATCAGTCACATGGAAAAAAATATACAAAACAAAAATATACAAAATACAAATGATGTATAGATGGCGCGTATTACGCGTCTAAGATTAAAGTTGGTCTACTGTTAGTTGTGGACTGGAGAAAGAGTAAATCTGAAGAAAAATTGTAACAGATTATTTCAATTAGCTTGCAAAGCTACCGTGATCAATTTAAGCGGAAACTACATTTATCCTGCTTTTATCCAGACAACGGATAATGCGACAAACAGCGGGCAATCAGGAAACAGGCATAAAATGGACAAGCACAAAAAATTTGGAGGATCTGGACTTCGCCGATGGTATATGTCTGACTTCCCACAAACTGGAAGATATGCAAGTGAAAAGCATCAAGTTGGCAGAAGAAGCATCAAAGATAGGACTTCAGGTGAACACAGAGAAAACAGAGGTGACGAAGATTCCTGGGCAACACTACCAACAGCAACAACAACAACAGACAACCATCAGCATAAATGGGAGGAACCTGAAAGAAACAACCTCTTGTACCTACCTACCTGAGAAGCATCGTTTCAACTACAGGCCAACGGAACTGACGAGGATATCAAAGCAAGGATCGGAAAATCAAGACAACCTTTCACTACTCTCAAGTCTGTGTGGAGGTCAACAGCACTCAGCACCAAAAATAAGATCCGGATTTTCATCTCCAATGTGTAGTCAGTCAGTGCTACTATATGGATCAGAGACTTGGCCAGCGCGTCATAAAGAGCATCTCTAACAAACTACAGACCTTCATCAACAGTTGTCTTCGCTCAATACTCAAGATCAGATGGCCGGTCAGAAAAGATCAGCAACAGGGATCTCTGGCAATGAGCGAACCAACACAGCAGGAACCTACTGTGCAACAAATAGGCAGGAAGAAATGGAGATGGATTGGTGGCCCTACTCTGAGGAAACCATCAAGTGACACCTTTAGACAAGCCATTGCTCGAGTGGAACCTGGCCGAAAGGGAAGCGGCGAGTTGGTCGTCAGTGCAAGGGTGGGGTAACTTGGAGGAGGTGATGTGAAGAGGAGATGAAAACGTATGGGCGGACTTGGAGCCAGGTGAAGACTCTAGCAGAGAACAGAACTCAATGGAGACGCACGGCTGAAGCCCTATGTTTCTCTAAGAATTAAAGGAAAAAAAATAATATCCAGACAACTAGAATCATAGCCAGCTCAAGTTCAATAAAAAGCAAAATTTGCAGTGGACGCCAGTAGTTCATTTTCCTCCTATTCCTTAGAACTTGAATGGGATGCTTAGTGTGTACACCGAATATTTAACAGTCAAGCAAAACATTCTGTTTCTATGACAATAAACGTTGGTAACGGCAACTCTCACTGCGAAATGCATATATATTTCTGAAATGAATCCATGATCCATGCCATACCTTCAAAGGAATGTGGAAACCAGATGAAGTTCTACAACGAAAAGCCTTTATAATTAACCAACACTGTTCACACATTTGAAAGATGAATTCGAAATTCGGTGTTGAGGTAAAATGTTAAGGTTAAACAGCATCAATGAAAGAGCACATCCTTCTTTAGTACTCCAGCAGCTCGTAAGATACTTAGAGGATTACTAAGAGACAGATAACACACCAACCTTTAACAATGATCAGTCACTGAGACTTAACTAATTTTACGCGTTCACCCCTTAATACTGCCTTCTGAATTCTTTCACTGGAGTTTGTAATGTGGTCATCTACATGAGAGGCTTGCTACTGCGTCGCTTACCGAATAACTAAACGTGGTTGCAAGCAGTTTCCAGAAAGCTTTGCACCAAAATATTGTGCAAACATTTATCATTGTTGCGTATCTTCACTAACCTTCAAAAGTATTTTTCTTTCTGTATGCATTATTTGTCTGTTAACGGCCTGATGTTTCAACCGAACACAGGTGGATTTCATCATGAGCTGACATTAGTTAGACAACTATTGGAAAACCAACATGGAGTACTGGACTTTAGGACTCTTCATCAGAACCCAGAACCTTCTGGTTACATGGCGAGCTAGCTCGTAGACCATTCATCAATTACTGGGAAGCGATCTAATGGCCAGCCCATGAACTCTAACTTCTGCTAATTCATGACATAGCGCGACTACTTTGCGATGTCTTCTTCGATGAGTGGCTTAATGGTCTACGAGCTCGCCTAGGTTCGACCTCCGGTGGGTGTGTACTGCCGAAGAGTCACAAACTGTGCTGACGAAACAGCTGTCCAGTAGCTTCTGTTGGTTTTCCAATGGTTCTCTAACTGATGTCAGCTCATGATGAAATCCTCTAACTAATCAAACAAAAAAATCCCTACCAAACCAATACTCAAATTAATATTATTAACTTTACGAATATTACCCACTGATCTTCATAACTTACTCAGACATTCAGCTGTTTACAGAATCGATTGTTATTTAAAAGCGAAAACATGAAGTTAGTGGATAAGGATGTGGCATGAAAAACGTGTTGGTGACTTACAACTACTTCGTTTCATCCATATAAAAGCACAATTTGACTACCAATTGTTAATGCTTTTAAACGAGTGTCTTTGTGTTGGTACAATGTGGATGTATGACTGAAATAACTTTGAGGTTTTCGCAATTGTACGCCATTGTTTGATTGAGATTAGGCTTTAATGATGATATCTTCATGCATGATGACAAACCACAGCATGTCACAACTGCTAAAACTTAGCTTAACACAAACAAAGTTCATACATACCATAAAAATGAATGCAGAAAGCGAAGTGACCAACACGGAATGACCAAAAAACTAGTGTGTAAAAATATGATCGATCCGTAATCGGTTTCAAAAATATTAACTTTCAAAAGTCAGTTAGTAGGGATTTCACTTGTTTGAAGTTTGACCAGGGATTACTGTCAGTTAGAAAAATGTTGAAAACCAGCAGTGAATAGTGAATAGCTGTTTCGTCCCAGTTTGGTACCCATCAGATCAGCCACTGGGATTGACCGGGCTCAGTGGCTTACGAAAATGCTTAGTAACCGGAGGGTTCTTGGTTCGAACCCTGGTGGTTGCCTACTGATGGTGAGTCCCAATCTAGGAAGACGCAGCTGTCCACTACCCTCTGATTTCCAATGGTTCTCTAAATGATATCACTCCTCGGTCAAACTTAGAGATCATCGATTATATTATTAATAATGAATGCTCGCCTACAACGCATATGGTCCAGGGTTCGAACTCCGGCCGCGGACGCACTCCTTCACCTCGCTAAGCCAATAATAAGACTGGTAAAGAGGGAAGGTTGGGTTTGAGGCTAACAACCCTATCCCGTAAAAATAAACATCACTGCCAGTAGAACTTCAAGTGTCTAGCTTGAAACGTTACGATCTACTGGGAACGTAAAGGAATAAAAAAACAATGCTCACTGAGTGCTTTGATTTGAAAAGGAACATAAAAACATTGGTTAGATTGTTGTAGAAACACGTTATTTTGTTTAGTGCAAGTATAAATAACGGGTTGGAATAATGAAGCCATTCTGTCTTATAGAAACACAAATTGCAACTATTCGATCTCCTGAGTACTAATCACTGTACTTTCTTCTTATGAACGTTCAACATAATATAAATGAGCACGTATTATTTTAACGGCGTCCCAGGAGTGCGAACGCACGAGTAACCTTCAGCTGACCAGTGATAAAAATGAGGAATGTCTGCTCAAAAAATGATGTATATTGACAAGAAAATGCTTGAAAACGCATTAAACAGGTTATCTTTCTTTCTCTGACATGGCTTAAAAATACGTCCTAGTTGAAACGAGGAGTATCAGTTGCGAAGTTAAACTGGTTTCTGTACATGGGTATTCACTGAGGTGACTATAGATAAACTGTTTTTGTGAATCATTTATCTTTCTCGTCCTACTTGCAGTCTTCCAGAAAAACCCGCGGTTGAATTGTTATGGTTTCCAGGAAGAGGACAGATGACTACTTTCCAGGAAAACGTGGATAGTAAAAAACATTAAAATAAATAACATCAACTATAAATCTATCCCTTATCGTAACCATAAGCTTAATCCTGACCCTAACACTAAACCTAACCTTAATCTTAACCCTAATCATAACCCTTATTCAAACCGTAATTCTAACCCCAATGCTTACCTTAACCCTAATCCTAACCCTAACGAGCTATTAACACATTGTCAAAACAGTACTTAAAATTGTGATCTGGGTGAAATTTGCTCCTAAGTCGGTGAATAGCGTTGATATTTCAGCTATGATAATGACAGATGGTGTCGTTAGCCAACGACTAGCATGAGTTCAAGGTCACTGGAGCGTTCACACTCTTGGGACGCTGTTGTTGAACTTCGCCATTTTAACATCTCGAGATATCATTCTTATTTTAAACTTCACTGTGACTCTGTCACCTTCTGCCATATTGGAGTATTTGTATCAGCTGTGGAATATATGAGTGTGAAAAAGTTTCGTGTAGTACTTACAGATTCTTATGCTTGTAAAGGGGAGCTCAAACCATAAATTTTACGTATATTCATGATTTTTGAGGCCAACAGTCCTAATTCTGAGGAAAATTATATTCTAATGAAAGCGCCCCTTACCTTATTAGATCATTATACATCACAATACCTTCTAGTGTTCTAATATATTCATTTGATACATTTCGGAAATTAATTCTCGGATATAACAAAATATCACAATCCAAGTTACGTAAAACTTTTAGCGATTTTTTTCATGACACTGGATGTTTTCATGCGAGAATGTGCGGTGCACTTGCAAATAAGCAACCGTTATCTCTGGACGGCATTTCAAACTTGCTTTAACCATAAATTTTAATGGTAACCAAACTTACCTATTTCTGTGTTGAAAATGAGAGATTTCACATTTCACTGCTGTTGATAACGTCCTTGTTCAATTCAGTATCTAGTCAGAAAACTCAGAAATGAGTCAATAGTGGGCGTGAAGATGACAGCCCTACTCCATGATCACAACCAAATAGATAGGGAGAATTTGAATCGATTCGTAGTCATACATATCATATATATTCTTTCACTGAAAGCTAATTTAACCCTGAGAGCATGGAATATCCGTTACTCAAACTACGGAAGAAATACAACACATAGTATTACAGTATTAGGGAACTATGAGAACTGATATTCAGACAGACTACAGCCTATCATAACACAGAAAGGGTGTAATTTCACGTAGAGTATCCACGGCATCAGGATGAATTCAGGAAACATAAATCATATGTGGATCAAATAACGACGATCCGCATTATTCTCAAACACAGCCTATGATAATCATCGCCAGTGGATTACCTCAAATTCGTTGACTTTGAGAAGGCCTTCCACAGAGTCTTATTATTATTATTGTTCCCTTGGGTTCCTTGTGGGACATAGGGCTTCAACTAAACATCTCCACTTGCCCCTGTCTCCTGCTGTACTTTTCACGTGCATCCATGTTAATCCATACTGTTTCAACTCCTCTTCACGCGATCTCCTCCATGTCACCCTCCGACGTCTAACTCACCGCTTCCCTTTCGGATTCCACTCGAGCGTTGGCCTGACGCGAGATGTCACCCAGCGACCTCCTCAGCGAGTGTCCAATCCATCTCCACTTTCTCCTGCATATTTGTTGGGCGACTGGTTCTTGTTTTGTTTGTTCCTATAGTTTCTTGTTAGTGATTCTTTCAGGCGGCCATCTGATCTTCAGTATAGAGCCAGCGAAGACAGTTGTTGATGAAGGTCTGCAGCAGGCTGTTGAGAACATTCTTTGTGACCCGCCAAGTTTCTGATCCGTATAGAAGAACTGACTGACTTGACGTTTGTATTGAAAATCCGAATTTTGTTGTTGATGCTGAGTGACGAAGATTTCCAGATTGGTTTCAGGTTGATGAATGTGTTTCTCGCCTTCCCGATTCTCGATCTGACATCCTCGTCCGTCGGTTCCTCCTGTAGTTGAGACAATGCTCCCTAGATGAGTGAATGAAGTAACCTCTCTCAAATCCCTCTCGTTGATGGTGATTGGCGCTGGATGTTGCTGCTCCTGCTGTTGTTGTTGGTTGGTAATTTTCATAACCTCCGTCTTGTCTATGTTCACCTGGAGTCCTGTCTTTGCTGCTTCTTCGACCAGTTTGTCGGTTTTTGCTTGTAAGTCTTCGATTTTGTGTGACATCAGACATAAATCATCCACACGCGAAATCCAGGTCTTCTAGATTCTTCACGTCGGTCCAGGATATCCCTGTCTTCTCGTTTCCCACTGTCTGACGCATAATCCAGTCCACCGCAATTAGGAATATCATTGTGATAATAAGCAACCTTGTCTGACTCCTGTGTTTACTCCAAACGCTTCGCTGAGTTTTCCGTTGTGGATCACTTGACATGTGCCGCCGTCGTACAGCTGTTGAATAAGGTTGATGAATATTTGAAGTACGCCGTAGTACTCGAGTAGTTTCAAAATTACTTCACGGTCGACGCTGTCGACGGCCTTCTCGAAGTCTATAAAATTGAGGTAGAGGTTTGATCGCCATTCCATGCTTTGTTCTGTGATGATGATGCGTAGAGTTGCAATTTGGTCAGAACATGATTTGCCTTTCCTGAATCCAGCTTGTTCTGTTTGGAGTTCTGTATCCAGTGGGTCCTTTATTCTCTGCAGGATGATGCGACTCAGAATTTTACTTGGCGTTGATAGGAGCCAGTTCTTGCAGAGTCCTGGGTCGCCCTTCTTTGGTAGTTTCACGAGGTAACCTTTCCTCCAGTCGGTAGGCACCTTTCCCTCTTTCCAGATCTTTTGCAATAATGGAGTCAGCATAACTGCTGTCGTCTCCGGGTCCGTTTTCAGTGCTCCAGTGGTATTCCATCTGGTCCAGCTGCTTTTTCAGCTTTCAGAAGCTTGATTGCATTCATGACTTCAGCTTTCGTTGGAGGATTCGTGTCAACTTACAGTTGTGTACGCGCTGTTGTTGGTATTTCTGGACGGGTTGTAGGTGGTGGTCGGTTCAAGAGTCCTTTGAAGTGGTCCGCTTATTGTTTAACCTGTCTTTCTTCCTTGGTAATTGGGTTCCCTTGGCTGTCTTTTATAGGTTTCACTTGTGTTGATCTCTTCCTGGATAGAGACTGGGTTATCTGATATAATGTCGTCAGGTCCCTTTTGCTTGCTGCTTTCTCAGCTTCAGTGACCAGAATCAACACTACTAGGTGTAGAGACGCGAATATTGATAAACCTTAGTTAACGTGATTCTCACCAGAGGTCTCAGTTAACTGTCTGAAGGGCAAGCAAGTCTGACTACCATCGCTGATTCCTTCTACGTTTACTTTGGACTAAATGATGCTTCAGAGTGGGGAGCCAGAAGTATAGTTTATGTTAAACAGACAAAAAGACTCTAGAAAATCTACGATTTGCATAGAACTTTCGTCGTCCATCTTACTAACTAGAAGAATAACAAGCAAAACCAATGTTTAGTCAAGAGAAACAACAAGCAAAAGTCCTCAAGTGAGTGAAAAATGAAGGTACCTGAAAAACGGAAAGAAACACCAATCTCTCTGAAGCAAAGTGAACCGAGGAAGCTTGTATCTTCCACCAACTGGGCACAATAGTTTCAAAATTACGCAAGAAGCATTGATGGAGATGTCAGTGTTATCGAGCATGAAGAAAACAGCACAAACAATTACTCCTCAAAAAGCGGTATTAAGATCGGTAGCACTCAATACACAGAACAAAACCTGAATCTTCTGGAGTCTGGTGACGAAAGACGAAATGGAGATTGAGCGAAAAGTGAACGTGAGCTTGTTAGCCATCGCATAACGAGCTGAAGTCCTGTGTCCTTCTGTAGACATCGAAAATTTAATAATAAAAATAATAGATATTTGCTAATAAACTAATTATCAATAATTTCATGCGGAAGTTCTCTGAATAAGAACTGAAATGACAACTATTTTGTTTTGGGATTGCCGTGTATTCTCGTCTATCTGCAGCAGAATTTGTAAGTGACGCAACACCAGCGCAAGGTACTACTTGGCAGTTTTCAGCACTGTTAGTTTATGCTACTCTTTGAGACACAGATGAAACCATAGAATGTATGAATTTGAGTTTACCTATTATATGTGAGACAAAATAGAATGACATCAGACAGTCGATGAGTCGTTTCTTTCTTCCCCATTTCTGTCTTTCATCCGCTGACGTATTTCGCCAAATAGTGTTCAGTCAAACGTAATTTTGCTGTGAATCCTTTCAGCATTTCCCGGAAACATACAACATCATCTATTCAAATAATTTTCTGAAGTTAAAAGTGATGTACTACTCACCAGACGACACGACTGTACGATCCAAAGATCAATATACCGCAAGCCAATATGGACTGGACAGTTTATCAACTTCCAATCCGAAAGAGAAACCTGGTATGTACTTTGTGCTCAAGGATTAGAAAAATATGCTCGGAAGACATGGTAGAGAAAGAATTAAATTTATTACGTAAAACCCTACTAGAGAATGGGTACCCACCAAGATTTATTGACAAAAACATGGAGGAGAAGCCTCCAGTGTCAAACATCGCAACGGTTCCTAAGAAGACTCTCTTCATGAACCTAGAATTCAAAGGTGATGTCGCAGCGGAAATTCTCAGAAACCGCCTTTCTAAATGTCTGGAGAAGACATTTCCAACATCCACTCTACGTATCACATTCTCCTGCAGACAGTTAATCCAGTCTAATGCTAAGGACAAGATACCGCTTTTGGCCACCTCAATGTGTATTTACCAATTTACCTGCTGGCGTGGAGCAAAGTATATTTGCCGTACGCAACGTCAAGTCCACAAACGTATTCTAGAACACTGTCCAGCTTGGTTATCCAGAGGAGAAAAGCAGAATAGCAACAGCTCGATCCTCGAACAACTTAATTTTTACTTGTAAAAGTTCAAAATACTACCAAACCATCATGCTATTTCCTGTTTAACTGATCTTGAAAACAAAAAAATTACTCAAAGAACCTGACTGCACCCTGTTGAAAACCATAACCTCCAAACAGACATTCAGATAAAAAGTGTTTACACATAAACTCAACATGATGCACAAAACATACCGAAAAACCGCCACATCACTTCATAAGGAAGAGTCAAATACAGTCAGTTCGAAGTGCATACAGGAGTACGACAAGGCTGTCTATTATCACCGATGATATTGTTAATTGTGGTGGAATGGATCATGAGTCAGAATGTGAGGAGCAAGGAGACAGGAATACGCTCGATCACTGGTTAGAAGACTATAGCAAATCTGGGTTTCGCACATGATAATATATGTCTAATGTCATACAAACTCGAAGAATTGCAGACCAACAAACTGGCTGAAGTGACAGTCAGTGAAGACAGGATTCAAGCTTAACATGGAGAAGATGGAGGTGATGAAGATTATCAACGAAAAGCAGCAACCACAACAACCAGCCCCCATCACCATCAGCGGTAGAGATTTAGCAGAGGTCATCTCCTCTACTTATCTGGCTAGGAAGCGTCGTTTCGATCACAGTTCAGCCGGAAGGGATGAAGATGTTAAAGCCAGCCAGCCAGTCAGAATCGGAAAGGCAAGATACGCCTTCATCAACAGGAAACCAGTTTGGAAGTCTTCTCCTTCACTCACTCAGCCAGCCAGCATAAGCAACAAGATTCGCATTTTCAACACATATGTGAAATCGGTCAGTCCTTCCATACGGGTCAAAAACTCGCACTGCGCGTCCGTCACGAGATCAAATGGCCAGCCGGCTAGACGGAACTAGTAACAAGAAACTCTGGGAGGTGACGAACCAACCTACTTCTCACATAGACAGTTAGATGCACTCACTCGTGAGCTCTTTCTAAGGTTGTACAAAACATACGTCAGACCACACCTTAAAGTGTATAATATTATTGTACCCTCACTGCTTAGAAGAGACGCCAACCTCTTGGAAAGAGTCCAACAACGGGCAACAAAAGGAGCGGTTGGTCTCCGAAATAAACCATATGATGAAAGGCTGAAGAAATTAGGCCTATTCACACTTATCTACAGTCGTCTTAGGGGGGATTTAATTACTGCCTACAAAGTAACAAATGACCAGAATCACCCAAACAAAGGTGTTCTGCCATTGAGTAGGTATAGGCTCCCTCGTGGAAATCCTAGAACGATAGCTCATCAGAGGGCAAGGACCCGGGTGCGCTCCCACTTCCTTTCCCTGCGGGTTTGCCGTCCCTGTAATTCCTTACCGGCAGATGTAGCTATGGCACCGTCTATGGTTGCCTTTAAGCTAAGGCTGGACAACCATGCAGCGACACAAGGACTTCATCCAAATGGCCTATCCCGCTAAAATCGCATACACCATTCAAAGGTAGACAATTAAACTTGTCGTTTTACTTCTTTACATTCTCTCCTGTCTTACTCTCCTGACAGCTTTAACTACACCTATTATTATTATCATTATTACCGGTATATATATATATTTATTATTCATATTATTCTTCAAATATAATCAGCTGACTGTTGTTACGTTTTCTTATTCTTTTTCTGTCTGTTAGTCTGAATACCTTCACTAATTATATCTATTATTATTATTATCTCTTTTCTTTTGACGACGATATCGAAGGACCAACTGGTGAAAGGATCAACTCCATTCACAGTAGTAACAGTCTTAACACACCTCATTCTACAAACCACATATAATTAATCCCTGCACTACTCCTTTTGGAGTCAACCAAAGCTACGACAGTCGAGTGGCGGGACGAGCTACGCAGACGTTTACTGAAGATCAGGAACCTCTACCTCACAATCAAGAGGCGAGCACAAAGAAATCAAATTGGTTTATACTAGCTTGTAAAAACGATATTGGATATTGGAACCCAGGAAGAGCCGACCGCTCAACAAATATATTGTTGAAGAAAATGGAGATGGATCTAGTATACATTAAGGAAACAGTCGAGTGAAATCGCGTGCAATGCAGACCATCATTCTAGTGGAATCCCAATGGGAAGCGACGAGTGGGCAGTTAGTGCAAGGGTGACATGGAAGAGATTGTGTGAGTTGAAGGAGGAGGAGATAAGAGAATGTGGCCAACCGTGGAGCCAGCCAGCTGGGTGAAGAGGATGGCAGAAAGTAGGAGAAAATGGAGACGTGTTTTTGAAGCTCTTTGTTCCACTCGGAACCCAAGGCAACAATAATAATGACAATAATAACTCACCTGTTCGTTCTTATATAGTTAAATAAAAATTGATGTGTTTCAGTGTTTATATATATATATATATATATATATATATATTGAAGGACACACAGAAGTTTCAAAAACCTGAGGAGAAGAAAGACTTCAATAACAAAATAGAGAATGAATTAACCAGACGTTTGAAGAAACTAAGGGAGGAGCAGATAATTTCTGAAAGTTTATATGAAGAAATCAGACCAACGGGCACGTATATGCCAAGATTGTATGGCCTACCTAAAGTGCATAAACCAGGGGTACCGTTAAGACCAATACTTGATATGCAAAATTCGCCCTACCATGCTCTACTTAGATGGTTAGTAAATATCCTCAAACCACTGCATGAGAAGATAGTGAAATATAGCGTCAAAGATGTATTTGAATTCGTAGACAAAATAAAAGATATTAATATCAAGGACAAAACCATGATATCTCTAGACATAACATCGTTACATTCGGCTATGAAATTCACATGCGAAGAGGAATCCCAAGACAGAATTGCCTTCCTGGATGTCCTGCTTACAAGAAAACCACACGGTAGCATAAAAAGAAATTTCATAGAAAAAGCACGTGGACAGGGCAATATACACATTTTCACAGCTTCGTTCCTATCAATTACAAAAGAAATTTAGTGAAGACCCCCAGCCACAGAGTTAGAGCTATATGCTCTGAAGAAGTAATTAAAGATGAATTAAACATGGTATATGATACTTTAATCGAAAACGGTTATCCTGATAAATTTATCAAGAAATATATGACAAAGAAAGCCGAAAAGGACTACTCGCTGTCTGTAAAGAAGAAGCCTTTATATATACGACTACAATTCATGGGCGATATACCAAGCGAGATAACTACGAAGAAATTAAGAAAATCAGTTCAAAGAGCTTTTAATGCTGAGGACCAATGGTGATTCCTTGGCCGAAGGATGAAGTACCTAGACTAGCCACTTCAAATTGTATCTACAAATTCAAATGCGCTTGTGGAGCGAGTTATGTTGGCCATTGCTCTAGGAACTTGATTTTTCGTGCTCGAGAACATATCCCACTGTGGCTAAGTAAAGGTATAGTTAAAACTATTAACAGCTCGATATTAGACCATCTGGTGCAAACCGGCCACAAAGCCAGCGTAGAAGAATCCTTCTCTTTAATAAACCGGGTGCCTAACAAACTACCAAAATCGTCGAAGCACCGCATGCTCCAAACAGCAGAGGCTATAACAATTCGCCCCAAACAACCAGTGCTCTGTGTCCAAAACAAACAAATCCAGTCCCTACTACTGCCCTGGCCCTCAGTAGAGGCTATAAATTCATGAATTTGTAATATTATCTTTCCCAATTTTTCTTACATTCAGTTTATTGTTATGTTGATGCTGTTCAGCTGCAATTTATCAATATTATTGAATTGATGTTATTTAAACAGCATTAATGTCGTTCATAAAACTAATTCGTTCATTCATTATAATGTATATATAGTTGTAGAACCTGATGATGAATTTATCGAAAAGAGTACTCTTTGTTCCGTGTCCATTCTTTTGAAAAACTTAAAAGTAAATATATTTCCCATATTGATAGCAAAAGGTATCGTATTCTATCCTCATATTGATACTCGGTTAGGAAATTCGACTACGCATAGGTGAATCAATAATGTTGGTTATGATAACTTCTTCTTTGGAATATTGTTCAACTGAAATCGCTTCAACTAATTTAGAGCGTCAACCGGCCGTGTTTTGTAGGTTACGGTGTAATTGTGCTTTGACAATAGCATGATATGATGTAACGAAAATTAAACAATGAAGATCTTGGTTAGTTTCAAAAAGGACCAAGGGAATAGTTTCATCTGATAAGGTGGACAATGGGCACAAATAAATATGACACAAAATAATCGTGCAAGCAATATTCTTTTCGATAAATTCCTCTTCCAGGCTCTACAATTATATATGCATGTTTATACACATAGAATATTTTAAATTAGTAGCCAATAACAATATTAGTGTTTTTAAATAATATCGATTTGTAAAGTATGATCGCAATGGAATTACAGTTCATTAAAGATGCTTAAATTATAATAATAATAAAGATATAACAGCGAATAGAATATCAACTAAAATTAGGGAAATTTCACAAAAATTCTGGATTATTCAAACCTGGATGGCCAAGGTAATGATAATGTCTGAACTGACTTCTTTGGGATGCATAAATTAGGCTTATTAATGTGGATCTCAACAGCCTCAGCAATATTTAGAAGTTGAACTCTTAAAGCGAAATTGAGATTCGTAGGTATGCGGTATATGACCCTGAAAGCATGATTAACGTCAATCTTGTGTTCTGTCTCCACAAGGTGAGCCAGAATAGCGCTGTGAATAGATTTTGTTTGTCCTTTGCTTAACCAGGCAGGGTGATGTTCGGAAATCCCACGAGAAACACGCCTAATTGTACGAACTGTGTAACTGGCTCTGCAGGAGCAGTTAAATTGGTAGATACACATGGAAGAGGCGAAATTAGGCAGTTTGTCTTTTATTCCCGAACGCAAAAGAGGAGTGGTTTTAAAGAAACAGCATAATTCAGCAGTGGTGCGTCGGTGGTATAGCGGTTAGGACGCTCGCCGACCATGCACATGGTCCGGGGTTCGATCCCCGGCCGACGCACTCCTTTACCTCGCTGAGCCAGAAATAATGGTGGTAAAGAGGAAAGGTTGGGCATGAGGCTAGCAACCCCATCCTGTAAAATAAACACTGCTACAGGAACTTCAAGCCACTAGCTTGAAGCCCTATGTTCCACTGGTGAACGTGAAGGAAAAAAAAATAATTCAGCAGTAGGGAATGCTCTTTTTACCGCATTTCTAAGGCGCTGTGTTAGTATCTCACTGGTGTTGTCTCCTAGGAACTGCATTTGTAAGAACAAGGCCTTTTCTGGAACTGTTGGTAACTTGGGCTGTTTTGGTTTCAGATTCATATTATTGTCAATAAACTTTTCAGGATAACCATTCTCACTTAGCAACCGTTTAATATTGTTAAGTTCCTCGTCAAGACATTCGTCCGAGCAAATCTCTCTTGCTCTGGGGACGAAGCACTTTATTAGATTGCGTTTGTATTTCAAGGGCACAAAGGTAAGAAATGTAAATTATGATAATAAACTGCTCAATAACACACATCCCATGATAATCTACTCAAACTACCGTTCAAACTGGGCTCAAGATAATTTCCAAATTAGGTGAACTAAGTAAAGTTAATACTGTGAGGACTTACTGACTATTTCTGAGTAATAATCACCGTATGAACGTATAGGTATTAGGGAAAACATTAGGTAAACATTCACATGTAATCCATTAGTGTTATTATTTATTACTACTTTTTCCTTTAGTTCGGAGCGAAGCATTATGGATTCAGCAGTACCACATTAGCACTTTCTTCTATTTTCTGCCATCCTGTTCAGCTGGCTAGCTCCATGAGTGCCCATAATCTCTCATCTCCCGCTCCTCCTCCTCCTCCTCGACACACAATCTCCTCCATCTCACCCTCGCATCGATGATCCACTCGTCACTTCCCATTGAGATTCCATTCGAGTGTTGTCCTGGATTGCAGGCGATGTCATTCGACAGTCTCTTTAGTTGCGTGTATGTCCGATTCGTCTCCATTTTCTTCCACAACATATTTCTCGAGTGATCGACTCTTCCTTGGTCGGTTTGTTGCAGTCAGCCAGAGTTGTGTTGCCGCTAATTCTTTCTGACCGGCTGGCCATTCGATCTCCAGTATGGAGTCAGCCAGTGTGTTTTGGACAGCTGTTGATGAAAGTCTGCAGTGACCTGTTGGAAATCCTCTTGGTGATGGGCGCGCAGTGCAAGTTTCTCAAACGTATGGAGGAACTGACCAACTTCACATTTGTTTTGAACAGAATCCGAATCTTGTTGTTTATGCTGGCAGTGTGAGTGAAGGAGAAGATTTTCAAACTTGTTTCCCGTTGATGAAGGCGTATCTTGCCTTTCCGATTCTGACTGGCTGACAGTGACATCTTCATCCGTGCCGTCTGCCTGTAGTTGAAACGATGGTTCCTAGCCAGATAAGTGAAGGAGGTAACCTGTATTAAATCTCTCCCGTTGATGGTGATTGGTGCTGGTTGTTGTTGTTGTTGCGGTTCGTTGGTAATCTTCATCACCTCCATCTTCTCCATGTTCACCTGGAATCCTGTCTTCACTGGCTGTGACTTCAGCTGGTTTGTTGGTTTTCGCCTGTCTGTAATTCTTCGAGATTTTCGACATTAGACATATATCATCAACTAAATCCACATTAATAGCTTGAAATAAAACATTTATTAGCTCGAGTGGTTCTTGAAAGATCATGCATCACTTGTAAAAATGTTTTCCGAAGACTTTTACACTATAAAGGATGGCTTGTCTCCTCTATGCATCAGGGCGCGAAATAGAAAAGACTGCCCATAATTCGGTGTATATCGAATGAAATTGACAACGACGTTTTCGTTTATGTCATAGAGGATTTTATTCATATACTTACCATTTCTCTGTTTAACTTAAAAATAAACCGCTTTATTCATAATCAGACATCAGTAAACTGTGCTTGCGAAAACGCAATGTGAAATTTTGTTGAAGTAAAATACCCCATCTAACCATTGATGATCATGTAGTCTGATAGGACGGTAGATCTTCTCAACCTAATTTTAATAATAATAAA
Organism: Trichobilharzia szidati; assembly: GCA_944472155.2. NCBI lineage: Eukaryota > Metazoa > Platyhelminthes > Trematoda > Strigeidida > Schistosomatidae > Trichobilharzia > Trichobilharzia szidati. The sequence continues at coordinate 9,082,391 of OX235277.1, forward strand.
TTTTTGGTTTATTCCAGAAACAGTACTAGTGGTACAGTGTGGAATTTTCAGCACATATCTACAATATTTGCATCGAATTTTATCAAACATTTAAAAGGAGTATTTTCAAAAAAATAAATATAAAGACAACAACAACAAAAACAAACACAAAATAATAAAAAAATGCGAAAAAATACCAAGAAGTAGAAAGGAAAATAAACAGCACATAATAATATCTCAGTATTGGGTAGTGGAAGCTATGATATGATTATGCATGGTGACAGTAAAGCTATAGTCATACAAGAAGTTATGAAATGATATTTAAGAATGTTTATCGCCAAGATGATCAGTTAATTTGGTTGAAACAACTCTAAACAATCATAAAATAACATTTCAGGGTTGTTGTTTTGTTTTTTATTGTCAGGTCTAATGCAGTGTTTGTAGTGGTAGTGTGAGTAATCCTGAATAATACAAAAATTTTTAAGGTGGTGATAATGGCGTTCACAACCAAGACTGTCAGTTTAATATTGCCGAACAAAAAATAACAACCACAAAACTAATAATTACATGATGGTTAATGACAGGAAAATTTTGTAATACTCATAGTGCTAATATAGTCGGAACCAGTAGATACACAAAAGAAGGAATAGAATAAAGTACAAAAAAGTAAGCCAATGTTAATAATTTAGGTAGCTAAGTATGTTTAAGAAGGTGTTCACTATAGAATACAAAATAAGAGAGAAATAAAAGAGCCTAAAATTATGTTATTAACAACAAAGCAAGTCATAGGTTTCGCGCTTAACATTGTCTCTGTCACTTAGATCACGGGCCAAATATGGTATCGTTGAGTTCCTATACTTGGTTGTACGAGCATAGATTATTTTATACTGATTTCTGGTTCTACTTGATGAGATACAAGGAGAGATTTGGGAATAGAGGGGGTGTTGGGGGTCGGAGAGTATGGTTTTAGACCATTTTTCGCATGTATTCAGATGCCTTTCTACTAATTTAGTGACGAGCTGACTGAGTTTTACACCACTAGTCCTACTAACTACCTTCAACATCCTTCTCAGGATGGTATAGTGCTTTTTCAGTAGACCAGGAAAGACTAACGGGGAGCAGCAAAGTAGAATAGGTAAGATACAAGAGTTGACAAATTGTCAAAATAGAGGTTGGGTGATTCCAGTATCGTTATGAAGGAATATCTCTGATAATGGCTGCTAGCGGAAAAACATTTTGTTTAGTAATCACATAACTGTTCCACAAGAACCTGTCATGTATACGAATATTTGTTCATTGCTTAAACCAGATGAAATTCAATCTTTACACACATTATGATATCAATGTATAATTCTGTAATCTCTGGGCGCACCGTAGCAGAGATTCATTTCGGCTTATGCGTTGTGTGCCCAGGAGTGTGTGATGAGTGCAGTTAGCGGAAGTAATCAAAAACACTTCCAATAATGTAACCACAGACTTGCCTTAGAAGATTTTAATTATTTCATTTTAGAATGTGGAAGTAACTTGGTGTGTTGATGAAGACAACTTGAGCGTATTGAGATGGCGGAACACTGAAAAAATGAGTTGTACTTAAGTCACTCAACCACATGCTGTTGCAAGAAAACACAGACTTGACTAATTGTGGAACATTAATTGGAATAACTTTTGATATTACAGTTTACGTTATATATGTCCAAACCAAGTTCACTTTTAACAGTTTGAAAAATTTGGACATTGGGTATATGATATTCATTATAATAAAGGATTTTGTATTTCCCAATGAATGAAAAACAAATGATACTGTTGTTTTTAATGACGTTTCGCTATTTAATGCATGTAATAGCTTTATCAAAGTATTATTAAACCGGAATTCACGAAATCTCAGCATATATATAACAAAGAGTTAAGAGGTGAGAAAATAGACTTAGGTCAAGTTAAAAGGACATATTGAAAGTCAAAATACCAATGAAGATCACTAAACCAAATAACAAAGGTAATAGTACATCTGTTATGATATCAAAATAAAGTTTACTAACTTGATCATCGTTCGTCAGTCTGGGGTCATTTTTCGTTGTCAAGTCGGTCATTTGGCAAAGATAATAAAATCAAGTGTAGATTGTTGGATTTGATCAGTGTTTAAAATTATAAAGGCAGTGTGTGTTTACATAGTGAACTTGCTTATCACATTCGTGTTGATTTTGTCATTTCATGGGGGAGGGAGGTGTTGTAACCAGGTCAGATTCTGTTTTAGTCCATCATTCCTATTCAGGTAATTTGGATTCCACTTGATATGAAGTGCTTCTGATGATATCAGACGTTCTTTGTGATTTCTGAAGTTTTTCTGGATTATTTCAATATTGTCAAAATCAATTTTGTGACCTGATTCTTTAGCATGTAGACCTATGGCTGATGATTTTTCAAGTTTTTCCAGTTCAATTGGATTTCTCGGTGGTCGAACAGAGGCGGCTCTACGGTGTTCATTTCTTCTGATTTTGATTTCTCAAGATGTTTGTCCGATGTATATCGCATCACATTCCAAGCATTTTATTTTATAGACACAATTATATAGAGAATCTTTAGGGATCTGGTCTTTTATATGGACAAGTTTGTTTCGTAGTGTGTCTGATGTTTTAAAGAACACTGATCGAATCCAACAATCTACACTTGATTTTATTATCTTTGCCAAATGACCAACTTGACAACGAAAAATGACCCGAAACTGACGAACGATGATCAAGTTAGTAAACTTTGTTTTGATATCATAACAGATGTACTATTACCTTTGTTATTTAGTTTAGTGATCTTCATTCTTATTTTGACTTCAATATGTCCCTTTTAACTTGACCTAAGCAGTCTATTTTCTCACCCCTTAACTCTTTGTTATATATATGCTGAGATTTTGTGAATTCCGGTTTAATACTACTACTTTGATAAAGCTATTAGCAGCATTAAACAGCGAAACGTCAGTAAAACACAACAATATCGTTTTGTTTTTCATTCATTGGGAAATACAAGAGAACCTTTATTACAGTTTACGTCTCAAAAAATGTGTAAACAAGAGAACGAATTTGTCAAAGACAATATATATGTCTCAGAACTAATTTAATTCAGGTGCATAACTTCGGGACTGTATTAGAATCCAATTCCACATCAGACCCAATTCCATGGTCATTAAATTCTAACTTCTACCGACGAGTCATTTAGCACGACTGCTGGCCAATTCAATCTGGGAGTATTTGTCCTCACAATCGACCAAGTGGACAGTACTTCTCACGACTTCTACACTAGAATTCCAGACAACTTTTTCATGTTACCAGTTACTAACTAGCCAGCATAAGACCGATAATGAACAACTTTTACCATCTAGTTTGGGACTTGGTGACAGATAGAAATAAGAATAAAACTTGTGCACTGTGGTAGAGTTTAATTCCATTATGGGTAAATTTTTGTTTTGATAAAGTTTCACAGTGTTATACAGTATTGTTTACTGATGACGCTTCGTGCACAAAAGAAAAAGAAAAATAATTGTGAAACTAGTAATGATAACATAAATAAGAGAGAATATAAGGCACCTACAGTTATGCCATATAAGGAGGAAACATCTGAGACCCTATGTAGGATTCTTAATAAAGCAGGAATTAGGGTGGCGTTCAAACCTACAAACTCACTCAGCCAGGACAAGCTCTGTAGGTTAAAGGACCCAGTTGACCCAATTAGACAAAATAATATAATTTACAAAATACATTGCAATGACTGTGAGGTCAACTACATAGGTCAAACTAGTAGGTCAGGGGTAGTCAGATTGTCAGAACATAAGAATTTAGCTAAGGTTAGAATGGTTGACCCAGAGAAGATAAGTAATTTAGAAAAAAGCTCGGCGATTGCAATGCATGCATTAACACACAACCACACAATAGGGTGGGAGAGGGTTAAAATTCTAAAAAGTAATTTAGGTAGGTGGAGAGAGAGGTTGATTACTGAATCTTTGTTCATCGAATCTACACCCAATACATGCAATAGAAATGAATCATCACTCATACCTGAAATATGGAAAATATTATTACCAATCAAATCAAGTGAAAATCAAGTGAAAAACAATGGAACTATATAAATGAATTAAGGAAGTCGTGTGATTACCTTAGTTTGATTATGAGCAATAAATTGTGCTCGAAACGCCATCAGTAAACATTACTGTATGAGACTTTATCAAAACAAAAATTCACCCATATTGGTGACAGATACTTGTCGATGACACTGAGTGATGGTTGCACCTCAATAACGAATCGGCAGTAGTTGGAATTCATAGGATGTCTGTTGGATCGGGTCCCAGTGGCTGAATGGTGTACGAGCTGGCCTTGTCGTCGGAAGGTGGTGGATTGGAACCTTTATGGGTTCATGTTGCCGACGAGACCAGAACTAGGAAGAAACAGTTTTCCAATACTTTCTGGTGATTTTTAATTGTTCCCTAGCTGATATCGATCTGTGATCATACTTGAAACAGATCAAGTCTCTTTTTGATTTGACACTAGTAACTAGTGGGATGCGTCTAGTCCTCTCTTTGGTGCAGACTGAATTTTATCAGTCAGGTTGTAATGTGGCCACCATTCTAGGTAGCTCGCCATCACGGTGTACAAGTCTCCAAAAACTATTTAATGAAAGTGTTATCGTCAGTGAAGGTGAGCAGCAATCAATGTTCTGACTACCGTTCACCGATTTCTGATAATCCGTGAAAGTTTAAATGACCAAAAAGGATATTTCAGTAGCTGTTTTACTGCACAATAACGGCATGCACAGAAATCGACAACTTGAGAGTGTATTACTGGTTGACAGTTTGATAGAATATTTAGAGAATATTCACTTACCATTAGCTAAGATAGAAAATCAGTCAACTGTGAATATTAGTTAAAATAATCCATTGGATGTGCAATTCCAATTCGACAACAATTCTCAACGCCAAATAGATGGTGTAGCTATGGGTAGTCCACTTAGCCCTGCCTTGTTTTAGCAGATATATATTCATGTCCAACCTTGCAAGAACAAAGTTGAAGCATGCAATCGACGAAACAACTTCCTACTGTCGGTATGTTGATGATACATTTATAGTGTGCAAAAATGAAAGTCATGCTTCACACGCAATATTGAGTTCACTATGGAACATGAAAGTGACGGAAAGTTCCACTTCCTCGACATTACCATGCAACGCCTAGAAGACGGTAGTCTTCAAAAATCAATTTATCGAAAGCCTACTTGAAAGGGACAATACCTACATTTTAATAGCTTTTGTCCAAATAGCTTTAAGTGCGGACTAGTCAAAACTCTTTACTATAGAGCGAGGAGAATATGCTCTATAGAGAAACTACAGGAAGAATTTGAGTTTCTTGAAAGGACATAGAAGAGCAATGGGTACCCTCAAAGGTTCATCAACAAGTATGGAAGATCTGAAGTCACAAATGTAAAACAAATCACAGTGGGAAAAAAGCCAATCTACATCCAGCTTAATTATAAAGGTGAAAACATCGCAGCAATGATCAACAGAAGACTGAGTATGTCATTAGCCATAGCCTAACCTGCAGGCAAGCTCGTCCCCGTCTGTTGAACAACTTGCTTTTTGGTTCAATCGAAAATCGATAGATATCCTTCTCGTGTTAACTACAACTGTATATACAAATTTACATGTATCTGCGGGAGCAGTTACATTGGAAGGACAGAAAGAATGGTATATCTGCGATTTCCTGAACATGTACCAAAAAGCTTATGTCTTTAAACACTGCCATCACCAGACATATTCTTGACACGAGTCATGAGGTGGACGTCGACAAGTCGTTCAAAATTATCAACAAGCAAAAGAGCTCAATTCTCCTTAAGTTTGCTGAAGCCATTTCCATCAAGCGCCTAAAACCTGATTTGTGCGTTCAGAAAGAAGCAGTTATCAGTCTTTCTTTGCCCTGGTAACTGGATATTTTTCATCCAAATGCGAGATACTGTGTATGATTATTATCGTTCGGAATAGTGTTTAATATTGCAAATATATACGTATATATTGTTAGTGTATGCGTATATTGATCGATTGATTTTTGTTTAAAATGAACTCTGTGCAAGTATGTTAAATTGTTTTTGTATATATATTTAATAATGTCTTCGCCCTGTAAGCAGCTGACGAGAAGGCAACGAAATAAAAGATGGTACCATTTTATTCTGCTAAAACTGTAGTTCTTGCTTTGTTCAAATAAAATAATCCTGTTTGCCTAAACTCCTGGTAAACAAACTGTCATCTTACAGATCACAGAGTGATGTCGGTAACAGAATTTATTTCTAAACGTTGGATGCTCTCACAGCTTGGATAACACCGCCTAACCAATGTCATCTACCTGAGCTAAAAATCTTTTCCTTTCTTCAAGAATTAAAATAGAGTTTTTTTTCAATAACTTGTATTAGACTTCCACTGGCACAGTTATTCTTATGGTGTTCGTTAATTCCTGATACTGTTGGGCACATTCATTGCTGCCTTTCACTCCCGATGTTCATTTGAATGAATTATTAGTTTGCTTATGTTTCTGATCTGCTGATTTATAGGATCAAAATGTTCAACTCTGCAGAAAATGTCTTCACCTTTCCTCTATCCAAGTCTGCACAGTCAAGTTTCTCAAAATGCATTTTCAGACAGTTTAACTTCAGCGTGAGCGTAGTCATTTGTCTCCAGGAACATGAATTATTACGTTTTCTACGGAGATGCGAATACGTACGAATATTTATTTCTGGGGATAATTATAGCAACAAGGTAGGACCTAAATTACTCCAGTGAGGTATCTTTTTGTTAACAGTTTAAAATTCACCGGTTTCTTTTAAGTAAACGATATATAAAATATAAACGTGTTAGTTACATCGTAGTTATTTTACCAATATTCGACAGTAAACGTACTTATATTTCCTAAATAAGAATAGGTAGAACATTTTCTGAGACACGGTATAAGCGAATCTAATTCTAAGCATAATTCTTTAATCTCCCCCTTCCGGTTTAAGGAACAGTTTAATCGGGAGAACAAAATGCTTTTAAGACTGTAGTCATTAAAACATCTCCGAAAGTGTTAACAAGTGACTTCAGAATTATGAATTAATTCCAATAGGGGAAAGTAAACAATCTGTTACGGTGAACAATATCATTACATGCAGTATGAATAACTTTAATAATCAGAGGGACTTCAGATAGGTGAATAGGATAAAATGGTAATCATGTTGCTTCGATATATAAAAAGTCACAATCATTGTAACACAAGCTGAAATTGATGCTTGCATAAGATGACTTTGATCAGCATTTACTAAAATAAGGTGGTCCTTCTAATTTTCACTGAGTATTCTAAGTTCTATGGATTTCTACAGTTTCTATGGACACACCATTTTATTGAGAAGACTCGGAACACAGCTAACAAAGAGTCAACTCAATTAAAATCAGGGGTGGTTACAGGATTTCATCATGGTTAGAGAACCACTGGAAAACCTGATAGGGAGTACGGGACAGCTGTTTCCTCAGCCCAGTTTAGAACTTTCCAGCAGTACGCACCCACGGCCAAGCTTGGAACCCGGCACCTTCTCGTTACAAGGTGAGCTAGCTCGTAGACCATTCACCAGCCACTGAGACCCAAACCAATGGCCAACCCATGAATTCTAACTTCTGCCAATTCACGAGATAGCACAACCGATAGCCAGTGTCTTCGGTGAGTATTTGTCCTCACATGGGCCATTCTACCTAGTCCCAGTGGCTGATGAATGGTCTACGAGCTAGCTTTCCTTGTAACCAGAAGATCCTGGGTTTGAATACCAGTTGGTGGGTGCGCACTGATGAAGAGCCCTAAACAAGGCTGACGAAACAGCTGTTCAGTACTCCCCCTGGCAGGTTTTCCAATGCTTCTCTTACTGATGTGAGCTCATGATGAAATACTGCAACCAATCAATCAAATCCCTACAAACCAATACTTGAGTAAAATCAAAAGCATTTTGTTCTTGTAAAATATTACATAATATAAGTAAGTGCATAAGGATTTTGGTATTAGCTTAGCCGTCAAAGAGGTGTATTCCTCGTTACTCAACGAATCAAGTGGGGATTATCAAATGCTTAGCTTTCAGCGGAAATTCGTTGTAAAATAATTAAACTGGCAATGACTGCCGAGAACTAGGATTGCAGTGGAAAAAATAGTGTCGGCACGTCTTCGTATTAAACCATTCCTTTGTAACCGACTATAACAAACCGTACAATCAAAGGAGTAGACCAGCGTATACAATGTCGAAGGCGAGAATTGGAAACAGTTAAACTGAAAAATCATCGCCCTGTGAAATACTATGCTCTGCGTCACTTTGCTGGTGAGGTGTTTTCTTTTTTAATCCTGACAATTTCTATGGTTTCGCTAAACAGGATATTCCACACCGTCTCTGTGAGTAATAAAAGGTTTATTATGCTAAGTAGGAACCAGAAATATTATTTTGCATGTGTTTCTTAACGAATGAAAACACTCACTGAATGCGGCTTGAGGTAGGAATACAGTTGATAATATTAATAATAATAATAATCTACTTTATTCTAAAACAGACAGTACTTATAATACAGAATGGGATTCTCAGTATTTGTCACAATATTGCATCTGATTTACTCAAAATATAAATAAAATAAAAAATTAAAACAAAGTTAACCAGAGAAATTTGTCCACAATTACTACATAAAGTCAAAAATATTCGAAGCACGAATTGAGATTATTAAATATAATAATAATAACAGTTTGTTTCAAACGGTATTGTCGATTCAGTTTGAAAACTTCAGCATGTTATAGATTATTGGATCTCATGTTCTGTTCATATAGTATAGTGAGGGGAAATACAAAATTAACAGTAATAATACAGCTTAAATTATGTCCACACTTATGAAAAAAATAAACAAAAACAAAAAATTGAGAAGATTATAAATATAAGAAATACAATAACAATAAATTTTGATGCTTTAAGGGTGCAGGAAATGGTTTATTTAGTGGTGCTAAGAAGGTTGGTTAGTTCATGCCTAATACTATTTTCATCACATAAACAGTACGTGCAGCCAAATATGGTATAGTGGAATTTTTATACTTAGACGTACGTGCATAAATTCTTCTGAACAGACTTCTTGTTTTACCTGAGGAGGAGACACAATGTTGGAGCTGCGGGCGCTGTGGTGGATGCTCACAGTCTGACTAAATTCCTTTAGCAAATTTGTTGCATGACATCAAGTGCCTATCAGTGAAAATGTCAACGATATGGCCCAATGGGATACCACTCGTCCTACTGACATTCTTTAGAGTTCTACGAAGTATGACATAGTCTTTTTTAAGCAATCCAGCAAAGAGTAAGGGTGAACAGTAAAGTAGAATAGGTAAAATACACGAGTTAACAAACTGTAAGAGGAGTGGTTAGGTTATGTCTGAGCGCCTTAACTTCTTAATGTCAAAAGTCAGACAAAATATTCTTTTAAAAATCGCTAAGACATGGGAGGACCTGGATAGATCAGAAGAGAGAATTAATTCAAGATACTCAACTTCAGACTTTATTTCTTTACCAGTATCATCAATTTTGCAAGCGTCATAGGAACTAGAATCTTCGTTGAACTTTCTTTTATATCGGAAACTGAAATTAACAGTCTGACATTTGGCAGGATTTAGTTTAAAGCCGTTAGACGAAGACCATTTGCTAACTCCTGATAGAAAGCTATTCATCTTAGTACAGTCTAGCTAGGAGTTAACAGACAGTGAAATAGTTAGATCATCGGCATACTTAACAAAGTTCATTTCGTCATCAGAGTGAGGCAAGTCATGCAAGAAGAAAGAAAACAGAACAGAAAAGGAGAAAGGATAGAGCTTTGAGGGACACCAGCCTCAGTAAGCAACGAAGTGGACGACTTTCCCTGACAGACAGAGTGTACTGCTTTCTTCCTGAGGAATAAGAATGTAGCCATTTGACAACTCAACAGTGAGTTTGAGTTTCAGAAAGCTTGTTTAACAAAATGTTTAATTTATTTGCCATGTGATTGATTGATATGATTTTAAATAGCAATAATAAATTGTGCTCAAAAATTGGTCACCAGCAAATATTACTTTATAACACTGTGTGACCTTATCAAAATAAATTTTATCCATAATGGAAGCAGACAACCATACATGTATTATGGCGTCGGCTACTGGCAAGAGTCTTTATCAGCATATAAGCGGTGACTGATATAAAAATCGGCCAAAATGCAAAGAGAAAATGTTTTGAGTCAATGACTGACTAGCTCGATACAAATGTTTACTTTCCAAATCAGGATTCAGTTTTTTATTGTGGACATTACTGGATGCCTCGTTTAACCCTAAGCAATTAACCGACCAATCACAACAATTAATTCTCCTTTGACCTAATCGAACTTTGATGTGTATAGGAATGTGTAAATATGAGGCGTTTTCCCAGTTACCTCATTAAGTCTCGTATCTTCTTCCGTTACAATATATACATATATAGACAAACTAAAAAGGATTGAGGTAGGAATAGAGGGAATACTACATTTCGATAAATTCCTCTTCCAGGCTCTACAATTATATATGCATGTTTATATACATAGAATATTTTAAATTAGTAGTTAATAACAACATTAGCGTTTTCTTAAATAATATCAATTTGTAAAGTAAGATCACGATGGAATTATAGTTCATTAAAGATGCTTAAATTATAATAATAATAAAGATATAATAACGAATAGAATATCAACTAAATTTAGGGAAATTTCACAAAAAGTCTGGATTATTCAAACCTGGATGACCAAGTTAATGATAATGACTGAACTAACTACTTCTGGATGCATAAATTAGGCTTATTAATATGGATCCCCACAGCCTTAGCAATATGCAGTAGACGAACTCTTAAAGCGAAATTGAGATTCGTGAAACACATTGTAAAGGATACTTTTGGATTCGTTGAAAGGATAAGAGATTTAAATGTTGATAATAAAATCATGATATCATTTGACGTATCTTCTTTATTCACCAATGTACCTCTCATGGAAACAGTGGACTTCTTATGTGAAGAACTCAAAAGACGAAACATTGAGGTTGGCATCTCTATATCTTTCATGAAGAAGCTTCTCTTGAAATGTACAATGAATGTTCACTTTTTATTTAATAAGGAACTGTATAGACAATTCGACGGTGTGGCGATGGGGTCGCCACTAGGACCCATTCTAGCCGACATTTTCCTTGCAAAACTCGAATTTTATTGTCGATACATGGATGATACTTTTTGATTATGAAGAACGAAAAGGAAGCAAAGAACATCCTGGATAAATTTAATGAGGTACATCCTACAATAAATGTTACTATTGAGAAAGAAAAAGACTCTAGTATTTCATTTTTAGACGTCCTTATGACCAGAAAAGAGGATGGCACAATAAGAAGAAGTGTTTATAGAAAACCTACATCAACGGGCCAGTACACACATTTTCTCAGCTTTGTGCCCTTGAAATACAAACGCAATCTAATAAAGTGCTTGGTACACAGAGCAAAAGAGATTTGTTCGGATGAATGTCTTGACTAGGAGCTTAACAATATTAAACGGTTGCTAAGTGAGAATGGTTATCCTGAAAAGTTTATTGATAAGAATCTGAATCTGAAACCAAAGCAGCCCAAGTTACCAACAGTTCCAAAAGAGGCCTTGTTTTTACAGATGCAATTCCTAGAAGACAACACCAGTGAGATACTAACACAGAGCCTTAGAAATGAGGCGGTAAAAAGAGCATTCCCTGCTGCTCAATTACGCTGTATCTTTAAAACCACTCCCCTTCTGCGTTCGGGAATAAACGACAAACTGCCTAATTTCGCCTCTTCCATGTGTATATACCAATTTAACTGCTCCTGTGGAGTAAGCCAGTTACATAGGCCGTACAACTAGGCGTGTTTCGCGTCGAATTTCCGAACATCACCCTGTATTGTGGTTAAGCAAAGGACAAACAAAATCTATTCGCAGCGCTATTCTGTCTCATCTTGTGGAGATAGAACACAAGATTGACGTTAATCATGCTTTCAGGGTCATTTACCGCATACCTGCAAATCTCAATTTTGCTTTAAGAGTTCGACTTCTAAATATTGCTGAGGCTGTGGGGATCCATATTAATAAGCCTAATTTATGCACCCAAAAGAAGTTAGTCCAGTCATTATCATTACCTTGGCCATCCAGGTTTGAATAATCCAGAATGTTTGTGAAATTTCCCTAAATTTAGTTGATATTCTACTCGTTATTATATCTTTATTATTATTATTATAATTTAAGCATCTTTAATGAACTGTAATTCCATTGTGATCTTACTTTACAAATCGATATTATTTTAAAAAAACGCTAATATTGTTATTGACTACTAATTTAAAATATTCTGTGTATATAAACATATATATGATTGTAGAGCCTGGAAGAGGAATTTATCGAAAAGAATATTCTTTGCTCGATTATTTTGTGTTTTATAGATGCCTGAATGAATATTTTTGCTATATTGGAATACTGCTTGGCGCTAATGTATGTTCGGCGTATACAAGGATGATAAATTATTCTGTCAGCTTCGAAGAAGACAATGTGAAGTGTTCGCACTGTATCATGAGTTGGTAGAAGTTGGCATTCATGTGCTGGCTATTGGATCGGGTCCCAGTGGTTAATGAATGGTCTACAAGTTCGCATTGTAACCAGAAGGTCCTGGTTTTGAATACTGGTGGTGGGTACGTACTGATGAAGAGTCATAAACTAGGACGAAATGGCTGGATGTCCAGTACTCCCCGGCAGTGCTTCTCTAACTGATGTCAGCTTATGATGAAATCCTCCAGAGAATCAAACAAAATCCCTACAAAACCAATACTTGAAAATTTCATGAAAATATTCAAATGCATAGCACAAACTCGTAATGTAAAAACCGTTTTAAACACCGTGATATTGTCAGAATGATTCACGAATCAGTCTTTCTTTCTGCATCCATTAGAAACAGAAGATTAGACACTATAGAATTATAAAAAAGAAGAAGAAATTTACTGCTCGTACATAATCAATTAAGCTGTTTTTTCAAGAATGTAATTGAGCATTTTTGGTACTTACAGATGGCATCTAAAATCCATGTAGTATTATAAGTACACATCAATCCCCATGTTTATTGACGTCGAATGATTTTAAGAAATCGCTGCCAGAAGCAATTTATTTCATGGAATAAAGATGTCACAATTTCAAAAGTGAGATTAGGGAATTAACGCACAAACTGTTATTCAAAGCAGCTCTTAATGGTCGATAAGAATTCAGTATTGAACTCACGATTCATCACTGCCTCTGCACACATTTCCATCAAAAATGTTGTCCTTGATTAATTTCAAAGAAATGTGAATGTGTTCCGACATCACTTTTATCTTATCCAATGTAAAGTACAGTGGAACCTTTATTTACTGCTTCCGCCTAAGTTCTCGAGAATGTTTCAAATTCGAATGGATCTTATCTTTAATTCTTGATTATTTTCAACTTAAGAACACAATATTCAGCGAAGAGACTCTTTCCAACAACGAATTTATTATCAAGCTGTACAATCGTATATATATGGGCTTTTTAAAAAAAATTACATCCGGTGAGGGAATTAGGTCATAGGTGTGAATACGTCAACTAATAATAATGGTGTGAAATGCAATTAAAATATTTGTGATTATAATCATAGTTTAATGTCAAGTGGCAAAATGATTAATGTCGTATATAGAATAATACATAAGGTGTATAGATTTTGGAAAGGGGTACATAATTATAAGATTAGTAGATGAATGTAAAATGTTACATAATATATTGTGAAATGCGATAAGATAGATTTCAATATTGTAAAAATAAAAATATAAAAATTAATAATTTTGGTTTGAAATGTCAAGTGGATCAAGTGGAAAAGATTCAGAGTGAGAATAGTAATAATAATAATATTGATAATAATCGTAGTAATAAGGGAAAAGTACATAGAATAACTAGCCGCAAGTTGTTCTCTACCTCTGTAAAAGAATAGTTCCCCCGTCTGGCCACCTTTATGTGCATCTTTCAGTTCACCTGCTCTTGTGGAGCAAGGTACATTGGCCGTAATCAGAGGACACTTTCCACATGGATACGAGAACATATTCCAGCATGGTTTTACAAGGGAGACAGGAAGTGTGTGCGAAGCTCTATTTTGGAACACCTGATCGATTTCTGTCACTCTGTCAACCCTGATCATGATTTTAAGATCACATATAGAATCCATGCTAACTTCCCGCGTTTTCTTCGTTACAGACTTCTAAAGACAGCTGAGGCCTTAGCAATTCATGACTTTAAGCCAGACCTTTGTGTACAAAAGAAGTATGTACAATCCCTACTTCTGCCTTGGTTGTAGAGGGATAGACACTTATTTATTTTGTTTATTTAGTTATTCTATGTACCTTCCTCTTACTACTACGATTATTATTATTACTATTACTATTCTCACTCTGAATTGTTTCTACTTGTCATTGTTAATCCAGAATTATTGTTTATTTTTTTATTTTTACAATATTAAATTCTATCTCATCAAATTTCACACCATATTATGTAACATTTTATATTTGTCTACTAATCCTATAATTATGCACCCCTTTCCAACATCTATACGCCTTATGTATTATTCTATATACGACATTAATTATTTTGCTGCTTGACATTGAACTATGATTATAATCACAAATATTTTAATTGCATTTCATACTACTACTATTATTATTTCATGTGTTCACACCTATGACCTAATTCCCTCACCGGATATAATTTTTAAAAAGAGGCCCATATACATACGATTGTACAGCTTGATAACAAATTCTTTGTTGGAAAGAGTCTCTTCGCTGAATATTGTGTTCTAAATGCTACAATGGGAATTATTAAATTATTTTCAGCTTATAGAGGGAATTAGTATCCCATGTTTTTGTTACGCTATATTGAAATAATTCATCAAAGATGTCTTACCTAAGCTTAGCTCTTCTTCGTGCATATACCATTTCAGCTACTCCTGTGGTTCAAGTTATATAGGGCGCACGATTAGGCAGGTTCGTCTACGGGTTCGAGAATATTTACCAGCTGGGTTCAGCAGGGGGGAAATTAAGTGCATAAAAAGCTCGATTCTGTCACACCTGGCCGATACTGGACATCATATCGATGTCAACACAGCTTTCAGGGTTATATACCGAATTCCGAATTCGTTATCACGTACAGTTCGCTTACGTCTCCTACACATAGCTGAAGGTGTTGCAATAAGACCGACTAAACCGGAACTTTGTATCCAAGAAGAAAACGTCCAGACGGTGTTCCTACCGTGGCCAAACTTTGATTGATGATTCTTCTTCTCACCAAGAGTGCTCCTTCCCCTTAACCCTCTTGGCTTTTTTTTCCTTTGCTTATTATTACAAATATTATTATTACAATCATTATTATTAATATTAATTTTATTATTATTCGTCATAATTTATGCCCTTCATGCAAACATTCTCTCAATACTATCGAATTTTTTTTTCGTTTATACTATCCGGACTTTACTATTAGTGATATTCTCTCTTTTCTCAATATATGCCTCCACCTGTTTCATTTCACACATTCGTTATTTCATGATGAACCTCTCATTGCAGTCTTACTATCTCCTGTTTAACACAGACCACTCTGTACTAGCCACTCACTCACCTGACACCTTTTATAACCTTGAACTGACTTGTCAATTTTCCTACCCCACACTCTACAAATCTATTATGATTAATCACCACCACTGTCTCCCGTTTTACAATATTTTATAATCAAATTCAGCCTACCACGTTTGTCACACAAATACGACTATTTATTTTGACACCCCATAACTAATCTCTTATTCTACGTTAAAAATGTGTCCGCCGCATAACTGGTCTTTATTGTAACGACAACAAATATTATAATTGTTTTATAATTGTAAGAACGTGAAGTAGAGAAATTATTGAAAGGAATATTCTTCGTTCAGATTGACTTTTTAAATAATTAATAGTCTGCAGATTCTAGTCTACAATTTTGTTCAGTGTTTTTCGCTCTACAGAATGAATATATATTTTTTGAGTTGATGTGTCATGGAAGATAACAAACTGTCGCATTTTAGAAGTCCAACGTTCAGTGAGAACTGCTTCTTCGTGAAAATCGCGTAGAGAATAACACAGAATATAACTATGGTGTGCGAAATGGGTATTTAAATCATAATTTAAAATATTCACTAATATCTATCTACCTGTCCACTTTTTTATTTTTTTTTAATATTTTTGATTACAGCTTGATGCCACATCGTATTTTCAGTACAAGTATGGAATTTTCAGCATGGATATCGGTAGCCCAAATTTTGCAGGCCAAACATAGATATCGGGTGCGCGTCGGCGGGGGATCGAACCGCGAACCATGTGCATGGTCGGCGAGAATCCTAACCACTGTGCCACCGACGCGGAATTATGCTCCTGTCTATCCCAAGCAAAATACTAAGCCAAATCAGCCTGGAGAGAATCAAACATGCCCTAGATGAAAAACTTCGACCGGAACAGGCTGGATTCAGGAGAAACAAGTCATGCAATGATCAGATCGCCACATTACGGATCATCATTGAACAAAGCCTGGAATGGCAGTCACCTCTCTATCTCAACTTCATCGACTTTGAAAAGGCCTTCGACAGCCTCGATCGAGAGGTGATTTGGAAACTACTTCGCTAGTATGGGGTGCCGCCGACAATTATACATCTCATCCAACAGCTGTACGACAATGCTGCATCCCAAGTAATCCACAACGGGAAGCTCACGGAATCCTTCGAAGTGAGAACAGGAATAAGACAAGTTTGGCTGCCTACCATCGCCAATGATTTTCCTTATTGCAGTAGACTGGATAATGAGACAAACAGCGGGAAATGAGGAAACAAGCATACAATGGACTCACACAAAGAACTTGGAGGATCTGGACTTCGCCGATGATATATGTCTGATTTCCCACAAACTGGAAGATATGCAGGCGAAAAGCAACAAGTTGGCTGAAGAAGCGTCAAGGATAGGACTTCAGGTGAACATAGAGAAAACAGAGGTGATGAACATCCCTGGGCAACACCACCAACAGCAACAACAACAACAGCTGACAAAATCACCATAAATGGAAGGAACCTGAAAGAAACAACCTCTTTTACCTACCTGGGAAGCATCGTCTCAACTACAGGCGGAACTGACGAAGATATCAAAGCAGTGAGGATTGGGAAAGCAAGACAAGCTTTCACTACTCTCAAGTCAGTGTGGAGGTCAACAGCACTCAGCATCAAAAATAAGATCCGGATTTTCAACTCCAATGTGAAGTCAGTGCTACTTACTATAGGGATCAGAGACTTGGCCAGCGCGTCATGAAGAGCATCTCAAACAAACTACAGACCTTCATTAAAAGTTGTCTTCGCTCAGTACTACTCAAGGTCAGATGGCCGGCCAGAAAAGATCAGCAATAGGGACCTGAGGGAGCAAACCAACACAGCAGGAACCGATTGTGAAACAAATATGCAGGAAGAAATGGAGGTGGTTTGGCCATACTCTGAGAAACCAAACCATCAAGTCAGTGACATCCCTAGACAAGCCATTGCTCGAGTGGAACCCGAAAGGGAAGCAGCGAGTTTGTCGTCAATGCAAGTGTGACTTGTAGGAGGTCATGTGAGGGGGAGATGAAAGCATGTGGGCAGACTTGGGGCCAGGTGAAGACTTTAGCAGAGAACCGAACGTAATGGAGACGCACGGCTGAAGCCCTGTGTTCCTCTAGGAATTAAAGGAAATAATATATAATATATTTTCAGCATGGGGGTATATTTCTGATACAAATTAAGTCTCTTATTGTTCGTTCGCCTTATCTCTATTTTGAATTTACTGAGTCACAAGTCATTGTAACGACTGCCGCCCGATTAATACCCCATGCAGTATGTAATAGTTTAGTTTGTGAATTTTATCAATGTCGATTATGCCTTGCAAAAACAAACTAATACAGCAGTCTGGCCTAGATTTTCTAGTTCACTACATTACTAACTAGTCTCAAGGCTGGAAAATCACTCCAGTTACCACAGGAACTCAGAATCACGGGAAAATATTACAAATGAAAGCTTTTTGCGTCGGTGGCACAGCGGTAGGATTCCCGGCAACCACGCATGCGCCTCGGAGTTCCGTCCCTGCCACAGACGCACTCCTTTACCTCGCCGCGCCAGTTATAAAACTAGAAAAGAAGGAAGATTGGACATTAGGCTAGGAAATCCATCCTGTAAAAATAAACATCACTGCTACCGAAACTTCAAGGCTGTAGCTTGAAGCCCTGTATTTCACTGGGAAAGTAAAGGAATAAAAAATATCCCAGAAGGTCTCCTTATGGAATGCAGGTAATGTCTTCCAAAACAGTGTTGGCAGACATCTGGTTAGCACAAAACATCAGCAAACGTAAGTCGGGCTTTCAAAATAATAAATATACAAGGAAAAACACGGTTACTTTCTCTTTCAGAAGTAGTTATTATCATTCAAAGAATTCGACCCAAATTGAGTATACTAATATCTCCTCCCTCCCCGTTAACCGTAATTGTTTTGTTTGTGCATTTTTGTGTTTGATTTTACCGAGCAGCATCTCACATGATTTCGATTTCCACTTATAGATTTCAACTCACTACCATGTTTTCAAATTCACTCAATTGGTTGTCTGTGTCGTAATCTCAATTCCACTATTCGCTGGAAGTCATTATGAGAACTGTCTGCTCAGGGAACCTTTTAACTTATCTCTTTATGTTGTGTAGGATGTGCACAGTTGGCAACAATCGACGTAACAGAAAGATTGACCATATTATCCTGCGAACATATTCGTTCTTACTTTGATGAAACTATTCAAGGCAACTGGATGTATGCAAAAACCAGTCGTAGGACTCCAAAGAAGTTCAGCGTACACCGCAAGTCATATCAAATATCCAGAAGCAAAAGGAAGAAACTACATAAAACACTTCCACTGCAGCAATCAGAACAAAGTCGGAGACATTATGTAACTTTACGGAATAAAACCTGAGCAGAAGAAAGCGTGAAAGTGATGTTGAAGGAAATCTGTCTTCAGAAGAAAGAAGAGTGTCAAGTCGAAGAATGCCGCTCTACAGATAAGTGGAAGCCAGTGGAGGAGAGACGGGCGTCGAAGTAATATATATGAATCAGAGGCGGACGACATGGGGCGAAGCCAAGTTCAGTCTGGGTACTGAATATTTGAGTAAAGTAGAGTGGTATGATAGACAAAAAAAGATGCTGTGACACACAATAACCCTTATTATCCCGATTAGTGCACTTATGGTGGTGCTGAATGTCAAATGTTTGACAGCAAGAAGGTCGGCAATGTATTTGAAGTGACGATAAAGAGAAGAACAATGGTATCTTGTACAACCGTTGGCAGTCTTGTTTATGGTCAGCTGGATTCTGCTGCAAACAACTGCGAGCGAGATATGGACTTCTCAAATCACTGGCGTCTAATGCAAAGCAAACTCGAAAATATGCGGACAAAAACTAAGTAGTTGACAGGAGAGGCAGCGAAGAAGGAACTAAGGTTAATAAACAGAAGACAGAAGCGATGAAAATGACCACTTTAATGCAATAACAACAAGCGCAAATCAACATCAATGGGCGAAATCTAAGTGAATTTACCTCTTCCACTGTTCTAGGTGGTATCGTCTCAACAGCAGGCGAAAAAGATGAGGATGTCGAATTTAGTATCGGATAGCAATAAAGATCATCACTGAATTCAGTGAAGAAATCAGATGCAATCAGGAAAAGAAACCAGATCATTTTCAACAATATTATTGTGAAGTCAATGCTTCTGGATGGCTCAGAGTCTTGGCACGTCACAAAAAGTATTTACAATATGTTCCAGAAAGAACAAACAAGGAACCAGTCAAGGACCGGATGCCCAACAAATATGAAGAACAACACAAAGATGTGTTGAACAAACGCCTAAGAGACCGCTGAATGACAGATCACGCCAAGTCCTTGAGTGGGGCGCCTGTTACTTCGGTGGTGACATGGAGATGCAGCAAGAAGGAAGCAAAGTTGTGTGGATAATCATCTAGCCACCCGCAGTGGACTGCAGAGAACATGGTGCAGCAGAGATGCGTCACTGAAGTCCTACGTTTCACTTGGAACTCGAATGAATAAAACTGGTACACTGTATCAGCAATAAATTGGCGTTGGTGGCACAGCGGTATAGTAGTACTCGCCGACTACGCAGGTAGTCCGGGGTTTGAACCCCGGCCACAGACGCCAGGAGTAAGACTGGTAAAGAGGGATGGTTGGGCATGATGATAGCAGCCCCATCATGTAAAAATAATCACCACTGCTACAGAAACTTCAAGCCTCTAGCTTGAAGCCCTATGTTCCACTAGAAGCGTAAAGGAATTTTTAAAAATCCAGCAATAAGCGCTCAAAAATTAAATGAATTTACTAAGTCTGGAAGTCCTACCTTCGATGTCTGTGTGAAAAATTAAAAGTTAAATGGTACACGATTATAGAGTATGGTTTATCAGACAACAAGTTAACTTGGAATTAACAAAAATGAAATTTGAAAACGCCCCTCTACATTGTAACGCTTGAATGTTGGCATCATTTCTGTGACAATGCATTTCTAAAGACACTTCCAGAAAATTGTGCGAAGTTACTTTAATAAGAATATTACATTGTTTAAACTATAATTAATTTATAACCAACCCTCTCAAGAACAGTCAAAAAATAACGAAAGCCAGAGTGTTTCTCAGAGTATCAGGAAATAAGTCTTCTGTTGGTATTAGATGGTTGGAGGCGATTGGCAGGAAGCCTTACTCTACCTAGGTTTCGTGCTAGTTGACACTCATCAGCAAGGCGTACCTGCAACCTCGTAGGAACTCACGATATAATTCAGTCTGCATCAAAGATAGGACAAGAGGTGGTCAATCGCGAGTCCGAATAGCTCAGTGGTAACGCATCTCTGATCGCAGGTAGCACTGTGAGACCTCAGTTTGAATCTCAGAAGGGATTTGAGTTCTTTCAGAGTGATTGCAGATACGCCTCGCTGATGAGTGTCAACTAACGCGAAACCTAGGTAGAGTAAGGTTTCCTGCCAATTGCCTCCAACCACCTAATACCAACAGTTTAAAGTGCAACATGGTGGCGAATCACTTAGCATGGTGGCCATATTGCAAACTTGACTGATAGAATTCAGTCTGCACCAAAAACAACTGCGGTTAATATATCGAGGGGAATAATCCTTTACCCCTGAAAGGGTTGAGTTACATTCTGTATTTAACTAAATGCAGTTCAAGTATGCAATATTTGGTATTCAGTATTTATCTCTGTGGATACATTTGCTCCTGAAGTGGAGATCTGCTGAGGGATCCATATGTTTCATTTGAAAACCAAGAGATGAATAGAGATAAGCATCATTACAAGTAAATAGAAGACTTTTGATGTGGTTGTGTTCTCTGAGCTGGATAGTTAATGTACGAAGCTTTCATCACCCTACTGGGTGACATCTTCAGCGCATACTTCAATTTGTTGAAGTGAGCTTTTAGATTTCTCCACGAGTTTATTAATCATCTCTCCCGGTGACCTTGGAAGTGATTGGTTGTTTTTGTGTGTTTTCATACCTTCTAGGCTACTTGTATTGGAACTGATTGTTTCTTTGACTTGAACTTTGACCCTTTGTGTGTGAGGTTTCTTTCTTATCGGTTGATAAATTTTGTCAATCTCGATGTGTCTATTGATTGATGATCCGCTGGAATGCCAAGCTTCTAAAAATTCTCTAGCATATTTGTTGTTTCCTCTGTCTAATATTTGAACGTTGTCCCAATCGAATTGATGCCCGTGGTTGTCACAAGAGAAGAGGAATCCGAGATAAAGTCCCATTTTTGGACGTCTTAGTCAAGCGAACAACCACAGGGGAATTAAAAACTCCAGTTTATAGGAAATCAACTGACACAGATCAAATACTGAATTACAACAGCAAAAATCCAATAACACACAAAGGGAATTGCACACAAACACTATTCAAGAGAGCCGGCCAGGTCTCATTGCAGCACTCGTACCCTAAGGAAAATTGAAGAAAGATATCTCGTGGACGTATTCCAAAAGAATAGATATCCACGGAATTTCATCAAAAGACATAAACCCCAAGTCAACCTACCAGATCAAATGCTTCGAGGGAAAGCACAAAACAAATCGCCTTACTGTATATTAAGGACATCTCAGAAATCACTGCAAGACTCGTCAAACATTTAGGAATTGACGTCGAACACAAACCAACAAAATCACTTCATTCAGCTCTACGCCAGCCAAAAGACTCAACAGCGAAAGGAGATAAAACCAACATCATCTACAAGATAAATTGTAACAACTGCGAAAAACACTACATTGGCCAAAGTGGACATCTCCTTCGTCTTCGTATCCATGAACATAAGCTAGCTGTCAAAAGACATGACATCCACTCCCTCATATCACTACATACAGACAACCACGGGCATCATTTCGATTGGGACAACGTTCAAATATTAGACAGAGGAAACAACAAATATGCTAGAGAATTTTTAGAAGCTTGGCATTCCAGTGAATCATCAAACAATAGACACATCGAAATGGACAAAATTTATCAACCGATAAGAAAGAAACCTAACACACAAAGGGTCAAAGTTCAAGTCAAAGAAACAATCAGTTCCAATACAAGTAGCCTAGAAGGTATGAAAACACACAAAAACAACCAATCACTTCCAAGGTCACCGGGAGAGATGATTAATAAACTCGTGGAGAAATCTAAAAGCTCACTTCAACAAATTGAAGTATGCGCTGAAGATGTCACCCAGTAGGGTGATGAAAGCTTCGTACATTAACTATCCAGCTCAGAGAACACAACCACATCAAAATCATCCACCTGAGCTCCAAACTTCTCCATCATATCTAAATAGAAGACCCCTATACTGTCAGAAGTCCTGCTGAGTGTGAGCAGTTTGTTATTTTCAACCTAAATACGCTACTATGATTACCAAAATATGAAGTAATAAAAAATGGGAATGAATACTGCGGTTATCGCATATTGTTTGCTTAAGTTATTACTATTTGCTGGCTGCCACTGCACCTCTCTTGTTGTTTTCTTCTGCCTTCTCTTCTCGAAGGTGGTATTGCATTGAAGCACTGCGAAAATGTACAGTAATGCTGCTTTCTACGTTTGTATTACTTGAACAGTACCTTGAATTAACTAGAACCTACATTTGGTAGATATTCATAATATTGTTGGCACATATGAGATGAACAACGGAACAAATTCTATTCTAAAATCTGTTTATCATCGCAAAGTTGGTCCCTTGTATCTGCTAACACCAAAATAACGCTGTACTTACCCTCTGCTGTGGAGGTTTTTATAAATTTTTGAACCCTTATTAATTGGTCAAATGATAATGATCGTAAGCTCTGCATTTTATGTGTTTTACTCTAGCAGCACCTGTGTATCACCTCTCTTCTTATCTTCCATCAGCGCAACCTTTAATAATTCCCGCATGAAGTTGACCAACTATAAGTATATTATAAGATTAAAATTTAGACTCAAACCAATGTCTTGTAACTTATTCGATTGAAAACTAAGTATCACAAACTTCTTGTAAAGTTTCTAGTGTCTCTTTTGGCCAAGTTAAACTTTAAGCACCACTAACTACCAATCAGCAAATGACGTCAAATTATCCAATGAGATTCATGAACGTGAGTTCAATGTTGTATAGCGCTTGATTCGTTTCAAATGCGTGTCCTAACCAAGTTACGGTTGCAATTCGAGGAGGATAGTGTTTTCCAGTATTGCCTGGATTTAGGGTTGCTTCGAAAGAAGAGAATTTGTTCGTGTGGTGGTGTGATGACTTTAAAAAGCTTTAGCAGGTCGACTGATAGGGATATGTCCATCGTTGTGCAATTTGTTTGAGGTGAGTTAGCATTAGAGAAGGCAAGCTGGTAATTTTAATATTTCGTAGGAACTTTTTGCAAGATCACATCTCTCCTTAAGGCAAATTTTGTATATTTGCAACTATTGGGTCTTAAAACAGCCGGTGAGAGCCGCATATGCTGAAACCGAGAATAGCCTTGTCTCAACAGTTTAGTGGCATCAGCATTGCAGAAACATTGCTTCGTGGAGAAGAAATCGTTGTGCACGTCGACGAAACTGTGGTGCTGAAGAAGAAATACAACCGTGGTCATCAGCTAGCCCAAAATATTTGGGTGATTAGTGTATACGACCCCTTACTCCGAAAGAGATTGATGGAAAGGAAAGCAGATAGAAGAGCAACTACTCTTATACCTAAAATTACCAGATTTGTGAGACGGGAATCAATAATACACACGGATGAAGGGAAAGGTTACAACTCTCTGTCATATCTTGGATATATCCATCATAGAGTGAACCATTCAAGTAATTTTGTCGATCCTATTACGAGGACATATACAAATTCTATTGAAGGATTTTGGGGGAGGTTGAAAAATAGGATAAGGGCTATAAATGGATCTCAAAACGATATCATTTATAGTCATTTGGATGGACATATGTACAGAATGTGATGTAACTTTTCTGTTGACAGTCCTATGCTTAACTGGGAGATGTTTCTCCCACATATTAGAGAAAGATACTCTCTGTAACAGTTTTATGCTTTCTTTTATTCTTTTTTTCCATAAATATACGTTTCCCTTTATCATAAATGCCTCCCCCATGTGATTGGTTCATTCAAGGTCGTTTGCTGATTGGTTGTTAGTGGTGCTGAAAGTTTACCTTTTGCCTCTTTTTTTCCATTTTTCAATTTTTAATGCCATAAAACACTTTTCCATTTCAAATTGCTCTTGTCAGATATAATCATGCCTGTACAAACGGTATGTCATTCATGTAAATGCTTAATTTATTTGAATAAAATGTTATTATTAAATTGCATCCGAATTAGCATTCAATCCATGCACATATATCATTCACTGAACCCATTAAATCTAAAATATTTGTGTATATCATCATAAGCTGACATTGTTTAGAGAAACATTGGAAAACCAGAAGGGAGTACTGGACAGCTGTTTCATCCTAGTTTGGGACTCTTCATCAGTACGCACCCACAACGTGGGGTTCGAACCCAGGACCTTCTGGTTACAAGGCGAGCTCGTAAACCATTCATCAGCCACTTGAACCCGATCCAATGGCCCATGTATTCTAACTTCAGCCAATTCACGATATAGCGCAACCGCTAGCCAATGTCTTCGGCGGGCATTGTTCCTCACACCCAACCAACTGCACCCTACTGGTCGCGAATTCCCCCTAGAACCCCAGGTAACTACCTATATCGTGAATTGACAGAAGTTAGAATTCATGGGCCATTAGATTGGGTCCCAATGGCTTAATCGTCTACGAGCTAGCTCTCCTTGTCACCAGAAGGTCCTGGGTTCGAAGCCCCACAGTGTGGGTGCGTACTGATGAAGAGTCCCAAACTAGGCTGACGAAACAGCTGTCCAGTACTCTCTGTTGGTTTTCCAATGTTTCTCTAACTAATGTCAGCTCATGATGAAATCCTGTATCCAATCAATCAAATCCTTACAAACCAATACTTGAAATTTTGTGTATATATCAGTGAACACTATTCATAATTAAAAATTTTCACATTGTTAAATAGTAAGGTATGACACTTTCATCTATTCTAATGCTTTATATATTCCGATACATTCAGAGGATACTGGAAATTGTTAAAAAATACCTTACTTTCTTCATCGTCCTCTGTAGAAATTAAAATAATTTAGTGTAAGGTGTTTCATAGACAGTTCATTAAATCTGGCTCCACTGAGAATGATACCATTCTCAATTCATGAAAATTGAAGATAACAATGGGAAACAGGTTACAAGAAATCTTGCTTATAACTTTCAATAAACGTTTGTCGGTTGATAAATTGTCCGGTCAGCATTTCTTATCATCTTTGACAATGTGTGAAGTTATCTACTAATATCTGTTCATTGTCAGTTAAAGGTGTGTTCACCCAATTGTTTATTCCTCATGGTTGTTCCTTCTCACACCAGAAATGCGGCCACTAACTGCCGCGTTTGTGATTAGTATGATAAAATCTACAGCTTAAATTCAACTGTGATCGGTAAAGTTGAAAAAGATGGTTTCTGTTATTTTATGATGATGTAATAGCACAGGTGAATAATCGGTTAATTTCTGGAAAGCAGCATGCTGCCCAACTAAAGAACAGACATGGATACATACATCAGTTCGTATTGTAACAACAGAAGACAAGGGCCAGGCAACAGATCGTTTATTTACGAAATCAACAGATATTTATAGATTTTCATGTACATTATTGCAGATTATTGTAAGCAAACAAACACAGTCCCCTGGTTGGTGGTTTCTCCCTGAACGTTAATCTTTCATCTGTTTGTGGCCGTTTATTGAAGTTCAGATTATCTATCTGCAAATTGTATCCGCCTACACAAAGTCTGCTGTGATTGGTTGTTGAGTCAGTCTTTGTTCTTATTTTTCTCACGACCAATATTGGGGACGTAAACATTGACGTAGTACGTCGGTGGCATAGTGGCTAGGACTCTCACCGACCATGCACATGGTCGGGAGTTCGACATCCGACCGACGGACTCCTTTACCCCACTAAGCCATAAATAAAGCTGGTAAAGAGGAAAGGTTGGGCATGAGGCTAGCAACCCCATCCTGTAAAAGTAAACACTGCTACAGAAACTTCAAGCCTCTAGCTTGGAGTCCTGTGTTCCATTGGGAACTTGAAGGAATAAGAAAAAATAACATTGACGTTAATTACTGTCTAGCAATTTTGGCTAGCAGCCAGCTTTCACTACAACACAACCCATAATAACCCACCTAAATGAAGACGGAATGGTGGCTGATACTTGCCGGTGAGATAAATTATATACTAGGCCACCATGTCAGAAGGGAATTTTAGCAAGTATGGACCCATTGGAGCTGGTTATAACCGCTTCTCATCAGTTTCTGCTCAGTGTATAACTGCTGATTGCTGTATAAAATTAGTGCGATTGGTTTCAAAGTAGATAGATGTCATCGTAGATAGTGTAGACTAACAGGTGGTGAATATTAGTTATTCCTTGATTTAACAAGAAGACCTGTTCATACGTTCTATGCATACTTGCATTCCTCAGCCAATCATGAGGAAATTTCTAGGTCCCTGAAATCATTGTTAAAGAGACAAACACTTGTCATGCATGGCTGCGCCTGACCTCTAGTTGGACTATAGCTGTCAGATTAATTCCTCAGTTGTGAGCTTTGTTGACTGAAGACAGTGAGCACGACACCTTAACCTTATACCTTGCCACTCGCGTCCGACGCATCTACAGCTCTGATACCATGGAAGAAGAACTAAACTTCCTCAAAGAAACCTTCATACAAAACGGTTACCCATCAAGATTCGTGGACAAAAACACCAAAACAAAAAATCCAAAAGCAAGAAACAGCATCCATGCCAAAAAGATATTTTATATGAACCTCGACTTCAAAGGAGACCTACTCAGTGACGTTCTTAGAAGGAGAATCTCTACCTCTATAAGAAGAACTTTCTTTGTGGCAACATTGAGGGTAGTGTTCTCTAGTCGCCCACTGATCTGCAGAAGCCCAAAAGACAAGATCCCGCACCTGACCACTTCTATGTGTATATATCAGTTCACCTGTTGCTGTGGAGCCAGGTACATCGGTCATTCAACGCGTATCCTGTCAAAAAGGGTCAAAGAACACTATCCAGAGAGGCTACAGAAAGGAAGTAATGGCTGCATAAGGAGTGCAATAATAGAACACCTCATCAACACTGGTCATTCCATCTCAACAAACGCCTCCTACTTCAAAGTAATCAACAAAGTGAAGAACAACCTTCCAAAGACAGTACGATTCCGTCTTCTTTGCATCGCAGACGCCCTAGCCATTCAGTTGGAGGAACCAGAACTGTGCATACAAAAGAAAATTATTCAACCACTTCTACTCCCATGGTAACAACTCCGTTGATTTGACTTAACTTTTCTTTGTTCGTTTGGTTTGACTTAACTTTTGTTTGTATGTTTATTCTTCTACTTAAAACCCTTGTGTAATTCCATATATTTTGTTTCCATGTACATCCTGAGCACAACTCTTTCATTTAACTATTCATGTTATTACGTAACTCTTCTTTAACAATCGTTTGTGACAACTCATCACTTTTGTTACTACCCTCTTATATCAACACTTAATTCACCTGAAGTTATTAATTGTATTTTCGTTTGACAAATTTAATTTACACACACATACAAAACAACCATAAATATATATATTTGCGATTGTACAGCTATGAAAATGAATTCGCCGGCGAAAAGAGACTCTTCGCTGAACTACTGGTCTTCTGTCTATTAATGATATGTAAATTTGAACTACAGCTCCACAGTCAATCAGTATCATCAGCAGGTATCTGTCGCCTCAATCAGCTTAGCAACTTCAATCGAACTTCCTGTGGCCATATTGAGAATGGTCAATAATCTGTGATAAAATCATTTTTAATTCATTTTAAATTGATAAAGAAGACGTTATGGTAAGCTATGATATTAACTCATTATGTACTAGTATCCCTATTACCGAAAATTTGGATATCATTTCCAGTTTACTAGAATCAAACACAACCCTATCGCAAAGATGTCTACTGGACACCAGTAGAATAGTTAAGA
This sequence comes from Trichobilharzia szidati, assembly GCA_944472155.2. Taxonomy (NCBI): domain Eukaryota; kingdom Metazoa; phylum Platyhelminthes; class Trematoda; order Strigeidida; family Schistosomatidae; genus Trichobilharzia; species Trichobilharzia szidati. The sequence continues at coordinate 9,111,131 of OX235277.1, forward strand.
GCTTAAAATTCTGTCTAGAAAGTAATTATTTTACATTAAAAGGGAGTTTATATAGACAGACAAATGGTGTTGCTATGGGTTCACTAGTTTCCCCAATAGTCGCTGATCTTTTCATGAATAAATTCTAAAATAACATCTTTTCAAGCGTACTCACTCTTAAAATATGATTAAGATATGTAGATGATACTTTTATAGTACTAAAACGAGATATACACAGTTCATTCTTGGAGAAACTGAACAGTCTATCTCCCAGAATCCAGTAAACTTTGGAAGAAGAATCAGACGTTGGTGAACTACCATTTCTAGACTGCCTAGTTAAGAGGAGGGAAAACAGACATTTTGCTATATCTATTTTCAGGAAGAAAACCCACTTCAACAACAAATATTTAGACTTCGGATCATCACAACTCATCAGTGCAAAGGTACCAGTTGTCTCAAGTCTTCATAGACGAGCACACTTATTGATGTTAACGGATGAGAAATAAAAAGAAGAGGAAATATCAAACATTACTGAAACTCTCAAGCAAAACAACTGCCCAAGGGACTTCATCAACAAAATCAACACTGACATTAAGTATGGTCGAAAGGGTATTCCGAAAACAGTTGTCATTCCATATAGATCAGAGAAGTCTGACGGTATCGGAAGAGTACTCAATAAGCACGAAATCCTAGTTTTCTACAAAACATCAGACACACTGCGAAACAACCTTGTCCATATAAAAGACGAAATCCCTAAAGATTCTCTATCTAATTGTGTCTATATAATAAAATGCTTGGAATGTGATGCGAGATACATCGAACAAACATCGGTAGTGAGAAATCAAAATCAGAAGAAATGAATACCGTAGAGCAGAGCATCTGTTCGACCACTGAGAAATCCATTTGAACTAGAAAAGCTAGAAAAATCATCAGCCATGGGTCTACACGCTATAGAATCAGGCCACAAAATTGATTTTGACAATATTGAAATCATCATCCAGAAAAATTTTAGAAATCACGAAGAACGTCTAATATCAGAAGCACTCCATATCAAATGGAATTCAAATTGTCTGGATAGGAATGATGGACTGAAACGGAATGTGATCTGGTTACAAAACTTCCAGGAGGTGACAGAATCAACACGAATGTGATAAGCAATTTCATTATGTAAACACACTGTGCTTTTATAATTTTACACACTTATCAAATCCGACAATCTACACCTGGTTTTGTTATCTTTACCGATTAGCCAATTTGACAACAACGCAAAAATGCCCCTATGCTGAGGAACGATGATTAAGTTGTTATGTATAAGCTGGAATTTTGTAAATTCTGGTTTAATAATACTACCTTGTTAAACCTATTAGCAGCTTTAAATAGCGAAACGTTGGGAAATACAAAAAACCTTTATTATAATGAATATCATATACCCAATGTCCAGATTTTTTCAAACTGTTAAAATTGAACTTGGTTTGGACATATATACAACTCATTTTTAATGGTTCATTTTACAAAGAGCGGATTGTTTTCAAGGCAGAATTTATTATTAAATCAGTAAAGTTAACAGGTCAAGAAATAAGATAACCTTGACCTATAGAGTGATTTTGAAAGTTGTGTACATGACCAACTAACATTTGAAAATCAGAGTACCTTACAGATATACATCCAAATTTATTATTATTATTATTGTTTCCTTTATTTCCTAGAGGAACATAAGGCTTTAGCCGCACGTCTCCATTGCGTTCAGTTCTCTGCCAACGTTTTCACCTGCCTCTACGTCTGCCCACATGCTTTCATCTCCTCCTCACATGACTTCCTCCATGTCACCATTAGACTGATATCCAACTCACCGTTTTCCATTAGGCGGGTTCCACTCGAGCGATGGCCTGGCGTGTGATGTCAGTCACTTGATGGTTTGCTATCTCAGAGTATGGTCAATCCATCTCCATTTCTTCCTGCATATTTGGTTCTTGGTGAGTCGATTCGCTCCCAGAGATCCCTGTTGCTGATCTTTTCTGGCAGACCATCTGATCTTGAATACTGAGCGAAGACAACTGTTGATGAAGGTTTGTAGTTTGTTCGAAGTGCATTCCGTGACGCGCTAAAACTGCCATCCGTATAGTAGCACTGACTTCACACTGGAGTTGAAAATCTGGATCTTATTTTTCCGATTGAGTGCTGGTGATCTCCACACAGACTTTAGAATGATGGAAGCTGGCCTTGTTTTCCCCATCCTCACTTCGACATCTTCATCAGTCCCGTCCACCTGTAGTTGAAACGATGCTTCCCAGGTAGCTGGGTAGATAAAGGAGGTTGTTTCTTTCATATTTCTCCCATTTGTGCTTATTGTTGTCTGTTTTTGTTACTGTGGTTGTTGCTGTTGGATGGGAATCTTCATCACCCACCTCTGTTTTGTCAATGTTCAACTGAAGTCCTATATTTGATGCTTCTCCTCCAGTGTTTGTGAGAAATCAGACAAATACCATCGGCGAAGTCCAGATCCTCCAAATTTAAAAAATATAATTAAAAGGCAATAATTTGCTTCTACAAAGCTTACCTACTTCTCCAGCTAAAAATATTAAAATTTGCGCTTAAGTTTAACATAGTGATAATTTAATTTAATTTCAGATTTCCCCGTCGATTGATTGGACCGAAGTGCTTGCTGTCAGGTTGACATGTCGGCTTCCTGTGCAGATGCTTCGACGAAGTCTGGGAATTTAATTAGAATTTAATTGGTTGGTGGTGACTAGCACTGTGGGCACTGGGTTCGAACCTCAGGGGGAACATCATCACTCACTGGGAAATGCAGGTACATTCAGCTGACGAGTCCTAAATAGAACGAAATGCACATCCTTGCTTGATTCCACTGCTAGTCACCATCCACCAATTAAATAGTGATAATTTGTTGAGGATATCCTACGATTATCAGTGGATTAACCCGAAGAGTGATCTAATGTTCACTACAAAGCTTTTAGGGTAACTTTATTTATTTTCCCGGCATTTCACCGTTTCACTTGACAAATTGCCATGAATTTCACTGACGCCATATTAACTGTCTTATATATAGCAGTATGCTGGCCATAAGGATTATAACGATGTAAGCAAATTAGACGTTTGATATAATATGGCATCATTAATACAAATAGAAAAGTCTTAATTCTATTTTGTAAGATAAGATAAGCAAAACAGCTTCTATGCAGTTTCTCCTACACATAACAGGATAGATTCAGGAAATGGAAATCATTTGCTGATAAAATTGCAACATAATCAATCATCAACGATCGATAGGGGCTTCAAATAACATTCAAATCTTTATCTCAGATTATTTAACTCTGTGAAGACATTCAGCAGCATTCTGTGTAAAGCGCTTTTCATTTGTTTCAAAAATGCTCAATGAAGGACTAAAAACGGGTGTGTTAACATCATTCAATAACAATATCACGTCGAACATTACCAAGTCATTCATAATTAAAAACCCAGTATAGCGCTTGAATTGTAGTCTGGTTTAGGACACGCTGAACACCTTCCTGATTCTGATGGACTGTGTTTTGAAGCAAATTTTCGATATTCAGAAGAAAAGCACACTTACTTGTTTTTAAGCCTGAAAATAGTAAAAGTTTTATACATTTTTGAAATGAGCAAAATGTGTGGTTATGAAGTTAATAAATTATAACTTATCTAGGCAAGATTCCTAAGGAACACCACCAAAAGCAACAACAACAACTGACAACAATCAGCATAAATGGAAGGAACCTGAAAGAAACAACCTCTTTCACCCACCTACCTGGGAAGCATCGTTTCAACTACAGGCCAACGAAACTGACGAGGATATCAAAGTGAGGATCGGGAAAGCAAGGCAAGCTTTCACCACTCTCAAGTCTGTGTGGAGGTCAACAGCACTCAGCATGAAAAATAAGATCCGGATTTTCAACTCCAATGTGAAGTCAGTCAGTGCTACTATACGGATCAGAGACTTGCACTGCGCGTCATAAAGAGCATCTCAAACAAACTACAGACCTTCATCAACAGTTGTCTTCGCTCAATACTCAAGATCAGATGGCCGGCCAGAAACGATCACCAACAGAGATCTCTGGGAGCGAACCAACCAGGAGACTATTGTGCAACAAATAGGCAGCAAGAAATGGAGTTGGATTGGCTGGCCATACTCTGAGGAAACCATCAATTGACATCACTAGACAAGCCATTGCTCTAGTGGAACCCGAACGGGAAGTGGCGAGTTGGTCATCAGTGCAAGGGTGACTTGGAGGAGGTCATGTGAAGAGGAGATGAAAGCGTGTGGGCAGATTTGGAGCCAGGTGAAGACTCTAGCAGAGAACCGAACGCAATGGAGACGCACGGCTGAAGCACTTTGTTCCTCTAGGAATTAAAGGAAACAATAATAATAATAACTTATCTACGAAGCACCGTTTCAACTACAGTTCAGTCGGAACGGATGAAGATGTTAAAGTCAGCCAGCCAGCTAGCCAGAATCGGACAGGCAAGATACGCCTTCATCAACCTGAAACCTGCTTGGAACTCTTCTGCTACATTCACTCAGCCAGTCAGCATAAACAACAAGATTTGCATTTTCAACGCAAATGTCAAATCGCTCAGTGCTTCTATACGGGTCAGAAACGTGCATTGAGTGCCCGTCACTAAAAGTGTTTCCAACGGGCAACTACAGACTTTCATCAACAGCTGTCCGCTTCGCTGGCTCCATACAGAAGATCAAATGGCTGGCCAGAAGGAATCAGTAACAAGAAACTCTAACCGGGAACAACGCAACCCAGGAAGAGCTGATCGCCCAACAAGTATGCTGTGAGCGAAAATGGAGATGGATCAGGCAAACACGCCACTGAGGAGACCATCGAAGGACATCGTGCGCAATGCAGGCCATCGTTTGAATGGAATCCAAATAAGAAGCGACGAGTGGGTCGTCGGCGCAATGATGACACGGAGGAGATTGTGTGAAGAGGAGAAGAAAGAATATGGGCAATCTTGAACCCATCTGAAGAAGACGGCAGAAGATAGGATAAAGAGGAGATGCGGTGCTGTTGAAGCCCTATGTTCCACTCAGAACTCGAGGGAATAATAACATTATAATAATTTACTCTAGCTGGTTGTTCACTGAAACATTTAACCAAAAATTTTTGAACTTACACTGAAATAGTTCCCGCACTTCTACGATAAAATTTGTCGGAAAAGAACTTTTCACTTTCAGATGTCAAAGTAATGTGATTCACGATTAGGGATAAGAAGCAGAGGCGAATCTAAAGTAAATTTAAGATCAATTCTAATGAATAAGCATGTTCTCAAAAGTAATCGTTCCAAAATATCTGCTTGCAATGTGACATAATCTCTTCAGTGCACATGCCTACAATCGAAAGCCTGATTTGTAATCAGTCAATATAACAAAGAGTCGAAGCGGATTCTTGTAGTTTTCAACAATTCACAGAACAATAACACGACTGACCGACAGGATATTTCAATTTCCGGAATTCCATGAGTACTATTTTCGGATACTTCCATATTTTAATCCCTTGTTACCCATATTACTGTCATTTAATCAGCATCACTTACTACTTTGAAATCTTGCCTCCACTGAAAAAAAATATTTGTAAGAGAGAAACTTTGAAAAGTCATGTTCCGATGTTACATGTAGTTGTGACAGTCCCTTTTTGTTCTCAGTGTATTCAAGAATAAAGTCCCAAGAAATTCTCGCTTCACTGAGCCTTGCGCTGTACTTCAGATACTCATTGAGTACCTTTAACGCAAACTGTCGCTCCGAAGACTTCAATATAGAAAAAAATCGCCATTTAGACATTTAGAAAACAGAAAAGTTGAGGGAAGAAATATTTACTTTCCAATTAGATCCTCATCTCTCTCTGGCTCTACTCGAATATACACGTACAGCATTTTTATTACAATACACAACAGTTTACCAAACAAGTGGCACTGATATGTTTGTTAACAATAATTAAACAGTATCAAAATGTCAAGGCACGAGTGGTAATTTAGGGAGAAAATTAATACACACTTAAAAGGTAGAAATGGTTAGAATAAATTGATTTTACAAGGATAACACGTAATTAAAGAGCCAGGTTAATCTGTTCAGATGACTGCCTCAATGAGCAGCTTAAGGTTATTAGAGAATTATTTGGAAAAAATGGTTATCTAGATAAGTTCATTGAAAAAAATATGAATTCAGCACCTAGGAGAGTCAGTATGGCAACAGTTCCGGAAAAACCAACGTTCATAAAACTGCAGTTCCTCGGTAACAGCATCAGCGAAATAATAACACAGCGCCTGAAGAATGTAGTTAAAAGACCTTTCGATGCAGCAGAGGTACGTTGTCTCTTCACAACCACCCCTATTCTATGTTCGAGAAATAAGGAGAAACTACCTAAATTTGTCTTCTCCTCTATGTGTATCTGCCGGTTTGACTGCAGCTGCGGAGCCAGCTACATCGGGCGTACAATTAGGCAGGTTCATCATCGTATTTCTGAACATCTTCCAACATGGTCAAGCAAGAGACAAACAAGATCTATTCGTAGCTCTATTTTAGCACACCTTGCAGATAGCGAGGATAAGGTTGACGTTATTACAGCATTTAAAATTATTTATCACGTTCCTACTAATTTTAATTTTGCTTTACGATTTCGTCTTCTACATACAGCTGAAGCAATGGGAATCCACCTGAAGAGGCTAAACCTGTGCCTGTTCAGAAGGAATTTGTACAGCCACTTTCCTTACCTTGGCCATCGTTACATGAATGTATAAACCAGACTACTTCGCCCCCTTACCCCTAAACCTTTAAAATTATAAAAATTATGATTGTTCAAATTATTTTATTTTTATTTATTTTGACCACTTCATCTTTAATTACGTGTTATCCTTGTAAAATTAATTTATTCTAACCATTTCTACCTTTTAAATGTGTATTGATTTTCTTCGTTAATTAACAACCCACTGCTTGACATTTTGACACTGACTAATTATTGTTAACATACATATCAGTGCCACTTGTTTGGTAAACTGTTGTGTATTGTAATAAAAATGCTATACGTGTATATTAGAGTAGAGCCAGAGAGAGATGAGGATCTAATTGGAAAGTAAATATTTCTTCGCTGCTCAATCTTTTTGTTTTCTAAATGTCTAAATGGGGAGTTTTTCTATATTGAAGTCCTTTTTATTACATTTTAAAAGCTTTATCAACTAATGCCTTGCACTTAAATGCAATGAACAAAGCGTAGTATCTGTATTTGTGTCTCTGACGGCACAAAACGTACACTGTTTACATGCACTCAGTCTTCTTTTCCAGTTGTTTTCATTTTTTTTCTTTTTTTACCCTTCCAGAGATGTTTGAAGTCAACCCCTTTCTTACTTTCTTTAGGTTTATTTTGCTTATAACTTACTCCACTGAGTGACTGATAGTAAGTGTTCATTAATTTGTACTAGATACCTCAAAACGCTAATTATTACTACTTTATCACTTACAGTTATCTGCTGATTGTTGAGCTAATTTTAAGGAAAAACAAGTACCAGAGTTTATTTTGATATGACTGACACTACTCAGCGTGAAAAATTCATTATTAGATAGATTTCCAATAAACCAATTAACCATTTCAGACATTATCTATTTTCGTATGTTCTTGCAATATTGATTCACCTTCGTTAGCAACAATGGGACATATTTTTTCACAGAGTCGACACTTCTGCCTTATATCTACACAGGCATTTCATCCCATTTCAAACATTCAGGAGGTGTGACCTTGAAGAGATATTAAATTCTTCTCAGTTCAACACTCTCGTGGTTTTTCTTGAGTACAGTTTGAGCAAGGATTGAAGAATAAATAATTGCGTTCTCTTTGCATCATCTTTCACATGCTGCCTGTATGCATAATCTTATATCCAAACAAACTGGTCTGCTTTTGATGTAGTTGTGTTCTCTGAGCTGAATGGTTTATTTACGAAGCTTTCATTGCCCCCTCTACTAGGCAACATCGTCAGTGCATACACTTCAGTTTGTTGACCTGAGCCTTTAGATTTCTCCACGAGTTTATTAGTCATCTCTTCTGGTGCTCCTGACCTTGACTGGTTGTTTTTAAGTGTGTTTTCACATCGTCTATGCTACTTGTGTTGGTACTGATTCAAAGACATTTTCCAAAACAATGGATGTCCACGGAACTTCATCAAGAGACATCTACCCCCAAACCAACCTACCAAATCAATTGCCTCCAAGGGAAGCACAAAGAAAATCACCCTACCATATATAAAGGACAACTCAGAAATCACTGCAAGACTCTTCAAACCCTTAGGAATTAATGTTACAAACAAACCAAAAAAATCACTCAACTCAACTCTGTATCAACCGAAAAATTCAACGACGAAAGAAGACAAAACCAACATCTAAAAATAAGTAGCAATGACTGAGGAAAACAATACATTGGCCAAAGTGGACGTCCCCTTCGTCTTCGTATCCATGATCATAAACTAGCCATCAAAAGACATGACATCCACTTCCTCATATCACTACTTACGGACAACCACTGACATCAATTCGACTGGCACAGCAATCAAATACTAGACAGAGGAAACAACAAGAATGCTAGAGGATTTTTAGAAGCCTGCCTGGTATTCCAGTGAATCATTAATCAATAGACACATCGAAATAGACAAAATTTACCAACCAATAAGAAGGAAATCTCACAAACAACGGGTCGGAATTCAAGTCAATGAAACAATCAGTTCCATTACAAGTGGCCTAGAGGGTGTGAAAATACACGGAAATAGCCAATCACGTCCCAGGTCATCAGAAGAGATGACCAATAAACTCGTGGAGAAATCTAAAAGCTCACGTCAACAAACTGAAGTGTATGCGCTGAAGGTGTTACCTAGTAGGGTCAATGAAAGCTTCGCAAATAAACCATTGAACTCAGAGAACGTAACTATATTAAAGTCGCTGACCTGATCTACAAATCGTGTCCATCACATCTAGCTGGTCTGAATAATTTTACTGAATGTTTCATTATGAGTGATAAGTATACAGAGCTGTTCAATATACTGAGAGTTAGACTGCCACAGATTTCAAGTACACATTCACTGGAAAACCATAGTACATTCATAAATTATTTTGATGCTTGGCTTTTCTGTCGTCTAAGTCGCCAGTTGAGGTGAGCTGGTAAATGATGCGAAGCAAGTATGTAGCGTTGATATTGACAATCAGAATTGCTCAATAAGGAAAAGTGAGTGGGACTTCTGAGGAAACTATCCTTAACCCAATAATACAAACAAAAATGGAGTAGATCTTTAGCTGATGTGGATGATATTGAATTAGTTCTGTTCTCTGACCTGATTGATTTAGCTGTGAATTAAATCAACGGTTAGTAGGTATTGTTCTTACCTACTAACCGTCTTCAAAATGAATGAATATTCTCACAATTTCATCAAAAACTGTTTAAAATCGAGTCACAACACCAACAAGAAACCATCATCAAAGACTCCAAGAAAATGCACCCTACCACATATAAAAAATATCTCCGAAACAACAGTTAGAATATTAAAACCGTTTGAAATAGATGCAGCACACAAGCCAGCGTAAACACTTCATTCGATACTGTACCAACAAAAAGATCCGATAGAAAAGAAAGATAAAGCTAATACCATTTACAAAATAAGCTCAATGGCCTGTATTAAAGATTAAATTGGTCAAAGTGGGTGCCCTTTCGAATCCGTATCCAAGATCACAAACTGAGTGTAAAATAAAATGATGTACATTCTTTCATGTGAATGCATGTGGATAATTATGGACACCAATTCGATCGGGATAATGTAGAAAGTTGAAGATAGAGGGAATTCATAGAAGCCGGGTACTGAAGTGAGTTAGCAATCATGAAACACATTATTATAGAACAAATTTACCAGCCAATGAAAAGTAAATCACATTTGAAAAAGAGCTCGAATCCCAAGTCAATAAAAGCGATTAATAGAGATGTGAATTAACAACCAGACAAGACAGTGATTACCAGGAAATGCGATTACATCACTAATGGAGAATTTAAATAAGTCCACTTTATACTAAAACCTGCGATGGAGAGGAATGCTATCTAGAAGGACGACGAGGATTTCGCAGTTAAATCAACCAGCCAGCTCAGAGAACACAACTAAATCAATAGGAGAAAACGATAGACAGTACGGCAGAAAAACCTAAAACTTTTATTTGATTGGTTACAGGATTTCATCATGAGCTGACATCAGTTAGAGGACCATTGGAAAACATGGGAGTACTGAAAAGCCAGTAGTTTTTTCCTAGTTTGTGACTCTTTATCAGTACGCACCCAAGTCCATTAGTACTTCATCATAGATGTACTAATAGAGTTAACCCTAACTCACTTCAGTGACTCAGGGATTGACTTGCTACCAGGGAATAATCTCGTCGACTTAGAATATGCAGACTATATAGTCCTTCTAGGCGAGGACGCCGACAAAATGCAAAGTCTTCTGACCACTTTGAGCTGCAATCTACGAGTATTTGGTATGCGATTCGCTCCTGCCAAATGCAAAATTATGTTACTGGATTGGACTACACGGACTCCTAGATTAGAAATGGGAAGTGAAGTGGTAGAGCACGTTGACCACTTCACTTATTTGGAAATTTGCATCAGCCAGTGCCAACAGGTTGATCTCTGACGAAATCTCAGCACGAATATAGAGGGCTAGTTTCGCATATGCCAGTTTACGCCGTCTCTGGTGTAGACGCGATATCTGATTATCGACCAAAGGGTGGGTGTACTGCTCATCAGTCCGCTCCGTCCTCCTTTATGGCTGTGAGACCTGGCCATTGAGAGTGGAAGACATGAAAAGCCTGGCTTGCAGTCTTTGATCATAGGTGTCTGCGTTCTATCTCCCGTATGAAGTGGTATGATAAGGTGAGCAATATCAAGGTTAGGCGTCGAGTGCTAGGTAATGAGGGGAAATCAATAGACGAGGCTGTGAAATTACATCGACTGAGATGGTTAGGATATGTGTTACATATGCCTAGTCTTCGCCTTCCTCGACGGGCAATGTTAGCTGATATAGGGTCAGGCTGGAAAAGAGCTAGCGGCGGACAAACGAAAACATGGTAACTGTCAATGAAATCTACAACAGTTAGTCAAAGCCAGTCACGTAGGAAGGTGTAGACTTCCTGGTTGGGGTCGTCGGGACGGTAAAACCAATGGTTGGAAACAATTGGTGACATGGCTCAAAATCGTTCTCACTGGCTAGGGCAGATGCATCCACTCCTTGTGACTTATGATTTCCAATGAAACTATATTGTTCATCGTTATTACTATTTCTTTGTCTCACACCTCTGCTTACTGTCATTATTATGCATTTCTCCTACTTTTTTCTCTTGCTTTGTGTGCTACATGGAGGGAGTGTGGCGACTTGAACTGCCGCACATATGTGCAAAGTTCTATGTCGAAAACAGACAGAGAGACAGACGCACCCACTTGTAACCAATCAATCAGATTCCTGCAAACCAACAGTTGAAAAATTAAAACATAGTGAAATTGATGATTTGATGACGTTGTGGATGAAAATCGGAAAATGACGTCCAGCGACAGATGATATTCTTATTCAAGTAGCTACTATTGTCTTATTCAGTCAATATTTCATGGAATCGTATGAGTTTTTCTGAAGACATGCTAACGCAACTTCGGTGAATGGATACCTCTATATGTATTACAAGAAATAAATACACACTTGGAAGGAAACCGTACTCAGTCGATGATGCAGCTAGGCACTGTGGATGAACTAGACCACTAGATGTGACGTCATATCATCTGAAAACATTCGGTCTAGTCAACAGATCTGTCGTATTTTTTGAGTTTTATTCGTAAAACTCCTAATAATATTCTTCATTTCAAACATGATTTGAATTGGAATTAACCCACTTGAAACCGAACTAGAAACAATATTGTAGGGAATGTAATAAATTAACTTTAAAACAGATTTTGACTCACCTGTCGAACCTCTTCCTGAAATAATGTTTGCACAATAGGTTACGTAATTTACACTTTAACTAAGTGCACTTGTAAATACTGTGTAAAGCACAAGTTATACTCATTATATTCTGGACAATCCCTATATCCTTGTTTCATTCAGTTCCTTGATCACTTCAAGGATGAAAGTGCTTTGTACAAAATACCTATAAATGTGATCGGAGGAAATTCAAACTGTCACACCGGAATACAGGTCTTACTAAAATGTATAGTCTGGTCAACATATCTGTCACAAATGAACTCAATTTTAATTGTTAAAATCCTCATTTACTTTACATAAAGTACGATTTAAGGTAGAAAAAAAGGACTAGACACATCCCACTAGTTACTAATGTCCAGTCAGAGTATCCATTGCAGTCCTGAATAGCTCAGTGGTAACGTCTCTGATAGCCGCACTGGGTGACATGGGTTCGAATCTTACACGGGTGGGAGATGAGTTCCTTCAAGGTTGCAGATACGCCATGCTGACTGCAGAGTGACAACTAGCCCAAAACCTAGGTCAGGAGGGTCTTCCTGCCGACTACCTCCAACTATTTAATAAGGCAGAATTGATTAGAGAAAACTGATTGGCGCAGAATAATCTGGCTCCATTTTGTTTCGTTGGTTCTCATCAGCTGCGTACAATCTGAATTCATTAACAAAATAAAAATAAAAAGTGTACAATTTTAACACAGCTACAGTCAGCAAGAAGCCTATCTTCATCAAACTCGACTACAAGGGCGACGACATTATGAGAATGATAAATAAAAGACTAAGCGCAGCCCTGTCTAGGACGTATCCCACAGAGTGATTGGTCTCTCTACCCCGAACAACCTCCTCACTGGTGCAGTCAAAGATTTGCAAGTACCCCTCACATGTTGCCTCCAACTGTGTATACCAATTCACATGTATCTGCAGGAGTAGTTACATTGGAAGAACAGAGAGGACGGCCTATGTCAGATACTGCGAACATGTACCAAGGAGCCTCCGGTTAAAGAGACCGAATTGTTCGAGCTCTTCAATCGTCAAACACCTGACTGACACAGGAACCCGAGGAGATGTGCTGGAATCATTCGAAATAATTAACAAACAAAGCAACTCAAGTCTTCTTAGGTTTGCTGAAGCTTTAGCAATACAACGATTGAAGCCTGACTTATGTGTGTCCAAAAAGAATCCGTTGTCAAACTTCAATTTACCCTGGTAACTCACTTCTTCGTAACTCTTTGTTTTCTAATTTTATTAACTTATCTTCTCACTACCCCCCCCCCTTATTCTTCGTTTGACTCTCCTAAGAGATAATTTTTTCTTGATCTTCTGAGTTCTGCTCACTGTATTACATCGTCAACGTCTCATCTGACCTCATGTGCACCGAAATTTAGATCTTCTCTTATCTAATTGAGTAACTATTACTAATTTTCTTTCGTTACCACCCCAACAACACAACTGTCAATTAGTTTTTTCAAGAAACTTCTCTCTAACAAGGTATATATATGTGTGTCGTAACACTTTAGACACCTTGTAAATCGCAACGCCTTATTTTACTATGACGCACTGACAATATGCTTGCTGATGGACAAAAGTTTGTTAAAATTGTACACTTTTTATTTTCATTTTATTAAAGAATTCAGGTTGTAGGCAGCTGCTGATGAGAACCGACGAAATAAAATGGATCCAGATTATTCTGCCCGCCAATGTTTCTTCTTTCTTTGTTCAAATTTACAAAAGGGAATCATTGTATGAGAAAATTGATTATTGAGCAAAGAATACTCTTTCCGATAACTTAATTAGATTCTACAGTTATATATTTATATTAATGAGAGAACTGTGGTTATAGACAACATTTCTGTTTTTTAGGAGTAATGTGGAATCGCCGACATTAGAATTATGTAAGTTGGGTCGCTAATAGATTATAGTCCAAAAAATGTGCATGTGTTGATACGTGTAATTGTAACACTAAATTGAAAACCAATAGTCCAAAGAAAATAATTATGCAAAACAACGAATATAGGCAGGAGTAAACAATAGGCACCAAAGCCATGTGACCTTGATTTGACCAATCAGATAGCTCAGTATTACAAATGGTTGTTGATCACAATCCTTGGTGAAAATGTCGCCTAGATTTGGATTTTGACTTCTCTATGGAAAATGTGTTGATTAGGAGGCATAAAACATGCATATGTGCAGGGATAATGACTCTGCAAAAGAATTGCCGGGTTATTGATGGTTATACATTCAGATGCAACCAATTTATATGAGGAAGTCTGCATAAATTCGCAAGTCGTACATAATCGGCGATTTCTTAGTCACTTTCTTCCCGATATCAAAGCAACCAGTATTTGCTACAGCTGAAGAAATAAAGAATACATTGGTTTGATATGTCTATAACCATTTCTGTGAGAACCTCGGACCAGTTTTGCAGCATATTAGAGATATTTACCCTATATGATTCATTTTGATTACATTTATATCATAGATACACTTCTTTATAAATTAAGTACCGCTTTCCACCCAGAAGAATCTGATTGGCTGTTTCAAGGTCGTCTGAAGTTAGTGTCTATTCTTCACTGTTGCCCGAATATATAGTAATAAAATCATATGAGTCATATTCACATGAAAATTCCATCCATACTGATTATTACATATAATAATTCTTTGATTTTCAATAGTTGGTTTGTAAGGATTAGAATTGTTTTTACAAGTTGATCACGGATTGATATCAGTTAGAGGACCATTGAAAACGAGCAGGGAGTACTGGACAGCTGTTTCATCCTAGTTTGGGAATCATCGGCAGTACATACACACTGGGGTTCGAACCCAGGACCTCCCGGTTACAACGCAAGCTCGTATACTATTCAGCAACTGGGTTCAGAGATTGCGCTGTAACCGGAAGGTCCTGGGCTCGAACCCCAGTGGGTATGTATTGCCGATAGTTCCCGAACTAGGATGAAACAGCTGTCCAGTACTCCCTGCTCGTTTTAAGTGGTTCTCTTTGATTATTACAGATTTGTAACTGTAGAACTTAATGAAGGAGTTATCGGAAAAATATTCTCTGTGCAGTATTCAACATTTGAAGCTTCTGGTGGTTTGAATTAATCTAACCTAGACCTAATCCGGAACATTGGTGTATAGGGAATAACTTATATACATAAAGAATCACTGAAATAAGCACTTTACTCACCTCTTGAGCCGCCTCCTAAAATCATTTGTACATATATATATGTGTATGGATAAGACTACACCCTTCAGACTTTAATTTGCTCCTTTATGGAGTAGAATTATTTAGTAAAATTACAATCATCAAAATAATAATAGTTACTGATGACTTTTTGAGCACATTTTATTGCTCATAATACTATAAAGCCATTCTAATAAATTTCTAACTTCATCAATATAAAAATATGTGAGTAAAACTTGGGCACTGTGGTAGTAAGTAATTCCATATTAGTTTGTTTATTAGATATATCACACAGTGAAACAGTATTATTTACTGGATGACACAGTTTCGAACAAAATTTATTACTGTTCATAATCATATCAATTGTAATCACACGACTTTGACACTTGAGTTTTATAGTTTTCTTTGTTCTCTCCTATTTGTCGTATGGGTAGTAGAGTTTTCCAGATATCGGGGACAGGTGACGAATCATTCCTATTACATGTATTTGTAGTTGATTCGATAAACAAAGCTTCTGTTATCAATCTCTCCCTATACCCTGTGACATTAGATTTTACAACTGTCATCCTATCCCATCCAGTCTATTGTATGGTTGTGTGTAACTGCATGTAGTGCTATAGCTGAACTATTCTCTAGATTTCTTATCTTATTCGGGTCAACCAATCTAGATTTTGCTAGGTTTTTATGTTCAGCTAGTCTGACTGCCCCTGTTCTACTAGTTTGACCTATGTATTTGACCTGACAATCATTGCAGCCAGGGTATTAGATAAACTAAATTGTTTTGTTTTAAAGGCTCTACAGGATCCTTTAGCCGACAAACCTTGTTTCTAATTGAGTTTGTGGGTTTGAATGCCAGCCACTTTTATTCCTGCCTCGTTACGAATTCTGCGTAGGGTGGTTTCCGAGGTTCCTTCCTTGTATGGAATTACTGCTGGTGATTTAGATTCCTTATTGTTGGTGTTGTCTTGCGCATATTTGACATGCATATCGTCATTATTATTATTATCACTATCGCTACAATCATTATTTATTGTATTTTTACATTTCCTTACATATTTCCTGACTAATTTATCCGGGTAATTATTAAGTTTCAAGGCTTTTTTTATGTGTATCAGTTCCTGTTGTAGATTTTCTTTGGTACTACTTAATTTTTGTGCTCTGTCATTCAGACATTTCACCAATCCTAGTTTTACTGACATAGGATGGGATGATCGGAAGTCCAAATATCTGTTTGAGTGTGTGGGTTACCTGTAAACACTAGTGTCTAACTTCCCATCTTCTTTCCTCTTTACGTTGCAATCTAACATTGGGAGCTCCCCTTCCTGATTTTCCAATTCACTTATGAATTGAATTGCTTCAACCTTCGAGTTGATGTGTTCAAAAAACCTATCTACATCTTGTGTTTTAAGTACAGTGAATGTGTCATCTGCATACCTCCACCATACTTTTGGGGTGAGGAAAGACTAATAACTGCTTCTTTCTGAACACATAAATCTGGTTTGAAGCGTTTGATAGAAATTGCTTCGGCAAACTTGAGGAGAATGGAGCTCCTTTGTCTATTGATAATTTTAAAGGATTTCTCGATTTCCACCTCATGACCCGTGTCGAGGAGATGCCTGGCGATGGCACTGTTTAAAGAATTTGTTCCCTTTAGACGTAAGCTTTTTGTCACATGTTCAGAAAGTCGTAGATTTGCCCTTCTTTCTGTCCTTCCAATGTAACTGCTCCCGCAGATGCATGTAAATTTGTATATGCAGTTGGAGTTCACATGAGAGGGATATCTATCGATTTTTGATTGCACCAAAGAGCAAGTTGTTTGATAGACGGGAACGAGCTTGGCTGCAGGATAGGCTATAGCTAGTGATGTACTCAGCCTTCTTTCCTTGCCATGGTAACTGGATGTCTTTATTCTCTAATCTGATTACGTAATCTTTGTCTTTAACCTCACCCCTGCTTTTTTATTTTTTTTATTTTTTAAATCTGTAATATTGCTTGTCTCTTGTTTCTATGACGTGATTTGAACTCAGTACATCGTTACAAAATTTATTAGTTACTCATCATCTTACTCACCTCTCGTCTTTATCACGTAACTCTTTTACCATTGTATGCACACATTTATTTTGTTTAAACTTAAACTGCCTGTGAAAAAAACTATATAAGCGCAATTTTCTGAGCACTGTTCACTTACTGTGGAACCTTCTGTCAACTGACAACATGTAAAATTTGCAAGTATGTAAAAAACCTTTCTGTACGTAAATCTCGCAATTTATTTAGGCTGTAAGCAGATGATGAGAAGCCGACGAAATAAATGATGGTACCATATTATTCTGCACAAACCGCTGTTGTTCTTGCTTTATTTAAAAGGCTAGTAAAAACAAATGAACCGATTAAGTAATGTTAGATTGTAAGGGAAGGAAATGAAACACGTTTATAATGAAGATAAGATTAAGGGATGATAAGAAAGGGGATGAAAATATAAACAAAGGGTGGTGTAGAAGTTATTAGTTGGTTACGTCTTAATAGGCCAAGGAAGGGATAAAGGCTGTACGAATTTCTTTTGAATACATAATTTAGGTTTGATAGTTCGAATGCCCATTGCCTCAGCTGTGTGTAGTAGACGAATACGAAGTCTATTGGAAAGATTCGGTGGGATACGATGAATCACTTTGAAGGCTCTCGTTTTCTCGATTACATGACCACTATCAATTAAGTGTGACAAAATTGAGCTACGGATTGTTTTTGTCTGTCCTTTGCCAAACTACCACGATGGGAGATTTTCACTAACACGTTGGCTAAGCTGTCTAGTAGTACGCCTAATATAACTGTCACCGCAGGTGCAGTTGAATTGATAAATACACAAAGATGTGGCAAAACTATCAAGCTTATCCTTCGTTTGCGTCCCAATCATTCGTCGGCTAGAGAATGACAAACATAGGTGTGCTGCATAAAATGTTCTTCGTATACTCCTAGAAAGTCTCTGGAATAGAATCTCACTTGATAAGTCACCATTAAATTGTAACTTAATAAATAGAGGTTTCTTACGTGCAGTCAGAGTCTCCGGTTTTTTCTCCGA
Organism: Trichobilharzia szidati; assembly: GCA_944472155.2. Taxonomy (NCBI): domain Eukaryota; kingdom Metazoa; phylum Platyhelminthes; class Trematoda; order Strigeidida; family Schistosomatidae; genus Trichobilharzia; species Trichobilharzia szidati. Next base: position 9,129,381 of record OX235277.1, read on the forward strand.
TGTTTTCATATGTTTCTTTATGAAGCTACTCGGATAGCCCATCTCCATCAAGGAATCATGAATATATTCAAATTCCTTTTGTAAAAGGTCATCCGTACATATCTTTCTTGCTCTACTCGCAAGACATTTTACAACGTTCCTTTTATATTTAATGGGCACGTAACTAAGGAGGTGTGTGTATTGCCCTGTGAAAGTGCTTTTTCTATACACGCTTCTCCCAAGTGACCCATCTTCTCTCTTATTTAGCAAGACATCCAGGAAATGTAGTTTATTCTCCTGCTCCCCTTCACAATTAAAGGTAAGCGAAGGGTGGATGCTGTTGAATTTCAGCAACAATTCGTCTATATTAACATTCTCATCAGCTAAGATAAATGTATCATCGACATATCGGTAGTACATATCAAACTGCTTGATGATGTCATTCAATTTCCCGTTTTCAAGTTTTGCGAGAAAGAAGTCAGCTAACATTGGGCCTAATGGTGAACCCATAGCAATTCGATCTACTTGTCGATAGTAAGAATTATTAAAGACGAAGTGAACATTCATTGTGCATTTAAGAAGTAATTCTTTGAGGCTACACAAGGGGATTCCTAAGTCTAATCGCCTTTCGGCGATTTCTTGACAAATATAGCCTACAGTTTCCATAATATGCAAAATACCTTGCAATGATTGTGAGTGAGATAACTCTACGTAGGTCAAGCTAGTACATCAAGAGTAGTCAGATCATCAGGACATAAGAATTTAGCCAAGGTTAGAATGACTGATCCAATAAAGATAAGTAATTAAGAATAAAGGTCAGCGATTGCACTGCATTCATTAACACACAATCACACAACAGGGCGGGTGGGACACAGTTAAAATTCTAAAAAGCAATATAGGTAGATAGGGAGAGGGAGGTTGATTACTGAATCCTGGCTCATCGAGTCTACACCCAACACATGCAACAGAAGTGACTCAACGTATATACCAGAGATATGGAAGATATTATTAGCACCAGTCAAAATGTATTCAGTTCACATTACAACATTCTGACGAACTACTTATTTATTTTACTATAGAAACATCTTATTTCCTATCTGATTGTATTTTATTGATAACACTAACATTCGTTCCGAATGTACTTTATTTTATATTGATTTTATTAATATGTCTAATCAATCTTTACTCATGTATACAAATGAGGCGAGAAAGTTGTGTGAGTAACTTGATATGATTATGAGCAGTAATAAATTGTGCAAATATTACTGTACAACACTGCGAGAGTTTATCAAAATAAAATTTCATCTATGATGGAGGTATACTCTATCACAGTGTTCAAATTTTACGCACCCATTTCTGAACTGCAAGTCTTCATAGGATCAAATATTCTTTAATATAAGAATAAAGCTTGTGCACTGTAGTAGAGTGTAATTCCATTATGGGTAAATTTTGTTTTGATAAGGTCTCACAGTGTTATACAGTAATATTCACTGATGACGTTTCGAGCACAATTTATTGCTCATAATCAAATCATGGTAATCACACGACTTCCTAAATTTGTTTATATAGTTCCATTGTTTTTCACTTTATAGATAGATATTTAGAATAATAGATATTTAGACTTTAATTCATCTCATCCTTTAACTGTTAAGGCAGGCTTAGTTAAGTGTCTAACAAACCGAGCAATGACACTAAGTAGCACAAAAAAAAGACCTAAATGATGAAATAAGACAGATAGAAGAGGCGTTGGTGTTAAATAACTATCCTATAAAATTCATTAAGAAGATTGAAAAAGACCAAAATAAAAATAAAAATAATTGTGAAACTAGTAATAATAATATAAACAAGAGAGAATATAAGTCATCTACAGTTATGCCATATAAAGAGGGGACATCTGAGATCCTACGTAGGATTCTAAATAAAGCAGGAATTAGGGTGGCATTTAAACCTACAAACTCACTCAGGTAGGACAAGCTCTGTAGGTTGACCCAATTAGACAAAATAATATAATTTACAAAATACCCTGCAATGACTGTAAGGTCAACTACATAGGTCAAACTAGTAGGTCAGGGATAGTCAGATTATCATTACATAAGAATTTAGCTAAGGTTAGAATGACTTACCCAGTAAAGATAAGTAATTTAGTAAACAGCTCAGCAGTTGCACTGCATGCATTAACACACAACCACACAATAGGGTGGGAGAGGATTAAAATTCTAAAAAATAATCTATTTAGGTGGAGGGAGGTTGATTACTGAATTCTTGTTCATCGAATCAACACACCCAACACATGCAATAGGAATGAATCATCACCCACACCCAAAATATGGAAAATATTACTACCAATCAAATCAAGTGAAAAACAACGGAACTATATAAACAAATTTAGGAAGACGTGTGATTATCTTGATATGATTACGAGCAATAAATTATGCTGGAAACGTCATCAGTAAACATTACTGTATAACACTGTGAGACTTTATCAAAATAAAATTTACCCATAACAAATATTCTTTACTACACTGGGGAAATATCCAGCTTAATCGCCATATCTGTCACACATACATTCAATTTTAATTACTGGAAACCCCATTTGGATATGATGAAAGATAGATTCGAAGTAGATTTTAAGCCTGATCATAAAGTATGTTGCACAGCGAATGACAAAATAAAGGAATCATACAAAAGATAAAGAGTTTAACTCACCAGCGGAACCACTTCCTACAATGATGAGATATACATGAATAATTAGAGAAAGAAGGTTACACCATTCACACATGAAATGATCGCATCTCAAAATATTTTGTATAAACCATATATCTACTACATTTCTGTATTATTATTATTGCTCCCTTGGGTTCTTAGTCGAACATAGGGCTTCATCTACACGTCTCAACTCACTTCTGTCTTCTACTGTACTTTTCACCTGCATCCATGTTATCCATACTGTTTCAACTCTTCTTCACACGATCTCCTCCATGTCACCCTTGGACGCCCCACTCGCCGCTTCCCTTTCGGGTTCCACTCGAGCACTGGCCTGACGTGCGATGTCACCCAGCGACCTCCTCAGCGAGTGTCCAATCCATCTCCACATTCTCCTGCATATTTGTTGAGCGATTGGTTCTTGTTTTGTTTGTTCCCATAGCTTCTTGTTGGTGATTCTTTCCAGTGGCCATCTGATCTTCAGTATAGAGCGAAGAAGACAGTTGTTGATAAAGGTCTGCAACAGGCTGTTGGAAATATTCTTTGTGACCCACCACGTTTCTGATCCATCCGTATAGAAGAAGTGGCTTGAAGTTTGTATTGAAAATGCGAATTTTGTTGTTGATGTTGAGTGACGAAGATTTCCAGATTGGTTTCTGGTTGATGAATGTGTTTCTCGCCTTTCCGATTCTCGATTTGACATCCTAGTATGTTCCTCCTGTAGTTGAGACAATGCTTCCTAGATAAGTGAAGTGAATGAAGTAACCTCTATCACATCCCTCCGGTTGATGGTGATTGGCGCTGGATGTTGCTGCTGCTGTTGTTGTTGTTGGTTGGTTATTTTCATAACCTCCGTCTTGTCTCTGTTCACCTGGAGTCCTGTCTTTGCTGCTTCTTCGACCGGTTTGTCGGTTTTCGCTTGTAAGTCTTCTATGTTCACCTGAAGTTCTATCTTATCTGGATGCTTCTTCTGCCAACTTGTTGCTTTTCACTTGCATATCTTCCAGTTTGTGGGAAATCAGACATATATTATCGGCGAAGTCCAGATCCTCCAAGTTTCTTACTGTAGCGCCGGCTACATAAATTTTGCGACATAAGCCACGCGCGAAATCCAGGTCTTCTAGGTTCTTCACGTTGGTCCAGGATATCCCTGTCTTCTCGTTTCCCACTGTCTGACGCATAATCCAGTCCACCACAATTAGGAATAACATTGGTGATAACAAGCACCCTTGTCTGACTCTTGTGTTTACTCCAAACGCCTCGCTGAGTTTTCCGTTGTGGATCACTTGACATGTGCCGTTGTCGTACAGCTGTTGAATAAGGTTGATGAAGATTTGAGGTACGCCATAGTACTCGAGTAGTTTCCAAATTACTTCGTGGTCAACGCTGTCGAAGGCCTTCTCAAAGTCTATAAAGTTGAGGTAGAGATTTGATTGCCATTCCATGCTTTGTTCGATGATGATGCATAGAGTTGCAATTTGGTCAGAACACGGCTTGCCTTTCCTGAATCCAGCTTGTTCTGTATCCAGTGGGTCGTTTATTCTCTCCAGGATGATGCGACTCAGGATTTTACTCGCCAATTCAAATAAGAGATAAATGTTCCAATTTCTTCACTTCAGCCATGAATTCAATTACACATCGTTTGACCAGACTTACTGAGAAGTCCCAGTTTGTAGAAAGTAAAAAAGGGGTATAATCACTCAGGATATTGTAAAACTCACCATCAACAATGTTTCCAAGTAATAAGGTTGCAATAATGGTGCCTACCAAATACACGGGTGCCATATTTTCCACAGTTGCATGAGATGTTCAATAGGGGACTTTAAATAGCTTCTCTTATCATGAAAAAACAAATCAGATTTCAGAATTACATTTGACAACAAACTCTATCAGTACAAAACAATCATTCATTGTACATAATAATATTCTTATCAGGTACATTAACTGGCTCCAATAAATAATCTATTCTTGTCTATTTACAGCAGCTTTTAAATCAATAATTTTTACTTTGGTCATGCTTTATGAGCAGTGTGACAATAAAATCTGCCATAGTAAAATTGAAACAAAAACAACTTCATTGCGAAAACTATGAACGTATCAGTAAAGGACAGTTGCCATTGTGACATGAGCGCAGAAAGCCCATGTCTGCATCCTACATTACACCTGAAACAACTTCCTTAAGAGTGGGTCAATCACAAGACAGGAGAACAACAACCGTCTTTGAATGATTTCACCGTTCTAATAAACAATAATCACATCAAAAACCGAAAGTGTTACTTCAGCTATTCTGTGACGCAACTAAATTGTGCAGTTCAGGCACGAAACGATTATATAAAAAATTCCCCTTTAGACATTCAGAAAGCAGAAGGACTGAGCGAAGAAACATCCACTTTTCAATTAGATCCTCATCTCTGACTCTACTCTCATATACACGTATAGCACTTTTCAAGTGTTGGTTTGTAGGGATTTGATTGGTTACAGGATTTCATTATGACCTGACATTGGTTAGAGAACCATTGGAAAACCTGGGAGTACTGGACAGCTGTTTCGTCCTAGTTTGGGACCCCGGTGGATGCGTACTGATGAAGAGTCCCAAACTGGGGCGAAACAGCTGTCCAGTACTCCCAGCTGGTTTTCCAATGGTTATCTAACCAGTGTCAGCTCATGATGAAATCCCATAGCATTTTTATTACAATACACAACAATTTGCTAAACAAGTGGCACTGATATGTTTGTTAACAATAATTAATCAATATCAGCATGTCAAGACGCCAGTGGTAATTAACGGAGAAAATTAGTACACACAATTAAAAGGTAGAAATGTTTATAACAAGTGGATTGCATGATGCATAATTTTGGAAAAGTTAAGAGTAATTTTAGGAATAAGCGTCTGCTCAAATTGATTACGTAACAGATTGTTAAAGAAAAAATTAAACGATTTGAACAATGATAACTTGTAATTGAAGACGAAATATTCAGAGAAATAATAAAATAATTTGAATAATTATAATTTAGGAAGAGGGGTGGGCGAATTAGTCCGGTTTATACATTCATGTAAGGATGGCCAAGGTAAGGAAAGTGGCTGTACAAATTTCTTCTGAACAGGCACAGGTTTGGCCTCTTTAGGTGGATTCGTATTGCTGCAGCTGTATGTAGAAGACGAACTCGTAAAGCAAAATTAAGATTAGTAGGAATGCAATAAATAATTTTAAATGCTGTATTAACGTCAACCTTATGCTCACTGTCTACAAGGTGTAATAAAATAGAGCTACAAATAGATCTTGTTTGTCCCTTGCTTAACCATGTTGGAAGATGTTCGGAAATATGATGATGAACCTGGTTGTGAAGAGACAACGTAGCTCTGCTGCATAATAAGCTCTTTTAACTGCATTCTTCAAGCGTTATGTTATTATTTCGCTGACGTTGTCACTGAGGAACTTCAGTTTTATGAACAGTGGTTTTTTCGGAACCGTTGCCATACTGACTCTCCTAGGTGCTGAATTCATATTCTTCTCAATTAACTTATCTAGATAACCATTTTTCCGAAGTAATTCTTTAATAATCTTAAGCTCCTCATTGAGGCAGTCGTCTGAACATATTAACTTAGCTCTATGAACCAGACACTTTACCAGGTTACGTTTATATTTCAAAGGTACAAAACTAAAAAAATGAGTGTACTGACCCGTTGTTGTAGGTTTCCTACACACACTCGTTCTTAGTGTGCCATCTTCTTCCCTTGCCATGAAGACGTCCAGGAATGAGATACTGTCATTACTTTCTTTCTCTATGGTAAAGTTTATTGCTGAATGGGCATTATTAAACTTGTCAGGGATGTTCCTTGCATCATTCTCATTTTTCATAAACAGAAATGTACCATCCATATGTCGACAGTAGAAATCCAAGTCATTAATTATTCCTTTCAGTGGTCCATTCTCCAACTTAGCGAAGAAAATATCAGTGAGGACTAGGCCTGATGGGGAGCTTATAGCTACATCGTCAGTCTGTCAGGGAGAATATGTTCAACACGATGGGATTAAAAACTTTGCCCAAAAGAATCCCACATCAGTGCTTTCCTCCCATAGTCCGAATTCAGAATGATTTGCATTTATTCAAACAAAACCACACGTACAAACAACACAATATCGATTTTCACATAACCATAAAGGGAACCATCAGGAACACACATTGAGCAGGAACAAAGACTAATAACGAGGATCAAATCAGTAGGATAAGCAGCCTAGTTGAAACATCCAGATAGGTACACATTTTGTGGTTAGTCCGTTCAGAATAGGAATTTTGGACAAAACCCTTGTGTTACACGGGTTTCAAAGTAAGACACACACATCATCTAGTCAAGGTAATACTTGACTTTACATGTCGAATCCATTCACCTGTCGAAAATGCTCGTCTTCAAATGTGAATCGGATCTCATCATCACGTATTTGTGATATATCCTCTACACATGCTATAGGAATCGGAAATGAAAGATTAATAATAATAATAATTTACTTTATTCCAAAAACAGTAATTGTGATACAGAATGGAATTTTCAGCATTCAGTACAATATTGCATCTAATATCCTCAAATTATAAATAAAAATTAGTCACACAGAAAATTTTTCTACATTTACAATAAGGGTAATGTCAAAAAAACATGCAGCATATAAAATGGAAATAATAATAATGATAGCAGCTAAGGTAATGATAATAATACAAGTGGAAATTTCCGTGGGCTTGTTTCAAACAGTATTGTCGATGCGGTATACAAATCCTTGCATGTTTAAAAATATTGAATATAATGTTCTCTTTACATGATATGGTGAGGGAAAAAACAAAGATTACAGCAGTCATAGAGATAAGTTGGTTATATGAAAGTAAAAACAAAGAATCAACAGGAACATAAATATAATAGAAATAATAAAAGTAAAACTTGAAGGTATATAAAGATGGATGGAGGAGATTGTTTATTTACTAGATGAAAAAAGGTTAGTCAATTCTCGCCTGACGCTATTTTCATCACATAAAATACTTGCCAAGTGTGGTATCATAGAATTTTTATACTTAGACGTGCGAGCATACAGTTTTCTGAAGTTACTTCTCGGTCTACCTGAGGAGATGCAAGGTGAAAGCTGAGGGTGAAGTGGATGCTCCAAGTCAGACAAAATCGCTTTAGCAAATTTACTGCACTAAGTCAAATGCCTATCGACAACGATGTTAACTATGTAGTCCACTGGGCCACCACTCATCCTACTGACAGTCTTCAGCATTCTACGAATTGTGACAAAGTTCTTTTTAAGCAAACCAGGAAAGAATAAGGGTGAAGAATAAAGAAGAATAGGTAGGATGCAAGAGTTTATGAACTGTAAGAGGAGGGGTTGAGTTATACCCGAGTGCCTTAACTTCTTAATGTAAAATGTCAGGCGGAATATTTTACTGGAGATTGCTGAGACATGGGAAGACCAGGAGAGATCAGAAGAGAGAATAAGTTCAAGATACTTAATTTCTGATTTAATTCCTATATCACTGTCATCAATCTTACAACTGTCATGAGAATCGACGGCTTCTTTTAACTTTCGTTTACATCTTAAGCTGAAATTAACAGTTTGACATTTAGAAGGATTCAGTTTAAGACCGTTAGACTCAGACCATTTTCTGACTTCCGACAGAAAGCTATTTATTTTGGTACAATCTAGCTGGGGGTTAACAGCCATTGAAACTGTTAAATCATCAGCGTACTTCGCAAAGTTTATTTCATCAAAGTGAGGCAAGTCATGTAAGAAGAAAGAAAAAAGAAAAGGAGAAAGGACAGCGCCTTGAGGGACACCAGCTTCAGTAGGCAATGAAGTGGAAGACTTCCCTTTATACACGGTGTACTGCTTTCTTTCTGAGAAATAGGAATGTAACGACGTGCAGTCCTAATCAAGGACGCAATGGTAACACATGGGCTAACATGAGAAGAATACATCTACAAAATAACTAACAGGTCGAAGAGTACTGTTTAAAGAGGACTTACATAGTTTATTGCGTAACAATTTTGCCAGTACATGTGTAGGAGAGTGACATATATTGATAGAATTGGAAGTATAGGATCGTCGACTTTGTGAATCCTAAGTAATCCATAAATATTTGGAAGGTCAGTAACATTCATGCCAGGAAGTTTTGTTAAAAGTGACGTGGCTTTTCCTTATAGTTTTCTGACGTCATCTCCTATGAATTTACTTTCAACGCCAATAATGTACACTAAGTTTGTCTTACAATCAAATCTGTCTTTCTAAAGAGTTTGTAATTCTTTGTTGAGTTTCAAGATGACTTTATCGCATTTCCCGCCTAATTTCTTTGGTGTTTTGAAGTACAGTGACGTCAAAATGCTGTGTTGTCCCCTACTTGAAACACAGAATTTGTGTATCACATCAAGCAGCTATGGTCGATTGGCATGGCAGATACTACGAGACTCGATAAATCATTCAACTTTTCATTTGAGGATCGATGGCTTAGTCAGAGATATTGTTTAGCGAGATAGAAACATTTAAACCAAATGGTCAATTCAAATTCTTATCCCTTTCCTCAAAAACATTTTAAGGTATGAAATTAGCGAAGTCTTTGACTTTATCTCTTAAGTATTTGAGACTAATGTTAGTAGTAAAATTATTGTACCTATGGATGTATCGGCAGTTGTCACGAATGTACTAACTGTCGAAACAGTAGACTACATATGCCAGGAATTCACTGAAAGGCAAACGAACTTGGCAATTTCCCTGTCTAGCCTCCAAGAACTACTCCTAAAATATTCAGTGAATGTTCATCTGGCTTAGGGAATTCCTCATAGATAGGAGGCAGAGGGTAAGGATCGACTTGAAACTCTCCTTTTGAACAGCAGTGCGTAGGGGAGTGCTACAAGGCACGGTACTCGGGCCTCTCCTATTTATTTTGTATATCAATGAGTTATCTCTGCTCACCGATTCCCCTGTTGTCCTGTACGCAGATGACTTAAAAGTTTGGAGAGAGCTGAAGGGCAACAGGGATACGCTCGTGTTGCAAAAGCACCTCAACAAACTATCAGAGTGGTTCAGAGAATGGATTCTCCCGGTCAGTGTAGCGAAATGTGCAACCATGCGCATCAGACAAGCAGGCATCAGCTCCTCCGAACTAGAGGGATTAATGCTTCCATCAGTTCAGACTCACTTGACTTAGGTGTCATACTTAGCCACGATTTAAAAACTACAGCACACTGTCGCGCGATGGCTGTACGTAGCTTCAGATCCTTATGGGCCTTTACTAGAATCACCAGAGATATGTTCACCTCCTTATGTACATCTCTGATGAGGTCAAGACTGGAAAACTGTATCCAGGCAGCCAGTCCTTGTCATGAAGGGGACTCACATATTCTAGAAAGGGTTCAAAGGAAGGCAACACGTATAATTCTCTGCATGACTAATTTACCATACGAGGAAAAACTAAACAGTTTAAATCTCTCCTCCCTGTCATACCGTACACAGAGAGGAGATTTAATCACAAGGTTTAAAATTTTAAATAACCACTAAGGATCTGACGTATTCCCTCTTTTCCTTCCTACCATGTCGGAACACCTTAGAGGACATTTCAGGAGAGTTCAAAAGCCAAGAAGAAATCATATTGCTGTTCAGTATTGGTTCTCACTCTCTCTCTCATAAACTCTTGGAACTGACTCCCAGAAGAAGTGGTGTCTGCAACCTCAACTGATTCATTCAACAGGGGTTTAGACAAGCACAGAAATTTACTGGAAAAGGATTAACATAGGCTCCAAGCCTTCTATCCTCAACCAATAAATCTGAAATCTGAATCTGAAACTTGCCTTCAGAAATTCATATTCCCGCTATGACTAGGCCTAACTATGCTGGGTTTTTTTCCTTCACGTTCCCAAGTGGAACATATGGCTTCAAGCTAGAGACTTGTAGTTTCTGTAGCAGTGTTTATTTTACAGGATGAGGTTGCTAGCCTCATGCCCAACCTTTCCTCTTTACCAGCATTATTTCTGGCTTAGCGAGGTAAAGGAGTGCGTCGGCCGGGGATCGAACCCCGGACCATGTGCATGGTCGGTGAGCGTCCTAACCGCTGTACCACCGACGCACTATGCTGGTTTTATTCCATGCAAACTTGGAAATATAAAACCCTTTGTCGTGGGCTGCTTAAATCCGTGGCATTTCTCAATTTTCTCCCCATGACGCAGTATTTTCTCCGTTTCATATCGTTTCATTTATAGATTTGACACAATGATTCGGCATTTACACGTCAGCACAATTCCAAATAATTTTCAGCTTAATGCTGAGAAATTTGCGTGTGAAATGGAGGAAGAACATTGCTAAGTAGTACTGCAATATGTTTCTAATTAAACTGTATTGCTTCTGACAACAGATTATCAGCAATCATATTATTTGAAGAATATTTAAACAATTCTGCAAAATCATGTGATTTCTGATCAGTACAATTTTTAGAATAAAGCTATTGTTGTTTTTGTTGGAGAATGATATCAAATATATGGATAGGTATTACTGTTGTGTTGATGATGCGCTTATCTTAGTTAATAAGAGTGTAAAAAATAAATGAATTGTCTTACAGGAGTAAGACAAGCTGGCTGCCTACTATCGCCAATGATTTTCCTGATTGCAGTAGACTGGATAATGCGACAGAGAGCGGGCAATGAGGAAACAGGCAGAAAATGGACTCACACAAAAAACTAGGAGAATCTGGACTTCGGCGACGATATATGTCTGATTTCCCACAAACTGGAAGATATGCAAGCGAAAAGCAACAAGTTGGCAGAAGAAGCATCAAAGGTAGGACTTCAGGTGAACATAGAGAAGACAGAGGTAATGGAGATTCCTGGGCAACACCACCAACAGCAACAACAACAGACAACGATCAGCATAAATAGGAGGAACCTGAAAGAAACTGCCTCCTTTACCTACCTGGGAAGCATCGTTTCAACTACAGGTGGAACTGACGAGGATATCAAAGCGAGAATCGGAAAAGCAAGACAAGCTTTCACTACTCTCAAGTCTGTGTGGAGGTCAACAGCACTCAGCATGAAAACGAAGATAAGATCCGGATTTTCAACTCCAATGTGAAGTCAGTGCTACTTGCTATGAGGATCAGAGACTTGGCCAGCGCGTCATAAAGAGCATCTCAAACAAACTATAGACCTTCATTAACAGTTGTCTTCGCTCAATATTCAAAATCACATGGTCGGCCAGAAAAGATCAGCAACAGAGATCTCTGGCAATGAGCGAACCAACGCATCAGGAACCGATTGTGAAACAAATAAGCAGGAAGAAATGGAGATGGATTGGCTGGCCATACTCTGAGGAAACCATCAAGTGACATCACTAGACAAGCCATTGCTCGAGTGGAACCCGGCCGAACGGGAAGCGGCGAGTTGGTCGTCAGTGCAAGGGTGACTTGGAGGAGGTCATGTGAAGAAGAGATGAAAACGTGTGGGCAGACTTGGAGCCAGGTGAAGACTCTAGCAGAGAACCGAACGCAATGGAGACGCACGGCTGAAGCCCTATGTTCCTCTAGGAATTAAAGGAAACAATAATATAATAATAATAATGATAAAATTTAATAACATCCCCACCTGGGTCACTTTCAATTATGGAGGAAAGCAGAATAGTCCTCTTCATTTCCTGGATATCTTATCAAGTAGGTGGGAAGACGGCTCGCTTGACAGAAGCGTGTATAGGGAAAACACAATGACTGGATAATACACAAACTTTCATGTTTGTGCGCTAATCAAATATAAAAAACACTGTTCAGACCACTTCTGAAAGTAGTTTAAATATATTCATAATTCTTTGGCTGAAATGCAGTGATTCTACAAAGAAACATATGTAAACATCAAGTAGGAAATCTGAGATGATTACAGGATGTACTAGACCATTATTTATCAAGTTAAACTTTAATGAGGACTTTTTGGGTGAGACGTTAATCCGGCGACTAGCCAGAAGTAAACGGAGCAGCAAACCTATGTGTTTGTAATTTCGTAGTCTTTGGATGACTGAGAGTCAAACGAAGGGGATACTCGACAGTTTCGCCACATTTACAAGTTTTTATCAGTTCATTTGCTCCTCTGTAGAGTTATGTTCGTCGTACTAATAGACAGCTGAGCCAAGATGTCACTGAAAGATTTCCACAGAGGTTAAGAACAAACAGAGACTACCTGAAGCATCATTTTGTCATATATATTGAAAAAAAACAAGAATCAGGGTGATTTATCCCATCTCAGTGAATCGCTTCAGTGAATAAATGAGTGATAGACAATCGAAACCATTTCAAAGAAGTGATTTCCTCTGTTGTAACGAGATGAAATCCAACCAACTGACTGTATAACTGGCATCTCCTAAATACCTTAATCCCATTCAAACCAACTATTATTCATGTAATACCTTGAAAGCATTTGACGTCTCTGATCTATATGGAATGACAACTGTTGAGGTCCATTTCTTCGGAATACGTTCTCGACGATATTTAATGTCAGTGTTAATCTCGTTGATGAAGTTCTCTGGGTAATATTTTTCTTGAGAGTCTCAATAATGTTTGATATTTCTTCTTCTACTCCACATCCATTATCAAAGAGTGTGCTCGTCTGAGGAGACTTGAAACAACTGATACCTTTCTGCTGATGAGGTATGATGGTCCGAAGTCTAAATATTTGTTGAAGCGGGATATTTTCCTGAATATAGATAAACTAAAATGTCAGTTTTCCCTCCTCTTAACTAGGCAGTCTAGAAGTGGTAGTCCACCGACGTCTGATTCTGTCTGCTCTTAATTATTCCGCTGGTGTCCAGTGAACATCTTTGCGATAAGGTAGTATCTGATTCTAGTAAGCTGGAAATGATATCAAGACTTTCGGTAATAGGGATGGATACTAGTATATAATGAGTTAATATCATAGCTTACCATAATGTCTTCTTTATCAATTTCTCAGTGTTCTATCCGGGGTTTGAAATCATATGAATCTTTTACAATATTTTGAGTGTCTTTTTGCAGTGGTTCTAGTGCTGGTTATTTGGTCTTTCTGACTTTTTTCTCTTTGCAGACAACTCGTGCCTTAACATGATGTAGTTGAATCCTCATATTTTACTGTTCAAGCATGATTTATTATGAAATTTCTTCCACTTTTGCTTGGATAGTCAGAAAAAGAAAAAGATGAGAACAGAGAGGGTGTTCAGTATCAGACAGAATGATTTTAGCCGGTTACTTAACGGAATTTAATTCCTATCAACAACAATATCAGTTATTCAAGTCAAAGAGACACCAGTAACGCTGGTTACGGCCTACAATGTTCCACATGGAAATCCATGGAATAATAAGGAGGAACAATAAAGATGAATGGGTAGAATGTATTAACTAAGAAATTGTAAGTGAAGACATTGAATTTTACCAAGAATTAACACCATCACTACTGAATAAATCAGCCCAAAGATTTTCTTAGAAACCAAAGACATGACCAACAAAGAATGTAATTCTTGACAAAATTCAACGTCTTCTTGAACAATTTCTTACTTAATGAATTCCACCTATTCATCTTTATTGTTCCCCCTTATTATTCCATGGATTTCCATGTGGAACATTGTAGGCCGTAACCAGCGTTACTGGTGTCTCTTTGACTTGAATAACTGATATTGTTGTTGATAGGAATTAAATTCCGTTAAGTAACCGGCTAAAATCATTCTGTCTGATACTGAACACCCTCTCTGTTCTCATCTTTTTCTTTTTCTGACTATCCAAGCAAAAGTGGAAGAAATTTCATAATAAATCATGCTTGAACAGTAAAATATGAGGATTCAACTACATCATGTTAAGGCACGAGTTGTCTGCAAAGAGAAAAAAGTCAGAAAGACCAAATAACCAGCACTAGAACCACTGCAAAAAGACACTCAAAATATTGTAAAAGATTCATATGATTTCAAACCCCGGATAGAACACTGAGAAATTGATAAAGAAGACATTATGGTAAGCTATGATATTAACTCATTATATACTAGTATCCATCCCTATTACCGAAAGTCTTGATATCATTTCCAGCTTACTAGAATCAGATACTACCTTATCGCAAAGATGTTCACTGGACACCAGCGGAATAATTAAGAGCAGACAGAATCAGACGTCGGTGGACTACCACTTCTAGACTGCCTAGTTAAGAGGAGGGAAAACTGACATTTTAGTTTATCTATATTCAGGAAAATATCCCGCTTCAACAAATATTTAGACTTCGGACCATCATACCTCATCAGCAGAAAGGTATCAGTTGTTTCAAGTCTCCTCAGACGAGCACACTCTTTGATAATGGATGTGGAGTAGAAGAAGAAATATCAAACATTATTGAGACTCTCAAGAAAAATATTACCCAGAGAACTTCATCAACGAGATTAACACTGACATTAAATATGGCCGAAAACATGGACCTCGACAGTCGTCATTCCATATAGAGCAGAGACGTCAGATGATATCAGAAGAGTACTTCATATACACAACATCAGAGTTTTCCTCAAAACATCAGACACACTGAGAAACAATCTTGTCCATATAAAAGGCGAAATCCCTAAGGATTCTCTATCTAATTGTGTCTATAAAATAAAATGCTTGGAATGTGATGTCACAAAAATCTAACAAACATTGCGAGAAATCACAATCAGAAAAAATTGCCATCGAAGAACATCTGTTCAACCACCAAGAAATCCAGTTAATGAACTAGAAGAGCTTCAGAAATAATCGGCTAAAGAATCAGGTCACAAAATTGATTTCGACAATATTGAAATAATTCAGAAAATTTTCAGAAATCAAAAGGAACGTCTAATATCAGAAGCACTTCATATCAACAGGAATCCAAATTGTCTAAAAACGAATGGTGGACTAAAACAGAATTCGACCTGGTTACAACACCCACCTCCCCATGAAGTAACGAAATCAACACGAATGTGGTAAGCAATTTCATTATGCAGCCACACTCTGCTTTTATAATTTTATGCGCTTATCAAATCCAACAATCTACACCTGATTTTGTCATCTTTACTAACTGGCCAACTTGACAAAGCAAAAGTGCCCATACTAAGGAACGATGATTAAATTGTTATATAATGCAAGCTGAGATTTTGTAAATTTTGGTTTATTAATACTCTGATGAAGCTATTAGCAGCATTAAATAGAGAAACGTCAGTAAAAACGACAATATCGCTTGGTCTTTTTCATTCATTGGGAAATACAAAAAAGATCAGCACTATTATTGTACATGTGATCCTTCCATTAACTCTCGGAATCAACCGTTTCGATTACTTTCACAATTTATGTATTTATTTGCTAATAAAATGGGATTTTTCGGCTATTATTATTACATTATTATTTCTTGGGTTCCGAGTGGAACATAGGGCTTCAGCAACACATCTCCACTTCGTTCTGTTTGGTTCTGTTCTCCGCGATTGCCCATAATCCATCATTTCCTCTCCATTGAACGATCTCCTCCATGTCACCCTCGCACCGACGACCCACTCGTCGCTTCCTATTTGGATTCCACTGGAACGATGACCTGCATTGCATGTGATGTCATTTGACGGTCTCCTCAGTTGCGTGTATGCCCGATACATCTCCATTTTCTCCAACAACATATTTGTTGAGCGATCGGCTCTTCCTCGGTTGGTTTGTTCCCAGCCAGAGTTTATTGTTTCTAATTCTTTCTGTCCAGCAATTTGGTCCTCATTTTGGAGCCAACCAGTGAAGTGTGCAGTTGTTGATGAAAGTCCTGCAGTTGCCTGTTGGAAATGCTTTTCGTGATGGACGCGCAGTGCAAGTTTCAAAACCGTATAGAATGACCGGCTGAATTGGGATTGGTGTTTGAAAATGCGAATCGTGTTGTGTATACTGGCTAAGTGGGTGCGGAAGATTTCCATACAGGTTTCATGTTGATGAAGACGTATCTTGTCCTTCCAATGGTGGCTGAATTATGTATTTAAGTGAAAATAATGATGACCAATCATGGGAGCAGTAATACAGTCACGTTTTGATGTAAACTTTTGTATGAGAAGTATGCGAAAACGCATGATGAGTTCAAGGCACATAGGAGTATTGGCCAGAAGACACTGATGGCACTTATGAGTATACAGTAACGCCATGTAAATGAATCGATGTGATTGAGAAGAAAATAGTTAGTGTGCGCAGGAATTTTATGAATTGTCTTCAACATTTCCTTGATATGTGTAACAGTAATTTAAGTGATATTTTCCATCTACTCAAAAGCAATAGTCAGTAGTATAATAACACTTTTTTGAAAATTTACCGATGCACAGATTTCATGGCTAATAAATATTTCATCGGATTCATCTTCCTTGATTTAATTAGCTTGTTATCTTCAGTGTGTAGCTGACAACTTGATTTCACAGCAGTATTTTGTAAATGACAAGTTAAGGCATTTAATAAATTAAGTTATTTACCGCACTGCTGTTTAGAATGATGCTTTTATTATTGTACTATATCTCGTTTGATTTCTAAAACCCTTAAACAGAGTAGCCGAGTAACATTCATGCAACTAACGGCGTTTTTAAGGAGTAGGTAAGAGTGGAGTGATTACTTGAATAGTCTCGTGTTGCAAACATGCAATGGTTATTGAGACGTCGACGTTGAAAATTCAACGCGTGAATACTGTTTAAATCTCATAATGTGTAGTGTACATTGAACCTTTGAACTTTTGTTTCAACGCATTCACCCACTTTTGGCACTACTTCCTCTTTTGACTTGTGACTCGCCTGTACATACTTGGTTCGCTCTCTCGTTGTGCTTTCATTCAGCGCACTCTTCGAGCCTACCATCAGTCAGGGCAGCAGATAAGTTGTATAACACCTTTATTTATTAAATTTGATATTTAATTTGTGTAAAAATACAACTCCATCCCAGACACACTTCCCACGTCTCAAGTCTTTTCACTTTGATTCCATTCGTCAGTACTTACACATCAGGTAGAGTACTGCTAAGGTTATAAAGTGATGTAGTGTGGTTAGTTTGCAGTCTACCTTAAGTCTAGTCTAACACTTACAAATGCAAAAGTAACAGAAGTTTGTCAGATTTCTGGTTCTGCGGTTTTACTCCTCTGGAGTGTTTGAATGTTTGGAATTCCATGCTGTCCTGGGAATGTAAGTAACGAATAGTACACCAATAAGTGAACGCCGTTTGAGAGAAGTTTTCGCAAACCAACCAGCGTATTCACAGATGTGGTTCGACAGATTAAATGGTTTCACAAATTAATCTTCAGTTGGATTGTGGTGATCTGATTGTCAACAGATGTGATTAGCGACCAACTTCAATTTAGGGATTTTCGCGAAATCAGGGAATACTGGACGGCTTTCGTCACTAAAAGTTTAAACCAAAAAACTCTAGTAACCTCTGTTTGCTGAGAGGCTGTAAGTGACCTATCTTTTGCTGAGCAATTCATACGCAAGATGATGAGTGAACATGGAGTTGTACGTATTCACTTTAAGTGTGTGGAGTACTCAACAATATGATTGTACACTTTTTGTTAGTTGTTGAAATTAAAGACATTGTACATGATTTTTGTTTAAAACGACTCATGTTTAAATATATGTAATTTCCGGACACAATTCGAAATACAAGATATACTGTTGGTGGTTTCGCCTTCTCACTGGCCGTTCCTGTCTACTTGCTCAACTCATACCGTGTTGTATACCTTGGATTTATTGCAGGAATCTATTATCCTTATCCGAAGACAACTCTACAACCGGCGCACAGCTCCTACCAGTAGACACAATTCCAACAGTGAACACTTCTGTGGATTATATTAATAATTTTTAGCAGTGGACTTTAACAAGATATCCAAGTAACCTTTTTATTAACATAACTTATGACTGCGTTTTTGATAATATATATTGTTACACTATCATCTCATTGACTTGCATTTTTATTTGCATATTTATCATGTTACTAAGTTCTGTAGACAGTCCTGTACAAGTGTACCTGGATAACCTGAAAATATATCTTAGGCTGTCAGCCTTGTGTGCTTCTGACAGTGATCTGAACACATCCGGTCTATCCTCCATGGTTTCCTATGACATTTGTATTATCAAACTTCCTCTCAGATATCCAGAACGATGTTTGGAAGGGTAACTTTCAGCACTTTCGGCTAAATCAAAAAGGTAGGGTTTGTCAAAGTTGAGACAATAAGATAACAATTATACTACAAACCTCTAATCGGGGGATGTTTAGACTCATTACCGTTGTAACTAGTGTCACAATACGTCAGAGAAACAAACTTCGGAGCTATGCGTAACGATCTTCAGTCCAAAAACAGAATCGGGAGAACACACTGCGCAAGAGAAAGTCAACGGTGACAAGTAAGTTTGACAAGATACTAGAGCACAGATTAGACATGTGTTGCCATAGAAGTTTACCCGTGGGATAAGGATTCTTAAAGAATGTTGACATAGTAGACTGGATAAAGGCCTATGGAGATGAGCTACTGTGACAACGTCAAAACGGAGGGAAGGATGTAAATTTGTGCTACTTGTCAATAACTAGTGGCATAACATTGGGCGGAAAATGAAGGCACTCAAGGAGGACAGTGATCACAGGAAATGAGAGTAAGTTTATCTGTTAATGTAACAGCAAAGATTCGAATGAAGCAACAGAACGCCAGTTCGTTAAAACTTTGAAGTCTTTAAAAAATGAAAATCTAATTGATAGTTCCATATTCGACGCTATTAAACCCACTGGAACTCATACGCCTAGACTTTATGGCTTACTCAAGATACATAAGCAGGGAATTCCCCTACGACTAATCCTGGACATGTCGAACTCGCCCTTCCATTTAACTGCCAAATGGTTAGCAAATCTGTTAGAACCCCATACATCACCAGTTGGTAAAATATAGTGTAAAAATGTCTTTGGCTTTGTTGAAAACATTAAAGATATGAACCTAGCAGACAAAACCATGTTATCGTTAGACGTAACATCACTATTTACCAACGTCTCCCTTGTAGAAACTGTCGACTACATATTCTAGCAACTCGTAGAAAAGAAAATAGAAATTGGGATCACACCAAGAAAATTGAAAGAATTACTACTAAAATGCACTATGAATGTTCAATTTGTATTTAATAAGGAGTACTACCGCCAAATAAATGAGGTTGCTATGGGTTCTCCCCTTGGTTCCTTACTAGCTGACATATTTCTATCTAAATTGGGAAATGGTCCCTTGAAAGAGATACTAAACAAACTCGATTATTATTGTCGATATGTTGACGATACCTTTATCATTTGCAACAATAATCTGGATAGACAACACCTGCTCCAAGTCTTCAACAAGGTACACCCAGTTATTAAATTCACTTGTGAAGAGCAACTCCAAGGTAGCATTCCATTTCTAGATGTTCTACTTACAAAAAGAACAGACGACACCTTAAAGAGAAACATCTATAGGAAAGCGACATGGAATGGACACTTCCACAGCTTCGTACCTATACAATATAAGCGCAACCTGATTCGTTGTCTGAGCCATAGAATTAGACGCATATGCACCGACGACTGCATTGAAGGTGAAATAAGAAATCTTACAAACGCCTTGCTACAAAACGACTATCCTACCAACTTTGTAAAGAAGTATATCTATGAAACTACACATAAAATGAAGCGAGACACAGTAAGTAAGAAAAAGCTCTATTTAAATTTACAGTTCAAAGGCGATATATCCAGAGATATTTAAACCGTAGATTAACGAGAGCAGTTGAAAGAACTTTCAATGCCGCAAAACTGCATGTCACTTTCTCAGCCAAACCGATATTGACACTGTGCATTAAAGATAGATTACCCAAAATGACGACATCAATGTGTGTATATAAATTGCACTGCTACTGTGGAGCTAGTTATATAGGTCCTACCCAACGGAATTTATCTTTACGCATTCGTGAACATATCCCTGTTTAGCTTGGGAAAAGAGCAACCAAACCATTAAATAGTGCGATTCTGTCGCATCTAGTGGATAGCGAACACAACATCAAAGTAGATGAGTCATTTACAGTTGTGTATCGAGTACCGAATAATCTCCCCAAAGGTACACGATTGCGCCTCCTAGCCATAGCTGAGGCATTAGAGATTAATAGAGAAAGAACAGACTTACGTGTACAGAAAAAACTCATTCACTCTCTCTGTCTACCCTGGCCCACTACAAGGTCACCAGGATCATAATTTTCCGTATTATTATTACGATTATTATCATTTTGTGATATCATGTCTTTATTATCCATTTCTCCACCCAGTTTATTTCACTCATTGTTACCCTTAGTTTTTTGTCAACCTTTGTGATTTTATATTAAGCCTACCTATTCTGTAACATCTTATTACAATTTACAATTTAGCCTCTTTATTTTATCATTAGACATTATCGGTCAGCCCTCACATTCAGTGTCCCCTTTGTTAACGTGTGTTTGTATGTATTTTGTGGCTAGCGCATTTCTCTCACCCCAATGACACTTGTATTCTGTTGACTATAAAACAGCACTATATCACCCAACTGTTCATTCACACTTCATCACATTTTCTGACTATACACCCTATACACATTTGATTGATTATGTTAACTAATGGACTATTGTTGCGTGTTCTATTTGACTAAATTAGCGTACACGTATTTCCTAGTACTTCTTCACGTTTATCAATGTGCATACACATTGTGGCTACTCGACGCCCACAACGTAAAATCAGAAGGCACTTGTGAAGAGTGTAATCGTGTATTCTATCAGTAGTCAAATTTCAAAATTGTATCAAGGTAACGTTCAACAGTAAATTGACAAATGTTTACGAAGTACATATAAAATCGGTATGTGTAAACATATAATATGAGTATGCAAACTAGATTAAAAACGTATGTTTATAGTTGGTATAGGGGTACTACATAATTCCCCCACCAGAACACTGAAATATAAAAAAGTGCATTTAAGTGTTCAACAAAAACATGCATCAGCGTAATATGCAGCAGAGATAGTACATAGAAAGCGATTTATTAAGCTGAAAAATGAGCAGTTTAATGCGGTCAATAAGGCCGATAATAAATGCGATAATAAAAGAAAAAATAGGATTGATGATCGTGGTAGAATATATAAGGAATGATACAATCGGCCGGGGATCTGTAGTCTGTATACGGAAACGATACGTGAATATTAAGCGCTATATGATTAGATGTAATAATACAGGGAATATCGATGTTAAAATAGTAGTGACGTGATTTACGTATGAAAATATCAATCAGTTAAATGAGTAGTCAAATGACAATTACGAATAAAGATAATAAAAATGAAAATTCGTAGTAAGTTATATTTTGATGATTTGCACATAACGTTTAGGCCAATGAACTCTCCTACCAGAGCGTGTAGTTTTCATAGGTTTCTCTGGCGACGTTGAAGCTTGCGTGGATGTAGCTGTTGGCACGTCGTTCAGCTGGTCTTTATCGTTGGCTTCGAAATCATCGATGAACGCTGGTTTGACTCTGTCGACACTGATGGCTTCTGCTTTATTCAGTCGTTCTATCGTGATAATTTTATCGTTTCTATTTAGAACTTTGAATGGGCCATCATAAGCGGGTTGAAGTGGTCGTTGTACACCCTCTCTCCTGACGAAGACGTGGGTGCAATCTGTCAGTTGTGGCGGGATGTATGACGCTCGTTCCTGCTGGCGTGGAAGTGATATCTTAAGTTCGTTCATGTGTTGTTTTAGCTGGTGCACATAACCAGTCATATCTTGTGGAACTTGGTTACCCGGGGTGAAAAATTCTCCTGGTAATCGTAATGTTGTTCCATAGACTAGTTCGGAAACACAGCAGCCAATATCTTTCTTTAGAGCAGCTCGTATACCAAGTAGTACCAGTGGGAGTTTGGTTGACCAGTCGTTTTGAGTCAAAGGAGCAGCGAGCGCAGCTTTGAGTTGTCGATGAAGTCGTTCAACCATACCGTTGCAACTAGGATGGTAGGCGGTTGTTCGTATTCGTTTAATGCCCAGTAATTCAGTTAGCTGGTTAAAAAGTCGGCTTTCAAACTGAGCACCTCCGTCTGTAGTGATGATGGATGGGACACCAAAGTTAGCTATCCAGTTTTCGACCAAAGCTTCAGCTACCGTTTCAGCGGAGACGTCGGCTATTGGAACTGCTACAAGCCAACGAGTGAATCTATCGATGCAAGTTAGAATGTAGTTGAAACCTTTGGAAGGAGGCAGTGAACCAACTATGTCTACATGTATATGTTCAAATCTACAGTCGGGGTTAGGAAAGCGACCAAGTGGTGCATTGGTGTGACGGTTGATTTTGACTCTTTGACAGGACAAGCAATTTCGTGTCCACTTCTTAACATTGCTGTTAATGTTCGGCCATATAAATCTTTCTTTTAGTAGTTTGATAGTAGCGCTGACACCGGGATGAGACAAGTTATGTAACTTCTCGAATACTGTATGTCTCATAGCTGCCGGAACGAAAGGTCGATATTTACCCGTAGAGGTATCGCAGATTATTTTTGTCGGGCCAAAAGGTATTGCGTCGAGTTTTAAAGATGTTGTTTTAGAAGACATGATCTTCTTTAGTTCAAGATCATTTCGTTGTAAGTTTGAGAGACGTTCGTAGTCGATGTCTGGGCATGCAATGTTGTCAATATGCACACGTGATAAAGCGTCTGCCACTTCATTGTTTTTACCCTTTACGTGTCGCAGATCGGAGGTGAACTGAGATATAAACTCGAGATGTCGTAGTTCACGCGGAGAGTAGTTATCCTGTTTTGCTGATAAGGCTTTCGTTAGACCTTTATGGTCTGTAAAGACAGTAAAAGCTGTACTTTCCAGCATATGTCGAAAGTGCTTGATTGCTAAATAAACAGCCAATAACTCTCTACCAAAGGTGCTATAGCGACATTGAGTAGGATTCAGTCGTTTCGAAAAGAATGCTAGGGGTTGCCAGTCGCCGTGTACTTGCTGTTGTAAAACTGCCCCAATGGCAACGTCTGAAGCGTCTGTCATGAGAGACAGGGGGCGTCAATTTGGCGTCTGACTAAGAGTGTCTTGTCATTTGACAATTGTTTAACAGTTTCGAATGCTTTAACAGCTTCTGTGGGCAAATGCAATGAACGACTATGTCCACGTAAGCAGCCGGTTAATGGTTGTAAAGCTTTAGCGCAGTTCGGGATAAAACGCCGGTAAAAATTAACGCGACCCAAAAATCGCCGTAATTTCTTAAAAGAATCTGGAAACGGATAATCTTTGATAGCTTGTACGTCATCAGGGACTGGTCTGATTCCTTGGCTGCCGATTAAATGACCGAGGAATTTCAGTCAGGTCTTACCAAATTCGCATTTGTCTAAGTTGATAGTCATGCCGTATTGGTTAAGTCTTTCAAACACAGTCTTCATATGTTTCAAATGCTCGGCTTCGTCTGCACTTGCATAGGTTGCAACAATTTAGAACTTGACCTGACAATTCAAGGCCATGCACTTCAACGACT
This sequence comes from Trichobilharzia szidati, assembly GCA_944472155.2. Taxonomy (NCBI): domain Eukaryota; kingdom Metazoa; phylum Platyhelminthes; class Trematoda; order Strigeidida; family Schistosomatidae; genus Trichobilharzia; species Trichobilharzia szidati. Next base: position 9,153,574 of record OX235277.1, read on the forward strand.
GGAATCTGTACTGGACCTAGGGCTGAAATATTCACATAACTTATCATTTTCTGAACACATCTCCAAACAAGTGTCAAAGTCACGCAGACTTATCGGCTTTCTACTCAGGAACTTCTACAGAAATGAGTCTAGAATTCTGTTGTACAAGGTTTGTGTGCGTCCTTTATTTGATTACTGTTCATTCATGTATAGTAGCATACGCATAGAGGACAAATTGAAAGTCGAGGGAGTGCAGAGGTACTTCACGTTAAAATTACTCGGAACCGGAAATGGTACGAACTACTCCACTAGATGTGATACCCTAGGACTAGAAACACTATGGCTAAGACGCCTGAGACTAAACTTGACACTTTACTATAAGCTTCTAAACCACTTAGTTTTTACCTCTACTAATGGCACTCGACTTTCAGATGACAATGGCTACAAACTAAGACACACTAAGGGTACAGTAGCTATCGAACAATGTAAAACAGCCACCAGGCAAAAGTTTTACTTGATTAGGTATGCACAGATATGGAATAAACTGCCAATGGAAATGCGTCAAGCAAGTACATTGGCCTCCTTCAAAAAGGTGCTTAATGACAAACTACAAGAGTTTGCAAACGATACTAGTTCTAGTTCCTATCTGAGAGCCTCCGCAATTATAGGTCCATTTAATGTATAAGCTTAAATACTACACCTGTTGTTTTTTGCCTATATTTATAATTCTAGATAAAACATTAACGGTTAACATACGTATCCTCAAACAGACAACAAATCTCGTTTGTAAAACTACTACCCAACACAATAAGTGGAATAAAATGGACATAAACCGACAACATGAAAAAGGTATAACTCACCACAACATCACAAGGACAGATGAACGCTCGTTGGGTACCATATATCCCTCACCAACTGCAACCCACCTTTCCTTAGATAATGTGATGAACTTATACCCATAATGTTGCTGAGCAGTTAATATTCTCAACTCCTGTCGGAACAGCTGAAACTCATAAACCTTCCTAACGCTAAGAAAATACCCGTAATCAGTAGAAATCCATTAATTAATGCGTCCGAAGCTTATGTACTTACTCCCAACAATGACATTGCAGATCAAATGAGATAAACACATCACTGATTTCAAAATAACACATCAATGAACTATAATTCGAGGACTCTGCACACAACAAAGTTATGTATGAATATTTACTTCAAGCTTTATTTTTTTCCCAGGCACTTATAATCCATCCACCAAAGACCTGGTTTTTTTGTTAATGCGAAGACAATACTCCTGTATTTCCTGTTGTGTTGCACTCACTGACAATCTAGCAGATTTTTCCAACTTTGCACAGAAATGATTGTATATAAGTGAAAAGGCTGTTTTATACTACTGGAATTAACATTTATCAAGTGTATGTATAATCTCTATCGAACATGTAAAGCATATCTTGCTACTGGCTGTAAATTGTGATTAAATTATATGGTTCTATTTCTGTAACAATTTGATGATGCCTGTAAACTGGCGTCCCTCATGTACTGTACTATGAGAATAAATTTATTTATTTATTTATTTAATTAGTAAGTCGTCGATGTATGCGTAGACGAAAGGGAGACCACGGAGTATTTGGTCTATTAGGCGTTGAAATGTCTGAGCGGCGTTCATTAGTCCGAAGGGAATGCGTACGAATTCGTATAAGCCAAATGGTGTGGTAATGGCGGTTTTCGGAACGTCATCCGGGTGGATGGGGATATGATGATACGCTCTGACAAGATCGATTTTAGAGAAAACTTTAACATCTGGTAAGTTGCTAGCGAAATCGTGGATATGTGGTATTGGGTATCGATCAGGTACCGTTTGCTTGTTTAAAGCTCGATAATCACCACACGGCCGTATCTCACCATAAGACTTTTTGGGTACCATGTGAAGCGGTGAAGACCAAGAGCTATTGGATGGTCGAATAATACCAAGCTCTAGCATTTTATCGAACTCTGTTTTTGCAATTTTAAGTCTATATTGGTCAAGGCGTCGGGGACGTGCAAAAACTGGTGGTCCAGTGGTTTTAATGTGATGAACCACGTGATGCTTCGGTTCTGTTACTCGAAAAGAAGGTTGTAGAAGGTCAGGAAACTGATTTACCAAATTGGTATATGGAGATGCTGGTGTGCGCGTGACCATCAAGTTCAGTGATGATGCACGGCTAATTGTACCAGCGATGTACGTTTTATTGAGCGAGTCTATTAGCTTAGGGCTTATCTGATCGACTAACAGTTTGTGTTGCTGTAGAAAATCGATACCGAGGATTGGGGATGGAACATCTGCAATGATGAACGACCAAGTGTAAGTATTCTGCAGACCGAAATCCAAAGTCATTCGTTTACTTCCATGTGTAACAATACTGGACTTATTAACAGCTTGGAGCGTGACTGCTGGGTCAGGATGCTGACGTTCCTGTGTAGACGGAGGGAGAACACTCACCTCTGCTCCTGTGTCGACTAAGAATGTAGTACTGGTTTTTTTATCTGTTACATAAAACAAACGACTGTTAGATCGTAGGTTGCCAACAGTAGTTTTCACACATGACAATATATCTTTTGGTTTAGTCTGAAAGTTGCAAGGTGAACGGCACCGTCGTGCATTGCTTCCATAACTACGGTGATACCAGCAAATATTACGCGATGTCGTGACGTGCTAGGGGATCGAAAAAAGACGTCGGCGAGACGAGCTTCTAGAACGGCTTGATTGTGTGCGTGTGGTCAGTTTTGCTAACTTACTCAATAAGGTGTCGACTTTGTGTTCTAGAGTCTGTATTCTATCATGAGTGTCTGGTATTCTGCTAGTGGAAGCGACAGATTGAGGTGCTGACCTCTCGTACATGCGATCCGCGATTTCGGTGAGCCTTTCTATGTCAATGTCGTCGTCTCCGAAAGCAAGCACCTGCTGGATGTTTGCAGGAAGTTGTCACAGCCATATTTGGTAAAATAGACGTTTATCGATTTCTTTTCCTGCAACTAGACTTTGCATATGCCTCATGAGTTGAGAGGGGTTTTATCACCTAACTCAACATTGCTTAACAGGCGATCGAGTGCTTGCCTATCTGAAGGCGAAGTGCATCGCAGTACCTCTTCCTTCAACTTGTCGTAAGGCGCTTCTGTGCTGGGATGAACGATGTATTGCCGTACCTGCTCGGCGACTTCGTCTGGTAGCACTGTACTCAAAATGCCAAATTTAGCTGTCTGTGACGTGAGCTTATTGCTAGTCAAATAATGCTCCAGTCGTGCAAACCAAAGATGAGGGTCTCTGGGCTTAAAAACTGGTACAGTAAGAGAAATAGTACTAACAGATCCCAGCTCTAAGTTATCAGAGGTATTGGGAGACATGTTACAATTCGTAAAAAATGGTTTAAGAGTAGCAAAATGGCAAAATTTGTGCACAATAAGAATATGGCAAAATCAAAAAGCATACAATGCAGGTGCTTACCACAAATTACTGCAGGTTGTGCTATGAGCAAACACAATAATGAGTTCGAATTGTTTAATAAATATATAGATCCGCGAAAGTTAGAGTTTTAATAATCCAGTAAGTGTAACGACACGTCGAGGTCAAAAAGTCGTTGTCGTCGGAGTCAGCAATTTGTCGTCGGGCTCACCAATTTGTTGCGTGTTCTATTTGACTAAATTAGCGTACACGTATTTCCTAGTACTTCTTCACGTTTATCGATGTGCATACACGTTGTGGCTACTCGACGCCCACAACGTAAAATCAGAAGGCACTTGTGAAGAGTGTAATCGTGTATTCTATCAGTAGTCAAATTTCAAAATTGTATCAAGGTAACGTTCAACAGTAAATTGACAAATGTTTACGAAGTACATATAAAATCGGTATGTGTAAACATATAATATGAGTATGCAAACTAGATTAAAAACGTATGTTTATAGTTGGTATAGGGGTACTACACTATCATATCAACTTACACACATGCACCCCAATACAGTTTCTGATATTATTTTCATTTGCCTTTATTGGCTATATGTACTTTATTATTCATGGATTTATAACTGTAGAGCCTGAAGAAGAAGAAGTTATCGAAAACAATTGTTCGCTCAGAATCTTGTTTTGATTTATCTGTTGAGTTAACCTCCTAGAGGATTATCTGAATAGTGCTCGATTTCTACATAAAGCGAATTTGCCGACTAAAAGTGGACACTGCTTCCCCGAACTGGTAGTATCCATCATTCTATACTCTGATTGTTTTTGCTCAGATTTTGAAAATATTCGTCATGAACTGGTGTGATTCCAGCCATAAATGACATGTTTCCTCAGTCGTTCATGTAGTAAACAATCCAGGAAAAGTTCCATGCATGCAACAACGGGAACAGTCTGGATAAGTTAAGTTGTGTACAGGTAGTGCACATTTATCAGTGTTTAGAAATTGTTTTGCCTTGAAATAAGGACTGGTTCCCTAAACTACAATAGCAATTATTCTCGGTCAGTGAAATACTCTCTTCTGGACCAAACAAAGCTCTCCTTATTGACCTACCATTCAAGGCTGATCAAATTATGCAGTTGACAGCTAACTCAAAGACTTCAGTCAACCATCAGACGCACATTCTACACCGAATCTCTTTCCCTCACATCTCGAACATTTTCGATCCCTGTACCTACGATTAAAAGACGAAATTCTGTGGATCCTACTTCACATTGTATCTACAAGTTCACCTGAGGTTGCGGTGACACATTTAGGTGGAATCAGTAGAATGTTCTAATGTGTCAAATAGAACATGTTCCAAAATGGTCATCAAAACAAATAGAAAATCCCAAGACAGTTAGTCTGAATAGTAATCCATCATCATCATCTACTACAAAGCACTTATCAGTTTCAGGTCACAAAATCAATAATGATGCCTGCCTCACAATTATTTCATCGTATAACTCTAATTCAAGGTTGGTTATTAAAGGTAATGGAATCACTTTGGATTAACCGTTTTAAAGAGCATTTAAATAAAAAAAATTTATTAATATTTCGTGTTTTTAGCAGCACATAGCTCAAATTCGAATAGAATTGGTAGACGAAAAGGCAGGACATCAAAACCAAACCACTTCACTGAGCTTCATGCTGAAGAAGATAATTTTTCAAGAGTTAGTTGTCAGGGATTCGCCTTATCCGAGGTTTGATCTCGGATTAATTTCGGGCATGAGGACAAATACTTGGTTTGCAATCGTGCTGAGATCAAGAATTACGCCGCTAAATAAACGTTATACGAGCTTAGCTCGTAGACAAAATGCCCTCCGTTCGAGCCTCTACAGATGCATACTGTAAGACAGTCTCAAAATAGAACTGAACTCTGTTCAGTGCCCACGTGTTTTCAATGGTTGTCAGACTGAAGCCAGTGGGTGATCGAGCTTAAGAAAGATGAATACAAGGAATACATGATGTTTAACAGTAATAGGTATAACGATCTGCGAGATTACTCATCGCTTATAGTGTGTGTGTGTGTGCGTTGTCAATGTCAGTAAGACCAATTACGCTTAGACAACTCTAAGATGTTCCTTATTTCCAATATATCCAATATCGTTTTTACGAGCTAGTATAAACCAATTTGATTTCTTTGTGCTCGCCTCTTGATTGTGAGGTAGAGGTTCATGATCTTTGGTAAACTTCTGCGTAGCTCGTCCTGCCACTCGACTATCGTAGCTTTGGTTGACTCCAAAAGGAGAAGTGCAGGGATTAATTATATGTGGTTTGTAGTATGAGGTGTGTTAAGACTGTTACTACTGTGAATGGAGTTGATCCTTTCACCAGTTAGTCTTTCGGTATCGTCGTCAATGGAAAAGAGATAATAATAATAGATATAATTAGTAAAGGTATTCAGACTAACAGACTGAGAAAAAATAAGAAAACGTAACAACAGTCAGTCAACCGGTATACATATATATATACCAGTAATAATGATAATGATAATAAGTGTAGTTAAAGCTGTCAGGAGAGTAAGACTGAAGGGAATGTGAAGAAGTAAAACGACCAGTTTAATTGTCTACCCCTGAATGGTGTATGCGATTTTAAGGGGATAGGCCATTTGGATGAAGTACTTGTGTCGCTGCATGGTTGTCCAGCCTTCGCTTAAAGGCGTCCACAGACGGTGCCATAGCTACATCTGCCGGTAAGGAATTCCAGGGACGGCAAACCCGCAGGGAAAAGAAGTGGGAGCGCACCAGGGTCCTTGCCCTCTGATGAGCTATCCTTCTAGGATTTCCACGAGGGAGCCTATACCTACTCAATGGCAGAACACCTTTGTTTGGGTGATTCTGATCATTTGTTATTTTGTAGGCAGTAATTAAATCCCCCCTCAGGCGACGGTAACTGAGTGTGAATAGGCCTAATTTCTTCAGCCTTTCGTCATATGGTTTATTTCGGAGACCAACCACTCCTTTTGTTGCCCGTCGTTGGGCTCTTTCCAAGAGGTTGGCGTCTCTTTTAAGCAGTGGGGGTGCAATGATATTATGCACTTCAAGATGCGGTCTGACGTATGTTTTATACAACCTTAGAAAGAGCTCAGGAGTGAGTGCACCTAATTGTCTATGTGTAAAGTGTATGACCGCATATGCCCTCGCTACATCCCCCGTGTAATTCACGCTTGTGTCCATTTTCTCTGTTAGAACTAGACCTAAGTCACGTTCCGACGTTGAGCAGGACAAGCTTTCATTGCACAGGGTGTATCTTGCATTCTGCAGTCTACAGGTGCGTAACTTCACTACTTTGCACTTTTTCAGGTTGAAAGTCATGCCACTTGCCACTGCACAGTCTTCCAAAAGCTTTACATCTTCCTGCAGCCTATCTGAGTCCTCCGGGCACTTTATCGCCCTCCATATCTTCACGTCGTCAGCGAATAGAAGAGTCGGGCAGCTTAGACGGCATGGTAGATCATTGATAAAAATCAAAACATCAGTGGTCCTAGGATAGAACCCTGCGACACTCCTGATGGCGGTTGACCTTGGTGCAAAATTGCCTTTCATCCAGGTAGTCCTTTAACCATGACAGAAATGGCTTACCTATACCTACCTGGCTTATTTTGTGTAAGAGAAGGTCATGGTGAACAGTGTCAAATGCCTTCTCAAAGTCTAGAAAGACCACATGGACTGAAACATTCATATCCTAGCATGATGTCCAGTCGTCCCAAGCTGATAATAAGTTAGTGACGCAGGATCTCCCTTTCCTGAAACCGTGTTGGGCTTCATGAAGTATATTAGACCTATCAAGATATTTACTGATGTGATCGTCGATAATACTTTCCAGTACTTTTGATGCCACTGGGAGTAGAGCTACTGGTCTATAACTGGTGAGATTTTGCCTATCCCCACCCTTGAAGATCGGAGAAAGGATGCTTCTTTTCCACTCCCTTGGCAGTTTGCATGAATACATTGAGTGTTGAAACAAGTCACATAAGGGCCTACAGAGAGCTTCGGTGCTCTTTTTAAGAACAGATGGCCTGATGTCGTCACAACTTGGGGACTTTCCAGGTGTGAGTCTCTGTAGCTTTTTTAGTACTATTGCGCGGTTTATTTGGGGAGTAGCCATTAGGACTTCCTCCTGTGAAATAGTGGTGCCACCATTTTGGTCCGTAACGACAATACCCACATTGCTGTTCAGATGTTTGGCGAAGGCTAAACTAAATGTTTCAGCCATCTCCAGACTAGTGAGATATTGACCGTTTGGGCCTACTAAGGCGCATGCCCCCTGGTTGGTTGGTTTTCTTCCTAACACGAATCGGTACAAGTTCTTGGGGTTTGCCAGGAGTTTTTTAGCAAGGTTGGCCTGGAATGACCTCCTGTCCCTCCTGACTCTTGCATTGCACCGGTTCCTGAGTTCCAGGTATGCATCATGGTCGATCTGACTGTTAGATACGTGTCACGTAAACCAAGCCTTCCGCTTTGCTTGCAGAATACGTTGCGTGCCTCTATTTAAGCATGATGACTTTCTTTTGGGCTGTGTTGCGACTAAAGGGACGGTATCCGAGATTGCTGTATGAATAATCTCTTTTACCGCTTCCCAGTGTTCATCCACAGATAGCTCCCCCCATGCTAAGGGCAAGTCTGCATCGGACAAGAGCCTCCGCATTTCAGCATAGTCAGCCTTGCTATAACACAGACATGGTTGCGTAGCGTCCCACTGCAAATGCTCACGGAGAACGAGGTCGAAACCTATGACTGCATGGTCACTACTTCCTAGAGGAGTCATGATCTAGACCTTTCCGACGAGTAGTTGGTCACTAGTTAGAATGTAGTCTAGTTTTGATGACTTTCCACTAGGGCCCCACCTAGTGTCGTCTCCAACGTTCCCAGTCAGTCCCGCGTTTCGAATAACTTGCAGTGGATTTCAGCCAAATTTTCCCTTAGCATACCCCGAGCCAAGGTTCAGTGATGGGGCATTGAAATCTCCAGCAATGGTGATTTGGTCATAGCCCAAGTCTCGTATCCCTGTGATAGCCCTGAGCAGTAGCTGATTGTGCTCTGCCCCACAGGTGGGAGATCGGTAGATGCCACCAAGTAAATGCTTGGTGTGGCCTACGGTGAAATGACACCACATGGAGTCTGGGAGTTCAATAAGTGGTGGGTCCGTTGCGCGCACACATTTAAGTTGCCTATCAAAGTATATGGCAACTCCTCCTCCTTCCTTATTATCCTTGTCTCTCCTCACCAAAACCATATCACCTATACTGATTTCATTATCGGCGATAGTCGGGGTTAGCCATGTTTCGGTGAGAATGATCATTTTCAGTTGTAGGTGTGCTTGGAGATTTCGGAGTTCACCTATTTTTCCTCTCAGCCCCCTCAAATTGCTATATAGGCAGCTGACAGTGAGTCTAACAGCCTCAGCGTGTTGTGGTGTAGTTGACGTGAAGCTGTCTGCTGGTAGGGGACTTAATGTTAGCACTAGTTGGCCGATTCCGATGGAACCGGCCCGTTGTGGTTTTTTCCATGGATTTAGACAGGACACTTCAGTGATACAGACTGTTATTCTCAGAACTGAATCGCTCTAATGTCACTGAAGCTTGGGGACGTATTAAAGCCTCCGTTTGCCGCCTCCTTATGGTTTGAGGTCTGCTTTCGCAGCATTGGATGTGTCCTCCCATTTTCCCCTTGATCTCATACCACCGTTGAAGTGCTATGGCCAACTGCTCTGGGGAGTTGAATGTGACACTTAGCAGCTTTGGAGAGCTAATCAGTGTGAGATGAGGGGGGCGAGGTAGTCGGGAAATGGAGATGGCTCCAGAAGCGCCAAGGGCCATCTGAGACGACGGCCATCTCCACTGCTGTACGTCATACATGTGTTTTTCACAATTAGTGCCCATTTCCAGCTCCGTGTACGACCATGGAGATAGAAGGCATCTGTTCTGGTGACTCCCTCGCCACTTTTCTGTTAGTCCACGGTATGTCTTGTCTCACTCCTACGCTCAAAATTATGTCGATGGCTAGTGCCTGGACCATTAATAGTACTCTTTTGGCCTCGTCGGCGGAGTCCAGTGTAACCCTTAATGGGGATGGCTTACCCTGAGGCGTGTTGACACCCCTGTAAAACCTGCACAATTTCACTGAACTAATGTTCAGACCTAATTTATTGCACAGGTTGGACCACTTTTCCTGATCAAACAGGGCCCGTTGTTCAAGCAAGCTATCCTTGCCCACAGGTACGTTAAAAAAGATAAGAGAACTAGACTGACTAACCTCAGACTTATGTTTGGCCCCTGGCTGCTTGTATTCCCTTGCAGCGTCAGTAACTTTAGGCTTCATCATCAAGTCTTGATCGGCTGTGTTGCCAAGCCTGGTAGTGGATGGAAGTGGTGCTTTTGCAATTCTATCTTTCCCTGATGTTGTGGGTGCAACCTTGAGACTCTTCACCTTGTGAAGATTTGCATTTCTAGTCAGTTGGACTGGAGTGTCCTTCTTACTGCCTGTACCAAGTTTTGGTAGTGTGGTGTTAGCAGGTAAGGAGCTGCATGAGACTGTGTTGAGACACAAGAGTGGAGTGTTGTTTCTTCTATACGCAGACACGCTGTGTGGGACTGTGCCAGGCCGACAAAGTGGACAGATATACCAAAACTATGGGCATGGGTTATTTCGCATAAACCCCCTCTTTGTCACAACGGCAGTGTACCCATCGTTTGCAAAAATTGCATTCAAAAGCTGAGTCAGGTTTAGAAACTATGACACTGAACGCCTGACATTTGTCTCCCTTACTTGATGATGCTTTCGAGGTCTTATGACGTCTTGAGCGTTTCCTCTTTGTTTTGCTGTGTTTCACACACTGGCTTTCACTGGACGCAGGTGTAGTATCCTGTCCTCCTGGTATTGCATCTGCCGTTTCAGTGCTAGACTGTGGCAATGCAGGCGCAGTATCAGAACAGACGAGACCTACACGAGTCTTCAGGATGGGTATGCGACTTGGGGTTGGTGTCCCTGGGTTTTTGCCCTCTCTGGCTGAAGCCCTTGTGACTACAGAGTAAGGTGTTTTAGTACCTTTTCTAAGGCTACTTTCGACAATCACTAAAACTTATGCTGTATAAGAATAAGAGTGCAACAGTATCTACCCGCAAGAACAAAAGTAAGACTGAAAAAGTACAAGACAAGGAAAAGAAAAGGTTTTCGACTTTACCTAGTATTTTCTGGATGATCGGCTTCACAGCAATCACGTGGTAGACCAACAAGTCTTGTTTATCTGAACGAGTGAGGAAGATGCTGCTACAAAAGTAGCACCTGAAGCTTTGGCAGTAGTTCGAGACAGCTGGACTTACCACAGAGATTCAATATGTAAGTAATTGTTGAATTTAATTCATCGGCTAGGGATATCAGGTTTCCCAAGCGGATAATTCACAAAATAGGTATTTTCCGGTTAAAGAGGAAACGAGTGAGAATATACGTTATAGAGTGTTATATCTTACGCGCTTAAGGGATTTCTCAGCTTTGATTGGCTAGTACAGTGGCGGAGAGTTTGACTTAAATTTGTCCTCGGTAGGTCATGCCGTGTGCAGGTTTTCGTGGTTGCGGCATGCGTTGTTTGCAAGCATGTTTGATGAATATAAATGTAAAATATTGGTATTCTAACGTTTTATTTTACTTATTTTGTGCATGTACCAGGCTTGGTTTATCATACATTCTGTTTGTTGGCCTATCGGTTGCTGGCGATGTCAAGGAATCCGTGAGTTCGAGGGCTTTTCTCGATTTTAGGTTATACATGTAGCATTTTATTGATGGATATTGCGACACAGATGGATGCTAATTGACAACGCCTTTTTAGTTTATTGCAGGTAGGCAATGCGGGTGAAAGTACTGCTGACGTCAGTGGAATTTTCGATGAAATTATGCTGGGAAGGCGTTTCTTTAGTTGGGAGGAATTTGAGAATTCCTTAGGAGAATTTCAACAAGTGAGGAAGTCATTTAATGCTAACAATGTAGTTGTCCTGCACTCACTATGTGCATATTCAAAGCAAAACAACAGGGGAAGACAGATATAAGTACGCTTACGTTTATTTTAAATGCACTTTTGGCGTGAACCGTGGAAAAGCTGGCCTGAAATTGCGAAACAAGTCGTAAGAGGAATTGTATTATGATAATATGTATGTTTAAGGTCTAAATGTTGCAACTGTCTGTCTGCATTTCGCGTAATTTTGCGTTATAGTGAATACGTGATAACATCCCACAAAATGGTCCACAACCATCCATGCACCCGGGTGTATATGCAGAATGATCCATGGTCTAGACGACTGTCAGCGGAAGAGAAAGAAAATATAGAACCACTTCTTCACCAATCACACTCATCAGATGAAATAATTATGCATGTTAAGGAAACATTCCACAAGGACATAACTCTTAATGACGTTAGAAATCTGAAAGCTTCAGTTAATAAAGGTAACGTTAATGTAAATGTAAACTACTTCAGGTATATCGAGCCGTTATGACATTTTTGAATTCCTAAAGTCCCGTGGGAAGTTATTGGAGTATTATGCAGATGAACCGATAAGGAATTCACTGATGAGAGTCTGTTTTTCTACTTATGAGCAAATAGATTTGTATAAACGTTTTCCGGAGGTTGTTGGCATCGATTCTACATATAACACAAATAAAGGGAAGTAAGTTTATTAATTAATTAATGAACATGCAGGTATTCTTTGTTTCAATTGGTTGTAACGGATAATTTTGGTCGTGGGAGACCGGTTCTATTTGCTTGGACGCGAAAGGAATTCAAGCGTGATGTTGTTTGGATTTTGGACTCGTTTCGTAGCATAATGGAAGACACCTCTAAAACAGAAACATTCATTATGGATTGTGCGCAAGCCGAAATAGGAGCAGTGAAGTTAACACACAGAGAAGCGCACATTGTTCTTTGTTCTTTTCATGTTTGTCGTGCATTTTGTCGTAAAGTAAATTATTTAAAAGCATAATTAAAATTTCAATTTTAGACGCGGAATCCCATTGTTAAGAACTACTTATGTCGCTTAATTCAGTGTAAAAGGAGATCTGAGTAATGCCTTTAATATTTTCATTTTTCCAGATTTAACTTCTATTTCAGAGTTATAAGCCGATTGGATGTTGGTGTCAGTCAGTATTTACAACGTCGTTGGATGAGTCGACGACACTTGTGGGCAGCAGCTTTCAGGGAACATGTACTGACTTTGGGTAATGATACCAACAATCGTGTAGAAAGTTCTCACAAGCAGATGAAGCGGTACTTGCTTAGATCAGATAGTCTGCATCAAAGCATGCTGAAGGTTCACAAATGGTTTCAACTTAGTAATTCTAGAATAGAGCAGGAGTCCATGATTGCTCAGTCGCGTTCCCTCAAGTATTCATGTTCCGAACGCATAATACCAATTTTACGCCACCTGACGCCATACACTGCGAAGAAAGTGATCGCTGATTATGCGAAGCGACGATGGACTTCTTTTCAGTTAGAAGGTTTTGATTATATCTTCTTGGATGACAATGGGAGACCAGTAGAGGTGGATCTGCGCGCATGCACATGTACTTGTATGACGTTCCAGACTTGTCGGTATCCCTGTCGACACTTGCTGATGGTGCATTTAAAAAAGGCGTGTTTCACAGGTAAAATACCCTTTTTTGAAACTTGTATATTCATTTACACGTAAGATATACTAGGTTGCCACCTGAAGTATTCCCTATTTTATGTCTCCATAGTTAATGCATATTAACCTACTCCTAAGTGACTGAAATTCGTAGATACTAAAATGTATATATATTTCATAAGGGTTTGTCTTAATTGAAAACAGGACCTAACCACTGTCATTATTTATCCTTTAATATTGCGTGCATAATTCTATTTCCGTTTACCGTTACACCTTTTGTAGTTAATCATGTGCTGCAGAACTGTAAACGATGGACATGGTCTCGCCAATCGTACGCAATTCCAAGCACGTCAGCAATTGTGCCGCTAAATCAATGTGACTTATACGTAACCAATAGGAGGCTTATTAATGCGGGCCTGACGAGAATTTGCGACAAATATGGACGGAGGTTTGCCGCAGAGTTCGCTGGACAAGTAGTCGCTCAAATCAACAATGTTCTTGATGTGTAAATTAAATACCTTCGTATTACAATAATAATAAACTTTTCGTATTAAGATTGTTGCCTTTCTGTTAGTGTGTTCGCGTTGGGAGTACGGCATGCTAGACCGGTGCTCCCTAGGATATGAATTCCTTACTATACGTAAGTGCTAATCTGTAGGAACACTTTCCACCGATATAAGTCGTGAATTATAAGTACTTCAGTCACGTCGAAAAAAATTTGAGATTACGTCTCCTAGTCATAGATAAATCTGTAGGGACTAATTACAAAAATACCTAACTTCAGTGTTTGACAAATAAGAATAGAACTTAGGGCCCTGCAGTTGACTTTGATTTCGTATGAAGTTAAGTGTAATCAAAAGCACTGTATTACTACTATTTCACTTAAAGCAAGATGTCAATCAATATGACTACGGGTGTTAACATACAGTGTAAACTGAAGTCTACACGAGAGGAATAATTTAATAGGTTGGGCTGTAGCAATGTTAGTAAGATATCGCCGACGTTGAATTATGACTACAATTAGTTTCTCAGGCCTACATCTCGTCATAATGACAAATTTAGTTTCACTGAGATAGAATAAGAAAAGTATGGTAAGCAGGATGTTAAATATATTTCATGAAAAATATTAAGCGAATGTCTTCACACAATTGTTTTTCGTAATTACTGCGAGGATGCGTAATTGCTGTGACCTGGTTGACTGACTTGACCGAACATCTACAAGTAAATAATAAGGTATAATTTTTAAATCGTTGAAGTTAGAAATAAGTAATGTAAAAGTGAAACGCTTCATATTCTCCTACCTTTGCTGAAAAAAGGTTCATTGTCCTTTCTCATTCTTTGGTCATAACAGCATTCTTCTGCGGTTTTCACTGTGACATACATTGTTCTTCTTCTAAAGCATAGCACCAAGCAAATAATACCTTAATATACTGTATAAATGGGTGTTTACAAGGAATGCATGACATCTCTACAGGTACAATAAGTTAGGCTATAAATTACAATCGTGAAGTATCGTAAATTAAAACTTTTTCAAAAGCTTACATTGTTCATTTATTGCACAAGCAATTACAACAGACTAAAATAAGAGTTAAACTCCGGACCCTTTACAATGAACACTGCATATATATCGGTAAGTGCTATTCCCTCACACAATTAAAAGGTATTCCAGGAGGAGAACAGCATCCTGAGAAACTGCAGTACTGTTTTCTAGCTATTCCGAAAATATTCCTTTGATGCTGTTTCTTAGCAACAGTTTGCAGTATTCATAGTGACTTTAGAGAAAACTTTATCATATCTTCACTTTCCCTTCAAGTACAATAGCATGCAGTAACTACATACACACAAGCATTGTAACTTAAAAATCACAAAATCCCTACAGATAACTTGTTTCATAGTAAATGCTTTTGAAACATGAGCCATAAGTACACCTTCCATGTCATTCATAGTCACAAGTAATTCATTAAGCATCTCAGAATATGTTAGTGATGTGAACATGAAAAATTCGTAAGACTGATATAACTGAAGTAACACGTTTAGTAGTTGTAGGACATACCTGCGAGCTACTATTCTACAGAAAGGTGATTCGAATTGGAAGCAGTCTGGCATTGTAGAAGCACCATGTATACTATTCTTCTGGCACAAATGCACAATGATATCGAGATAATCTGATGCAATGTAATGCACTCAGCAATTACGGTCTCCCGAATTTCTATGTGACAATGTAAATTAAACTAGTATCACATCTTCAACTGAGCCATTTAAAATAGGAACTTCAGAGAAATGGATAAAATCACCAGGAAATTCAGCAAATTGCCTCATTCATCGCATACTCTCTTCGATGTGTTATGGAATATTTCAATCATCACGGATGATGATAAAAAAGTGTTTGGTATCCTCAAAACGTATATTTCACTTGTGTCTGTGGGCTAGTTCTCCTTCAAATGTCTCCTTATCATAGAATAACTGCTATGAAAACAACCATTGTATACACCTAATTTTCAACCTATATTTCCTCAAAAACCTAGCAAATAATAGACCATTAAGGCTCTAAAACGCGAAGAATAGTCTTTTTTTGCTAAATTTCTTATATACGATGAGGTATTGAAGTAATACATACTCTGCGATATCATGACAGGTTCTTCCATTAATACGAACAAAATACTGGAAAATGTTGCTTTTTCGGTTATATAAGCCTGAAACCAGTTATATATTATCTACTTTCACAAAAGTAAACGCTTATAACGCCTCTATACGCGTGAACACGATAACCCATACATTCCGCGATAATATATCACTATAACGTTTATTGCCACTCGAGGAAACAGCACGTCGTATTCAAGGCGCGCGTGCGTATTAGGCGGAATTATTTGCAATTCATTTAATAAATACTAACAAACAACATTAGGTATTTAAACAATACAGTGGCAGAAATTGTCAATCACCACATCCGCCACATGTCGAATATCTGCTTGCGTACTTATAATCAGGTTTGGGTTTTCTTGCAAGTCTCTGCGATCTTCTAACTGATTCAGCATCATCTGCACTTATTTTTGAACTGCCTATGAAATCAGGATTAGTAGTGGAATCAACAAAATTATAATCGGAACGACCTAGTTCATTTATTTTCACTTGATCCAGGTGTGTGTTGTGAACTGAATGATCTTCAATGTTTGACATCTTCACCACTCGATTTCCCATTTTTTGTGGTATGATTCCAATAGAAAGTCTATAGTCATTCCCTCTATAATAATGTACATCATAAGTCGTCGACATCGGATGCGTTTGGTGAACTCGAAATTTCAATAGCTCAGCAGGACTTTTATGGGTACTTGTATGCTCCGCATTGCGATATTGAATTAGGGAGTTATCTACAAATCTCTCTAGCTCGTCAAAATTCTTATGACTCATTGATGCTACGGCACTCTTAAATGTTCGTACAAAATCTTCTGCCAACCCGTTAAAGTGAGGATGACGTGGTGCTGTGTGCAGATGACGACAACCTATATGTGCAAGCCAATCACTGAAGCTCTCAGTGAAATGAGTACCATTACCAGTAACTAAGACATCTGGAATTCCTTCTCGACTAAAAATCTTCCTCAAAGCTCTCTCTGTGAATTTTGCGTTAGGACTATTGCAATTATGACTTCTGGCCATCTGGAATAAGAATCCACAATAATTAAGGCATAGTATGAATTTAAGAATGGACCACAGTAATCTATATGAATACGCTGCCAAACCTCACAAGACGCAGGCCATGGTTTCCACAATGACTTTCTATAGGACATTTTATGCAGACAACTGGAACAGCTCTATGATCTCTTTTTAATGTCAGCATCAATTTCCGGCCACCAGCATGTTAGGCGTGCTAATGATTTCGTCTTATCAGCTCCCAAATGAGCAGAATGAATACCATCCAAGATCGCAGATCTTAATGTTGGAGGAATAGTAATTCTGTCATTCAGACATAGAAATCCTTCAGGATGGACCGAAATTTCATCTCTTCGCCTATAAAAGTTCGGAAGTCTTCGCTTACACTGAATATTCCAGTCTCTTTTTGTTGCATTTATAATGCATCCGTAATATTTCCAAGTATCCTATACAAGTCTAACTCTATCCATAGGTAACGGCTGGACTAAGAAACAATCAGTATCATTAGCAGAATTTTCAAATAATGAATAGCGAGATAAGAAGTTTGAATCTATTTTCAGTAGTGTAATCTTATGCACTTAGTTCTAAACTCCATCTTTGAACCATAGTATCAGATGACCTATTCAAGGATTTTTCTGGATTAACAATGAATTTCAAAGCCTGATGATCAGTAACTATGTGAAAGTTAGTACCAAAGAGACACTTGTGCAAGCGGCTTATTGCCCATACAACCGCTAGAGCCTCTTTCTGGGTTTGAGAGTACCATTGTTCACTCTTACTTAGACGTCGTGAAATACAGATAACAGGTTGTTCATTTTGCTCAAGTACTGCAGCTATACCCGTAGGAGAAGCATCTGTAGTGAGAATAGACTTATCTTTCGGTGAAAAAAGTCTTAAGAAAGATTATTTATTGGAAAATTCAAATTTTTTTCGCAAGATATCTTCATGTCGTTGTTCTCACTTAAATTGTTCACTGGAGACAATATCAAAAAGCGGAGTTAGCAGTTGAGTGAAACTGGGAATGAATCTGGAGTAAAACTGAAGAGTACCAATCCATGATCTCAATGACGACATATTATTAGGTGACGGTGTTTGAATTAGAGGTGCCAAACGACTAGCATCAGGTCTGAAACCCTCAGAGTCTACTGTGTATCCCAAGCATGACACAGGAGTCAAATTAAAATGACATTCAGATCGATTAACAAGCATGTTTTTCCCACAGAAACGCCTGAACAGTTTTAAAAGACGTTCATTATGCAATCCGATGTTCGGGCCATGAACCGTAATTTCGTCTTGGTAAGACTCAACGCCATCTAATCTATCTATCATCTGATTTATTACCTTTTGAAATATTGCAGGTGAAACCTTTAAACCAAAAGGCAAGAACTTAAACTTGAACAATCCAAATGGAGTATTAATGGTTGTTGAGGCACCAGAAGCTTCGTCAAGAGGAATTCGCAAATAAGCATCTTTCAGATCTATTTTGGAAAAGTATTTTGGGCCGTCTAGCTTGTAGAGAATGTCTTCGCTTTCTAGAGCAGTGCAACTTTGCTATAGTAGACGACTACTGGGTGTAAGGCGGTAGTCACCACAAAATTCAGCCTTGAGTGGCGTCACACTAGGAATAGCCCAATTCGAAGATTCAACTGGCATAAGTATGCCCTGCTCAACCAGCTTCCCCAACTCCCTCTTAACTGCATGTCGCGAAGCGTATGGAATTAATCGGCGCCTTAGGACGACAGGGTCAAGATGGATGGGCAGAGTCTTCATGCCACCTACACACTTTGAACATTGAAGGACTAATCCTCTGAACGAAGATTCATCAAACAACTCACTGCAAACTGATATTTCGACGTTCAACAATCT
Source organism: Trichobilharzia szidati (assembly GCA_944472155.2). Taxonomy (NCBI): domain Eukaryota; kingdom Metazoa; phylum Platyhelminthes; class Trematoda; order Strigeidida; family Schistosomatidae; genus Trichobilharzia; species Trichobilharzia szidati. The sequence continues at coordinate 9,172,144 of OX235277.1, forward strand.
GAGAACTTTTAATCCCAATAAAGATGGACGATATTCACTAACAACCTCGCCTGGATTACTGGCTCACTAGTATTCTGGCTGGTCCCAAGCCCGAATAAAGAAGGAGGGTTGGGGCGTGGTGCTAGCAACTCCACCCCCAAAACTTAACCAAATTGCTACAGAAAATTAAACGCATAAATATATTAAAAATACTAAAAATATAAACAATAACTGTATTTTTCGCTGGAATCGGGGAAGTGAAATGATGCAGGCTGGTGAAAGCCTTTGGGAAGCCAGTCAGCCGATGTACCTTCTTTCGATGAAAGCAAAAATAAGGATGGGGACGCGGAATTTTCGCACAATGTACGAAGCTGGAAAGACTGCCCAGGTAGCCTCAGAAATGAGGAGATATAAAATAGAAGTGTTGGGAATCTGTGAGAGTAGATGGAACGGATGTGGAAGATGCCAGCTATCAACTGGAGTGACAGTAATCTATTCCGGTCACCTAGAGGACAGCCACGAGCACACCGAGGGAGTGGCCATCATGAGGTCACCAACGGCAACCAAAGCTCTCATGCAGTGGGAACCAATCTCCTCTAGGAAAATGACACCCAGGTTCAACTCAAAAGGAAGGAAGGCTACAATCATTCAATGCTATGCGCCTACAAACGTCTCAGAACAAGGGAAGAAGGAGGATTTCTACAGTCAACTGCAAACAGGAATGGACAACGTCCCAAAGAGCGATATCAAAATCCTGATGGGTGATATGAATGCGAAACTGGCAGGGGACAATACAGGAAGAGAACTCACCATGGGTCGTGAGGCCCTTCGTGAAATGAACGAAAATGGCGAACTCTTTCCAGACTTCTGCGCCTTCAATGATTTGATGATTGGTGGCAGTGTGTTCAAACACAGGGATATACACAAGGCAACATGGATTTCACCAGACGGACACACCAAAAACCAGATAGACTTCATTTCAATCTCAAGGAAGTGGAGACGGAGCCTACTGGATACAAGGTCGAGGCGAGGAGCAGATGTGGGTTCAGACCACTATCTAGTACAAGGGACTTTCAAGGTGAAGCTAAAAGCCTCGAGGATAGCTGGGGATAGGCCACAATGCAAGATCAACACTCAAAAACTGAAGGACACAACCACACGGGACATTTTCACTGCAACTGTCAGAGCAAAGCAGGAAACACTACGTGACATCACTGAGGAATCATGCATGAAAGACCATTGGAACTCTCTGAAGGTGATTTTCAACGAAACGTGTTCAACGGTTTTAGGAAGAAAGAAGAGACAAAACAAGGAATGGTTCTCAGCGGACACTTGGAAGCTAATAGAGGAGAGGAGAATGGTGAAATAGAAAATGATTCAATGCAAAGACGGACAAGAGAAGGAGACGCTGAGTTCAACTTACACAGCACTGGACAAAGAAGTGAAGAAGAGTGCTAGGAAGGACAAAAGACAATTCTACGACAATCTGGCCACTGAAGCTGAGAAGGCAGCATGCAAAAGGGACCTGAGGACATTATATCAGATAACCAAGTCTCTATCCGGGAAGAGATCAACACAAGTGGGACGTCCCCAACAGATTGGTTACAAGTCGTAAAACAAACACGGTTGCGTTTTACACGTTTGCAAGAAGTGCATACAAAAGCGAACTGTGAAGCAGTGAGAAAGTTTAGTGGTAAGCTAAATGTGAAATCAGGTTATGACTCCACAAGTTTTCAAGGTGTTACTAGTCAGAGTAAGGGTATAAAACCTTTAAGGATTAATGAGGAAGAACCCAAATCATTTACTGCTGTTATTAAAGAGGTTGAAAATGATAAAGTCGACCATATAAACGGCGATGAAGTGAGTATTTGTGATAATGATCACATTTGTCTTTGGCTGATCATGATGAGACGAGCGGAATGCCTACTACTACTGAGTCAGACAAAGGTTCTGTACAACTTGAACGTGAAGTAGAATTAAGGACAGATGCGGTTGCAGAAGGTATGGATACTCATGAGACCGTCAGTGTAAATGATCAGCGTGTAGCCCAACTAACGACAGATGTCAAAGCTAAACTAGAGCTAATAGTAAAAGACAGCAGTGGTGGTAATCTTGCAGTTAGACAGCCTTCTAAAGGTCGAACAGTGATAGCTTCTGATGCACCGTTAAGTTCATCAACTTGTATCAGTCAGTCGTCGTTGGTATTGTCATCCACAATGAAAGGGATATCCATGAACCCATGTGTCTTATACTGTGATTACGCTTGTATCGGTCCGTTTGAAAGGACGAAAGTCAATGGCCAGATTAGTGATGATAAGCCAACTGTGTATGAGAGTGTAACTGTAAAACTGACTTGCACGAATAAGGACCTTTCAAGTTTCAAGTTACTATTTGAACGTTATCATCTTTGGTGTAAATTATTCTGTACCTTCGCTTGGTTGGTCAGATATATAGTATGTTTGTCAGTCATCTGCATTTCACGATACAATGTCATGGGCGTGTTACCATTCAGAGTTGAGGACATAGATGTTGGAAGGCGGTCAGCAAATGAACTCAACGACGATTTTCCAACTTAGGGCGTCAACCTGAGAAGGGTTGTAGGCGTACTGCTGTAAGTCCTACAATTCTTCAAGGGTAGTACGTCGAAGCGCAGTCCAGCATACTTGGTGTGTTATTTTGTACATATGTTCATTTTGTATATATTGATTTGGTGTCATCTTTTGTTTATTTGTTGGTTGATATTGTTTGTGTTCGGACATTCTCCACTTGAATCGTCAACCTGAGAAGGGTTGTAGGCGTACTACTGTAAGTCCTGCGATTCTTCAAAGGAATTACATCAAGACATGTTCTGCGAGGTTATGTGTACCGTTTGTATATATGCATGGTTTATCATATCAATTGGTGTTTTTGGATTCATTGTGTTTATTTGTTGTTTTCGTACTCTGTTGTATTGTATAATTTTGTTAAAATTTCGTCGTGCTTACTTCTGAAGTTGTTTCGAGTCTTCTACATCTGTGAATGAATTGATTGATGTTAAAGACAGCAGATGGGTTGTATACGCCGGGGAGGCTGCTGCTGAGAATGACACGCACATGTAGACAAGGATTAGCTGTGGAATCAATGATTGAGAATGAATGTTTCGATTCTGGCTGGGGTCCCACACCCCGGAGAGCGAGGGTGTAGACGACTGAGGCTTTCATATGTCACCGCCACTAGAACTGAGGCAGAATGAGTGACAAGTGATAGTAGTGGTAATTGGTACTGAATAGATAAGAGGATGTGTGAAGAGTATCATGAGGTGCTGCTATGGTCACGCTGCTTTCTGCAAGAGCCATTCTGGCAAGTGGCGACTGTGTTGCAAGATGTCAAGACGATGCCTTTAAGTGGAAGGTGTAGGTCGTCGTCGACGAATGAAATTTTGCTGTGGGTATGCCTGTGGTGTGTTGGCTTTGTTTTTTGTTTTCCATTTCAGCTTTGTCCTTGTGGCCCAGGTTCTCGCACTGGTATCCAAGTCAACGTGTATTGGTCGTGATGGAAAAAAGGGATAGATCCCTTTTTGCCGGGGAGCGTCAAAGTAGTTGAAGAATGAACGTTTAATTAACGGTTGTTTGCACAAACCCAACTCCACATTTTGGCGGGAGTCATCGATACTGCAGTCATCGTTCTATCGTTCGCTGTTTTTTAGAAGACAAAGAAAAACTATCAGAAGCATTACTGTGAATAATTGTTATAACATTTATCCCTAGACTTTGTGTACAATAACCTTGTGGTTGGCTCTGTATTGGCGCAGGAATATAGGATTCTTGAATCACCAATTTGTGTTCTGGTTTTTTGCGTTGGTTATTGACAATAGTTTCTGAAAGTCTTCTAAGAACAGCGTTAAGTCCAGGGTAGTTGGACCTTGACATTGACAACACTTATTTTCAAAAGCGGGAATTATGTACAGAGATAACTAAATATAACATTTGAATTGTGAATCGAAAAGTATGTAGTGTGCCTTTGATAAGCTTTACCAATCCTTTTACATAATGAATTAACATATCTCAATATGCCTAATATTTCCTTCCGTAAAGGGTTAAAATAGTTTCATAAACAGTGGGTTCGTGGTACATTGACCACACAAATGAAATGCATGCCAGTTTTATGAAGACTAACGGTTCTCTTGAATTCCCAGTGAAACATAGTGCTCCACCAGCATATCTTCATTTTGTTCTAATCTCTGTGGACTTCTTTGGCTGGCCATGCGTTCACCCATAGTTTCTCATCTTCTCCTTACAAGATATTCTCCATGTAACCTTCGGGACGACTATCAATTTGCCGTTTCCCATTCGAGTTCCACTGGAGCTATGTCATTCAATGGTCTCCTCAGCCTGTGTTCAGTTTTCTGTTTACAATTGCTAAGCAATATTTCATGACTGCTTTGTTCCCAGAGCTGCCTGTTGGTAGTGATTTCTGTCAGTTAAACCTTAATTATGAAACCAGCAAAGAAAGCTGTTGATGAAAATCCGTAGCCTGTTGTAAGTGGTTCAGCATTTTACAGTGACATGGAGAAAATTTGAAGTAAAAGTTCAAGCCTGTCCGAGGTGGGACGAGAAGTTTGAAAGTGACTGAAAAGAAAACGATGCGAAGCGGATTTATCACTCAATGTCTATATTCCTCCCAAAACTCAAGGAATGAATAGGAATGATTTCTTGTGAGGACGTAGGCTTTGAAAGAACAACATTTCTGCCCACAATTGGTTACCAAAGGAAACTGATCTTGAGGGAATTTCAAAACATTTTTTCTCGTTGGAGAATTTGAATCCCACACCGGGCTTGAAAAGCTCAGAAACATAGTCCAAATACACCATAAATTGTGTAGGACAAACTGTATTTGTCGCTGTGATAGGGAAACACAGATTTTCAGCTTAAGGTGACACTATCTGGGAGTTGTTCATTATTTTTCCAAAAAGTCTGCAATTATTATTCTTCACCGCTCACCCCCGCCATAAATTTGGCAAGATAGAACCACGAATAATTTCTAGCTGCTTCCGATGGATACTTTTTCGTAATGCTACAATTTACTATTCTGCTACAGTACAGAAATAAGAGTAAACTGTTGCTTAGCTACCGCAAATTTCATTTCAGAGAATTCAGAGTCTCGCAAAAATAGCGGCCTATGCAATAACTAATGATCAGAAATTTCCTGAGAGAGGAACCACCAGAGTTTGTTGGGAAACACTGATTAACATTTTTTGCAAAGGCATGTGGCATACATAATTTTCAACACAACATGCTGTGGACAATCAGGTGTAGTAAGGGATTAGGGAACTCAAAAGGATAGGAAAAGTGACCAAGTATGAACTACGCCTTTCTCATGAATAATAAGGCTTCCTTTATCCATTGAATCACAAATGCCCTTTCTATGTGTTTCATAAGGTTTCTCGCCTAATTTGCCCTCTTTCATGCCTTCAAGAACACCATTAGTCCCCGGTAATATTACGGGCTGTAGCTCAGTAATTGGGAGTCATTTGCATAGAAAATTCTGTTTTAAAACGCCCGACTGACTACGGAAAACGTGAAGAGAATAGCGGTCTATGACTATAAGCTTTTCCCTCCTATCTTCCGTGTCAAGCGGTATAATATGGTAGTACTGAGGTTAGACGGAGAGGTGAGGAGGGTAAATCAATCTACGACGTTGTAAAGTTGCACGGATCAATCTGTCTGAGGTGAGTACTATGGATACCAAACCTTCGTTTTCTTGGCTTACCAATAGTGACTGACACAAAACTTGGTCGTCGAAGACTTCATGGTAGTCGGGGCAAAACATGGCACCTTACTCTACACTACGATTGTTCCGCTCAGCAATTTTCAGAGTTCCGAATGCGTTTTCATTGACCTTTCAAAGCCACTCGGCAGCACGCATGAGGTAACTGCATCGATTTATAGTCAGATGCATCAGCTGCGAAGGTAATTTCCATCCAACTTTATCCATCCTGACACTTCAATTCCCTCCACAATCAGACAATCTGACCATCGTTTCTCTCCAAGGTTCCACTCAAGGGCCTGACGTTCGACACTGCTGTCACTAAATAGGAATTACCTACTCAATACTCAGTTACTATTCAGCCATTCAACAGATTCAAGTCGAGGTTAAACGATTACGTATTGTTAGGGGAGCCATTTTCAATCTCAGGATGAAAATTATGATCCGAGGGAATGAGTTCCCACAATGCTTGCTTTTTTTGTTATAATTTCTGACAAGTAGTTCACAGAAGGTGCTTTTCAGCGTATTCATTTTTTCAGCTGTTCAATCTAATTCATGCGGTTTTTCTTTGCTAAAGTGGATAGATGTTATGCCAAATCAAAATTAATATCTATCATTCGGCTACTTTTTCAATTGCTTTCCTGCTCTATATGTTGTGCCCTCTTTTCCACACTTTGGTTATTAGTCTTTATCTCTCTCATAAAACTTACCTTTGAATAGTTTGCAGCCTCGCCTCATGCTTCTACAGTTTCTGCTGCTGGAAGAACTACCATTTTGAGATGGATCGTTGCCTGGCTCTTGTCGTCTGTCGTTACATTTGGTGTCACTGCATGCATACACATGGAAAGCCTAGGCCCTACAGTTTTTGATGGAGACATGGATTTTCGGGCATGACTTCTAGGCCGTTACGCAGTTGAGTGGCACTCCAGATCTGTCAGCGATGTGGCCGTTACTTGAAACGCTGCTGGAAGGTCGAGCGAAGGCGGAGTATGAAAGCGTGAGGCAAAACATCAGCGAATACGCACTAGGGTCACACAAACTGCTTACAAAGTTGGAGGGACCATACATGGTCTACGTGAGACGGGGTCACGTGCAAACGATCAGAAATGCAAACAAAGAGGAGTGTGGGAACGTCAGTGAGTGCCGGAATTTGATACAGGAGTACAAACTAACAAAGCCACAAAACTGTAGACAGCAATTTACGCCAACGCTACGTCCAGGATCAGGATCATGAGAAAAACGATAAAAAAGCTCAACCTTGAAGAACCCACCAACCAATCACAGTGGACTTAACGTGTGCAAATAGGATTCGCAAATATATGGCTTAACTTTCTCAGAAACGGTCACAAGCAGTGCAGAATAACATTCAGCAAGAAAAAAACCGATCAGAATACGTCACTTCTCTGCTGACAGTAATGTACGTAAAAATCCAAAAATATCGCTTTATTTTCTCAATAAAAGTTCTATTTCCTTGTTCTTGTTTCCTGTCGTTACAACCTTACTCCACTGATTGTTATTACCTAAACCAGTCCTTTACCTCTGCAGAGTCTGTTTTGTTCTACCCTTTTGAATACTGCTATAATAATTCACTTTCTAATTATTAAGTTTCATTATCTATTTGTTTGACTGTCCGTTTTTACTTTATAAGTTCACATAATTCTCACTAGTTATATCAGTGTCGTAACAGCTGAATGCAATATGATGTGCTCAAATCTGGGAGTATCTACGAAATAACAGTGTAAGGCATGCAAAGCCGTCACTGATGCTGCAGTCTGTTCATCATGATCCTGTAGATACATTGGGCATGTCAATAGGTGCATCGGAATCGGAAATTGGTGCAATCACACAACAACAGGTTATTAAGTACTGGCAGCTACTTTTCTTCCTGGCTTTTCTCTGTATCGCACCTAATGCTTCAAACGTTTTTTATCCGTATTCAGTTTCATTTCTTCACACTGTGCAACTCTGCACAAATCCAAACACCTCTTTATTAATTGCGAAGTCACGAAGTGCTTGCTTTTTCTTTATCCTATTCCTTATGCGGTGATCACTGATAAAAAATTGAAGCATAAAAATTTTCTCGATTTTTATAGGTCAACCAATGCAGTACAGGCACTCTATCAGTGGGTCATTGGTTAGAAACTCTCATGTCAACAGAACATGATTTACTCATGACTGAAACAAACGTCCCAGAGAGAACAATATTTACAGAGACTGATACTACCTACAAGACGGCATAACAGTGTGGCGCCCCTACATTAACCCCAACTGTACGTCTATAAAATGATTTCACATACTTTTATAATGCTAACACCAACAAAAGAAAATATAAATCATCAGTAGTTCTGCGCAAAAAAGGAACCTCGGAAACCTTACGCAGAATTCTTAACAAGGCAGGAATAAAAGTGGCTGGCATTCAAACCCACAAACTCAATTAGAAAGAGGCTTTGTTGGTTTGAGAACCCTGTGGATCCAATCAGACAACACAATTTAGATCATCTAATACCCTGTGTCATACCGATCATGGTTAAAAGCACATGACCACTGTGGCAGAGTGTAGTCAGCCAGACCACCTGAGCATAAAAACCTAGAAAAAACTAGATTAGTTGAACCGAACAAGATAAGAAATCTAGAGAATAGTTCAGCTACACAGTACAACATACAGTTACCATCATAAAAGAGGATGGGATAGAATAAGATGAGAGTTTTAAGATCTTATGTAGCAGGGTAGAGAGAGATTGATAATGGAAGATTTAATTATTGAATCAACTGAAAACACATCTAATAGGAATGATTCAACATCTGTTGGCCCAAACATCTGCACAATTCTTCTCCCCCTACGTCAAATAAGGAAAAAAAATGAAACCACAAAAGTCAAGCATATCATCGATATGATTATCAAGAGCGGATAAAAAGTGATCCAAACGTAATCATCCACTAAATAATGCTGTTTCATTGTGCGATAAAAGTGCTAAATTAGTTATTACGCAAATAAGATGAATAGCTTCTAAAATGCAAACATGATTCAGAGAGCGCGGTTCTCCAAAAACATGGAATGTTGTTGAGCAGGATTTTTCTCCCTTGGAAGGAGTAATTTTCAAAGGATGACCTCCTTGAAAAGAGTTGGGGCAAACAATTTCAGGAATGGTCTATGTTAACTTCTGTGTGAACGGAGAAGGTAGCGCAGGAAAACACACTCCTATCCACCAATAACACTTAACTCAGGCAACGTGCAGTCTGGCCTTAGTCCCAATGAAACTGTCGCCGTAGTGACACCCAAGTGACGCCTTCTAACCAGGAAAGCCCACTAGATCACTGAGATATGCGAGCCCAATCGTCAATTCGAAGTAGTAATTACCGGTCGGTTATGTGACGCGAGGAATTTACCAGTGCCTTTCATACATGTGGGATCCAACGGGAATATACGTATTATGTATATTACAGACAGATTTCCCAATAAGGACTGACGTCACAATTAGACAGTATTATAGTCAGTCACCAGTAAGCTGAGAAGGAATTCATCCACCAGGAATCATTAAAAATTGCCCACTACTATGGAGCATTGTTATTCCTTACGCTATGTTAGCGGAATACATGTTCGATACAAGTCATCCTCTTTTCTACTTACATACAGCGATGAGATTCGCGAAGTTGGTGATACGTTTATACTGACGCTGAAAACAAAATGCACTAGCTTGATAGGTTTTACCGAGATCAAAAGAATATCTCGGGGAGTTCCGAAACCATGCTGAATGAGCCGCATAAAATCACAAGTTTTGTACGAGTAAATCATAAAGTTACTTGATATTTGCTCAGCTGAACTCGGCATTCACGCTTAGAGAAAAGGATATGTACTTTCAAGATGAATCCATGCACCTGAAATAGCGGATTCAATTTCGTTACGTTTCTTCTTTTAATGGATGGATACACACTGAATTGTAAACGCGGGACAGACGATAGTGTTTGCTGATGGTGGGTTTTTCATATTTTTTTAGTAGCTCTTTTATGCACTGTTGGGTCTCGTAACAACTTAGTATATTTCAAAACGCGAAGAAATCGAAATTTGTTTACCTATTATTATTGATAGAAGGAATTCACGGTGTGACTCATTCATGAATCACGCCACATGACCACTAGGGTCTTAATGGTTAAGCGGTGTGATTTCAGTTATTTGTTTCACACTGTTGTTAACTCCAGTTTGTAGTTAGGGTTTCCACTGTGAGTGTCTTGTCCGGAATTGTTTGACACCGTGTGTCTAAGTAACAATGACGACGTTATGGTTCCACATGAGACGTTTTCCTAGTTTCCCTTTCCGAGAATATCAATGATGTGCTTAGAAGTTTACTTCAGTTTATACAGTCAAGTCTAATGTGGAGCTCTCCTCGTGCTTCATGGGAACAGAATTGCTTCAGAAATAATTCTGGCTCCTTCTGGGCGTTATTTTTATTTCATTATGGCTTGATTCCGCACTATTTTCGAGACAAGTGTAGAATTTTCAGCATATGATACCAGGTGTGTATCGGCTGGGGATCGAACCCCGGACCATGTACATGGTCGGCGAGCGTCCTAACCGCTGTGCCACCGACACAGACTTTCAGACGAAGGTATTCTGACCGCACTTACTGTGATTCCTTATGATACATATAAATACGGTAGCTCTTTAACATGCGGAAAATAAGTCGGCACTAAATTACGAATGACAAATGGGACTAAATTTCAACGACTAATTAAGTAAGAGGAAAAGATCATAAACGTCTTGTTGGTTTTCTAAAGAAAGCTGGTTTATCACTTGAATTCTGTACTTCATGTGAGGTCTAATATAATTTGGGTTTATAATCCGGAAGACAAAACTAATCGTTTGTAGTTGTGTGGTCCATGTTTCATATGCATAACTATTTCAAAACGGTCGTGCTAGTGCATTTTGTTTTCAGCGTTAATATAAACGTGTCACTAACTTCGCGAATCTCATCGCTGCTAACATAGCGTAAGGAATAACAATGCTCCATAGTAGTGGGCAATTTTTAATGATTCCTGGTGGATGAATTCCTTCTCAGCTTACTGGTGACTGACTATAATGCTGTCTAATTGTGACGTCAGTCCTTATTGGGAAATCTGTCTGTAATATACATAATACGTATATTCCCGTTGAATCCCGTGTGTCTGAAAGGCATTGGTAAATTTCTCGCGTCACATAACCGACCGGCAGTTACTACTTTGAAGTGACGATTGGGCTCGCATATCTCAGTGATCTAGTGGGCTTTCCTGGTTAGAAGGCGTTACTCAGGTTTCACTACGGCGACAGTTTCATTGGGACTATGGTCAGACTGCATGTTGCCTAAGTCAAGTGTTATTGGTGGATAGGAGTGCATTGCTAATGTGTTTCCCTGCGCTACCTTCTACCTTGACACATAAGTTGATATAGAGCAATCCTGAAATTGTCCACCCCAAAACCATTCAAGGGGTTCATTCTTTGAAAATTTGACTTTCTACATGTACAGTGATCCCTCCGTATGTGGATATGCAGTCAATCGATTAGGTCGTGTCCCGGCTACCTTAGTCATTGCAATTGATTAGTATTATAAGCCTTCATTGTGTCGTTCATTCAAATCCTGGTTCTAATATGCGACCCTTAACCATCTCCTATTCTAAGGTGTACGAGCGAGATAGTTGAATTTGTTGACCACTTGTTTGGAAGTTGTTTCAGGTATACTGGTCTGGTTGTTGGAGGAATCTCAAATATGAATCCAGTAGGTTCGTAGGAATATACCATCTTCCTCATTTGTGTCACAGCAGAGCTCATAGTTAGTGCGCAGCACTAAAACTTTCCGCCTTTTAGTGTTGTAGAGCTTGGGCGCATAAGGTATGATAAACGAAGTTACCAGCAAATTTCGGCCACAGTCGTCGTATTTCATTTGTTCACCTTATGTGCTTGATGACAATGTTAAAAATAAAATATTAGGTAAGGTGGGGGGGGGGGAATTCAGCCGATACGACTTTAGAGTTTCATCAGTAGAAATGACAAGCACATGCGGTACGCATGCTGAGCCACTATTTATCTCGATTTTAGTTTTTTTAAATCCTATACATTCTTACTGGAACATAGGGGGCTTCAAGCTTAATCTTTGGAGTTTCAGTAGCAGTGGTGTTTATTTTTACGGGCTGAGGTTGCTTGCTAGTTTCACACCCAACCTTCTCTCTGTACCGGACTTATAGTCAGCTAAGCGAGGTTTAGAAATACGTCGGCCGGGAATCGAACTCCAAAGTAGCGACATGTTCTAATGGCCACCCGCAAGTGATAGCTCAATTGACATAAAATCAATGCATTAATTTAGCTACGCAAAGTTGCCTCATACTGATGTGTGTAATTGCCAAGCTTATCATATTTCGGTGCATCGGCAGCGCAGAGATAGAATGCTCGCCAGCCACTCAAGCTTCAAAGCTTATTCTTGAAGCCCTACGTTCCAGTAAGAATGCATAGGATTTAAATAAATAAAAATAAAATCGAGACACATAGTGGCTCAGCATGTGTAGCACATGTGCTAGTCATTTCTCCTGATGGAACTCTAAAGTCGTATTGACTGAATTCCCCACCTTACCTAATACTTTATTTCTAACATTGTCGTCAAGCACATAAGGTGGTGAACAAATGAAATACGACAACTGTGGCTGAAATTCGTTGGTCTCTTCATTTATCACACCTTATGCGGCCACGTTCTACAACCCTAAAATGCGAAATGTTTTAGTGCTGCGCAATACCCATGAGCTCTACTGTGACACAAATGAGGAAGATGGTATATTCCTACGAACCTACTGGATTCACATTGAGATTCCTCCAACAACCAGACCAGTAGACCTGAAACAACTTGCAAACAAGTGGTCAACATATTCAACTATCTCGCTCGTACACCTTAGAATAGGAGTAGGTGAAGGGTTGCAAATTAGAACCAGAGCTTGAATGAACGACATATCGAAGGTTTATGATACTACTTAGTTGGCCAGACTAAGGTAGCTGGGACAGGATCTAATCGATTGACTGCATATATATATATATATATATATAGGATTATTTTTTTGAACAGGTGACTCTTCCCATAATTCAACTTGATAATTTATAAAAAATGAACTGTCGGGTTAATCGATTGAAACTATGCTATTGGTTCAGTCAATGAATAAGTTCTTGGTTACATTTCTGTCTACCATGAACTTCGCCAAGTGAAGCAGCTACATTTTTTGCAGTCAAATAGAGTTTAGCGAATTCATACTCTGAAAATTGTTATTTTATTTGTTTGTCCAACGACAGACTTAGTGTAGCGTAAAGCGAGCGTAATAGTTAATTACCTTTTTACAGGGGGTATCTATTACATTGTATTATTTCCTATAGCTGAGAAAACAAGTAAGCAACAATATGATCGCCAGTTATATCTTATATGATATATCGAAGCAGTGAACCGCTATATCTCTCCGACATTTACTCAAAGATTTGTCATGAATTAACAGATACTAAATAACTGTATGCTATCATATGTCACCAGGTGGTGTAACACCCTAGGCTTTTTTAAATAAACTCCAACAGTTCACCCAAAAGAGTAGCTGCAGACACAGGCAAGCAACTGTCAATCTTTCAACAGTACTTGCTTTTAAGCCTCAAAGCATATATATATATATATGTACTCAATAATCACCAAACTGTTGAAGTGCAGTTTGTCAGCGTGTATTTTATTGTGTATTAGTTAGCTAATTAAAGCTTATTTATCCAGGAAAACTTTTCATGGAATTATTTTGTAAGCAATTTGAAAATCCCCATTGAGTCATATAAGAGAAGAGGCGTTCTTCAGTGAAGAGTTACTCTTCTTTTCGACAATATAATTCTCAAGCTGTGCAATTGTCTGTCTGTTTTCGAAATAGGACTTTGCACCGGTGTGCAGCAGTTCAAGTCGCCCCACTCCATGTAGCACACAAAGCAAGAGAAGAAAGTAAGAGAAATGCATATTAGAGACAGTAAACACAGGTGTGAGACAAAGGAATAGTAATAACGAAGAACAATATAGTTTCATTGGAAATCATAAGTCACAAGGAGTGGATTCATCTCCGCCATTGAGAATGATTTTGAGCCATATCACCAATTTTCTTCAGCCTTCATTGGTTTTTACTGTCCCGAGGACTCCAACCAGGAAGTCTCCACCTTCCTACGTGGCTTAAACTAACTGTTGTGGATTTCATTGACTGATAAAGCCATGTTTTGGTTTGACCGCCGCTAGTTCTTTTCCAACCTGATCCTATGTCAGTTAACATTGGCCATCGAGGAAGGCGATGACTAGGCATACGCAACACATGTCCCAACCATCTCAATAGATGTAATTTCAGTCTCGTCGACTGATTTCCCCTCCTTACCTAGCACTCGACGCCTATTAGTGATTAGTTGTTCACGATGACTTTCTCGCCCTTTGGTCATTTATACTGGTTGTGATTACTCTGTTGACAATGGGCAGGTCAAATACGCCAGTAACTACCTTCGTATATAAAATAATAGATACTTTTCGGTTTTACTAGAGATAATGAGAAGAACTTGTAGGACGTTCTGGACTTTTTATTATTACGCCTTGTTCATATCTCGTTAATTGAAAGTCCAGAAAAAATATTTTTCTATCGGATTACTTCTCTAATGTGAACTGAATCGCAGGATGACAGCTGTTGAAAAAGATCCATCTACAGAAAGTCGACATAGAACCAACAACTCGCTAACTTTCAGAGTTGGGTACCTCTATATACAAAACGAAAACTGAGCCATTGAATCGGGTCCCAGTGGCTGAATGGTATACCAGCTTGCCTTGTAACCGGAAGGTTCTGGGTTCTAATCCCAGCGGGTGCGTACTGCCGATGATTCCCAAACTAGGATGAAACAGCTCTCCAGTACTCCCTGGTTATCAATGGTTCTCTAACTGATGTCAATCCATGATCAACTCGTAGAAACCTGATCTGTTCACTAAGACACAGAACCCGCAGCATTTGCAGCCCTGACACTATGGAAGAGAATCTGAACATTCTGAAAAGAATCCTCCTCGAAAATGACTACACAGAACGTTTCATCACAAAATCCATGAGGCCTACACTATTAAAACTGCCCACACTTTCTACTCCCAAAGAGCGTCTCTACTTAAATCTACGATTCACTGGAGACTCATCGGCAGAAATATTGAGAAACTGCCTGTCCCGCTCACTGAAGAAAACCCTCTTTGCTGCTGAACTTCGACTAACCCTCTCTACAAAACCAATGATTCGCATGAACGTGAAAGATAAGCTACCACTGTTGACCGGCCTCATCAATGTGCATCTAGCAATTCACCTGCTCATGTGAAGCTAGGTATATCCGTTGTACCCAGAGTTTGCTATCCAAACACGTGTCATCGAACACACCCTCAGGGTTTTATAAAGGAGGAAAAAGATGCCCCCCTCCACCACAGATCTATCCTGGACACACCTGATCGAATCTGGACATCAAGCTAACCCACAAAGGAACTTCAAAGTTGTCTATAGAATCAAATTTCTTCAAAACGCGTAGGAAGATGTAGACCTCCTGGTTGGGGTCCTCGGGACGGTAAACACTAATGACTGGAGACAATTGGTGATATGGCTCAAAGTTGTTCTCAATGGCTGGTGCAGATGCATTCACTCCTTGTGACTTATGATTTCCAAAGAAACTATATTGTTCTTCGTTATTACTATTCCTTTTATCTCATATCCCTGTTATGTCTCTATTTTGTGTTTCTCCTACATGGAGTGTGGCGACTTCAACTGCCTTACATATGTGCAAAGTTCTATGTCGAAAAGCAGACAGACAATCACATTCAAAGTCAGTAGGAGAGGAAGTTTGTTATAACAGTCTCTCTTCGTATTAAAGTCTACGCTGCAGATGTCTATAAAGACAATAAAAGCTTCACAAATAAATCATCGAGTTTGGAGAACACAACTATACCAATAAGAATGGTGTTGTTGTTGATTGTCTCCTTGATCTCTGTGAAGCCAGTGTTGTCGGTTGTGGAGTGATGGGCATAGGATCGATGGCAATCATCAGCTTTTTTTTAAATACAACTGAATGGCTCATATTCATCAGTGTATTTAAGTATCCTGTAATAATTTAATTTTTGCCTCCTGTGATGAATCCGTAAAAGGGGTTGATTGATAAAATTCTTGTAGCTGACTGACTGGTGTCAATGTAGAACTTTGCATAGATGCGCAGCAGTTCGAGTTGCCACATTCCACATGTAGCGCACAAAGCAAGAGAAGAGAGCAAAGACAGATTCATCAAAAGAGAGGTAGATAATAAACAGAAGTGTGAGTGAGGGGAAAAGAATAGTAATATAGAAGAACAATAAAGTACTTTGATTGAGTGTCGTAAATCACAGAGTGAATGCATCTGCGCCAGCCATATCACCAAATGCCTCCACCCACAGGTTCCTACTGTGCTGAGGACCCCAACCAGTCAGGAAGTCTTCACCTCCTTACGTGCATGGCTTAAACTAACTGTTGTGGATTTCCTTGATTGATGTCATATTTTGGTTTGACCACCACCAGCTCTTTTCCAACCTGATCAATCCTATGTCATCTAACATTTACCGTCGAAGAAGGCGATGGCTAGGCGTACGTAACACACATCCTAAACATTTCAATCGATGTAGCTTCACAACCTCGTCGATTGATTCCCCCTTCTTCTTATCTAACACTCGACCAAGGCCTAACCTCAACATTACTCACCCTATTACACCCACCACCTAATACTGGAGACTGAAAGCGGATACAAATGATCAAAGACAGCTAGCCAAGCCCTCCCACTTTCAATGGCCATGTCTCATAGTCATAGAGGTTGACAGCCCGGTTATCACGTCTGTGCCAGAGATGGCGTAAGTTGCCAAATGCCAAAACGAACCTTTTGTATCCGTGTTGAGATTTCGTCAGTGATCAACCCTTTGGGGTTTATGTAACTTTCCAAACACGTGAAGCAGTCAGAAGTCTCTACCATTTCACTCCCTCTCCCTCTTTATGGTAGGAGTCGATGTAGTCCAGTCCAGTCCTGTAGCATCATCACTGCTACATTTGACCAAGACTCTTTTACTACCCAATAATAATTCTTCCTATAGAGAATTAAGTAATTAGCTTTCTATTCATAAGAAAGTACTTATGTGAAAAATTTTTCCCCTACCTTATAGAGTAACATAAATCAAGATTCGTTGGATAATTACAACCCGTTTGACGATCCTGCTCCAAGTGAGTGTAATTCACTTATACTGGTTGTAAATTTTGTTTTTCCATTTCATTATTGTACTAACATTCTCCGATACTATTTGATGCCTACATTTTTTAATACTTATGTATTATTATTATCCTTAATTACCCCTTGAAAGTCGTCTGTTTTTGTATTCCTTTATGTTTCTAGTGGGACATAAGACTTCAAGTGCATTGAGCATTGAAGTTTCTGTAGCAGTGGCGTTATTATTGATATGAGAGTAGAACTTGGCTACTGTGATAGAGTATAATTCCATTTTGCAGAAAATTTATCTTGAAAAAGCCTCACAGCGTGTTATACAGTAGTATTTACTGATGACCACGTTTCAAGTACAATTTATTGCCACTCATAATCATATTAAGACAGTACTCACACAACTTTCTGACTTCTTTTATATAATTCCATTGTTTTTCATCGCTTCACTGGGTTGGAAGTAGTATTTTCCATATTTCCGGTATGAGTGATGAGTCATTCCTATTGCACGTGTTGGGTGTGTTGATTTGATGAACAAAGATTCAATAATCAACCTCTCTCCATTTACCCATATTACTTTTTAGAATTTTAACCCTCTTTCACCCCATTGTGCGGTTGTGTGTTAATGCATGCAGCGCATTGTAGCGCTGAACTTTTTTCTAAATTACTTATCTTCGTGGGATCAGTCATTCTAACCTTAGCTAAATTCTTATGCTCTGAGAATTTGACTACCCCCGCCCGATCTCCTAGTTTGACCTATGTAGTTGACCTCACTCACAGTCATTCCAAGGTATTTTGCATATTATATTATTCTGTCTAATTGGGTCAACCTACAGAACTTGTCCTTGAGTGAGTTTGTAGGTGTGAATGTCCCACCTTAATTCCTGCTTTATTAAGAATCCTATGTAGGGCCTCGGATGTCCCTTCCTTATATAGTGAAACTGTAGATGCCTTATATTCTCTCTTATTTATGTTATTATTATTATTAGTTTCGCTACTATTTTCACAATTCTTTTGACCTTTTTTGATATTCCGATGAATTTTATAGGATAGTTATGGAACACTAACGCTTCTTTTTCTATATGTTTCATTTAATCATTTAGGTTTTGTCTTGGACTACTTATTGTTGTTATTGCTCTGTTTGTTAGATCACTTATAACTAAGCCTGCCTTCACAGATAACGGATAAGATGAATTAAAGTCGAAATATCTATTAGCTGAATGCGTTGACACTTTATAAACGCTAGTGTGTACAGTTTACCTCCTTCCATTCGTTTTATTTTACAATCTAATATCACAGCTAATTCTCTGTGTTCATTTTCTGATTCAAATGTGAATTTTATTCCCATTTACTATTGAGTTTGTGTGTGTGTGTGTGTGAAGAAACTAGAAGTATGTTCTGTTTTTAACGGGATGGTGGGGTTGCAGGCCTCACGCTTAACCTTCTTCCCTCTTTATCGGCCTTTCTACCAGTTTAGTTGAGGTCTAGGTTCGCGTTTGTCGCCTGTGATTGAACTCCAGGACCACATGAGGCGTGATTAGTTATCTGTTAAGTTATTGTTGTATGTGACAGTGTGCATACACTGCTCGTCGTATTTTGTTTTACTGAATCGCCTTTGCAAGCCTTGTGATTATAACGACGGTTTGCGTTAGTTATTTATTTGATATAGTAAGTAATATGCTTAGTCTTCGATCCTTTTGAGAATTTGATGGATTGTGTACTCAGGATAGTGTCAGAGTTACTCTACGTTTTCTCTGTATGCACATTAGCTGTTTCGGTGACGTGTGTACAGTCTAATGTACGAGGTAAATATTAGGGAAGTATATCAAAGGGAGGATGCTTTGGTGTAGGGGGAGGGAAATCTGAAATTAAATGTGGATTGCAGAATTTTAATGGTTAGAAAATCGTATGTTTCAAGATTATGAGGCTTTTACACTAGCCTTTACAGTTCAAGGAGATTGAAGCATCTACGTATTAGGTTTCCACTTCTAAGGAAGAAGGTTTAACTAATACAGTACACATATATTATCTGTAAAACTGGATAGTAGGAATTATTAAAAAGACGGTTGCAGCGAAGAAAATTTTCTTTTCAATGAAGTCATTAACTAGATAGCTGTACAGTCATATATTTATAATAAATGGGTGGTAAAGTTCCACAATTATTTCTGGTCAAGGGTCAAATTAATAAAATTACAATTAGGAATTAAAATGCCATAATAAACAGGGGACGGATAAAGCTCAGACAAAGTAGTATCATAATTACTGAGAAGATTGACACTGATTGTGCAATTTGGGGTTAGAAATGTAGAAATAACAAGAATAGGATGTTTGGATGAAAAATCTAGTGGGATCATAGTTAATGTGACGAATATCAAAACATGGTAATGTAAATAGAGATTAAGAAAAACTTAAAAATAACACGAATAAACAGGACGTTTGTATAAGGAAGGCAATGAGGTAGTCACTATTAGAAAAATTACCTGTTTATGATGGCCATGGTAGGGACATAGCGTGGGTTTGAGCTTTTGGATGGCTAGTGCCTCGGCGATGCCCAGATGTCTTCATTTTTACTCCCTTTGATAGGTTTAATCGAATCTTGTATATGATTTTGAAGGATTTTTCGAATGGCGCTGCATGTCCTGAATTGACTAGATGTTCTGTCACTGAACGATATACACGTTTTCGTTCTCCTTTTACTAGCCAGGCTGAATAGTGTTCAGTGAACGCTAATCACTATAAGCGGAAGAAATCTGAAAAAAAAATTGCTAAGAACAGGATGAAATTGAGGTGTGTTGTTGAAGCCCTGTAAGAAAATGTCTGGTATAGCCTAAGGCTGCTGGGTAGACTTGCATCTTCCTCTTGAAACTTTTTCAATGTGGCTGAGCGTTCATCCCCTCCCTCTCTCTCGGATAAGTCGTATTCATTGTCTTCACGTAGCGTGGTGAGTGTTCTTCACAGAAGTGAAAAGATGATTGTTAAAGTCTTGCGCTTACAAACAGACTAG
This sequence comes from Trichobilharzia szidati, assembly GCA_944472155.2. Classification (NCBI taxonomy): domain Eukaryota; kingdom Metazoa; phylum Platyhelminthes; class Trematoda; order Strigeidida; family Schistosomatidae; genus Trichobilharzia; species Trichobilharzia szidati. Next base: position 9,192,126 of record OX235277.1, read on the forward strand.
TGAATATTCAGTTCTACCCAAGAGAGCCGTGAAAAGACACGATATTTATTCTTTAGTATCAATGCATATAGATAATTATGGACATCAATTTGATGATTGGGATAATGTCGAAATCTTAGACAGAGGAAACACCAAAAGTGCAGTCAGGAAATTCCTAGAAGCCTGGTACTCAAACGAAAATGCAATTAACAAACACGTTAATATAGACGAAATATACCAACTAATAAAAAGTAGGCCATGTGACGAGAAAGTTTAAAATCCAATTGAGTAGAAAATGATCAATACAGATGTAAAGATGGTTACCGGGAGACGCAATTCTATCTATCGCTCATGGCAAATTTAAATCAGTTCACTTTATACTAAAAATTGCGCTGAAGAGGGATGTTGTCCAGCAGTGGGACGACGAAAGCTTCGCAACTAAACCAACCAACTCCTCAGAGAACACTATTAATTGCAAATCATTCACCTGAGCTACAAATCTTCTCTATTATTATTTCAGAATTGATAAGAATTTTTAGACCTGAGATTCATACTTTCAAAATCTGTTAGCACAAATAATGTCACCACAGACTTTTCTACAGTCTTTTTTTCAGTCCAACGTGTGTCCGTTTTCTTGGTCCCCTGCTGGTATGTTGCGTGACCCAGTTTACCAGGGATAATAGGTAGCCATGTCTTACTCCTGCCTTGACTTCAAATGCGTCGCTAAGCCTAAGTTAGTGAATCACATGACTAAAAACCACTTAGTCCGTGAAACGGTAGGTGATCCGATCTTCTCCGCTAGTTGCTTCTTCTTCTTTGATTAAGATAGGCTATTCTACCTATGCAATAATGTCTTCCATGGTATTATTATTATTATATTATTGTTCCCTTGGGGTTCCTAGTGGAACATAGGGCTTCAACAGCACGCCTCCACTTGCTTCTGTCTTTTGCTGTACTTTTCACTTGCATCCATGTTAGTCCATACTGTTTCAATTCCTCTTCACACAATCTCCTCCATGTCACCCTTGGATAGCCCACTCGCCACTTTCCTTTCGAGTTCCACTTGAGGGCCTGACGCGCGATGTCACCCAGCGGCCTCCTCAGCGAGTGTCCAATCCATCTCCACGGCGAAAGCTCCGCAACCAAACCAACCAGCTCAGAGAACAGTATTAATTGCAAATCACCCACCTGAGCTACAAATCTTCTCTAGTAATAATAATACTTTGTAGCAGCATATAGCGAACAGATTAGTAGAATTCTGTTGGAGAAGATAGAAAATAAACCCCATTGAGATAATGATAATGTGTTCAGAAATTACATGAATGGAAGAAATGAGTATGTGCCTACCTACGTGACTGATGGTAATCTATGCTGTAGAAAGACTTGATACTACTGATTCCTCGTATCTTAATGACTTTAAGATGTCCTTAAGGAAACCAACAAACTGTCTGGCATCAAAGACAGGACTTCAAGTGAACCATAGAGGAGACGCAGGTGATGAAGATAACCAACCGACAACGACATCATTGGAAGACGTCTGAATGAGGTCATTTCCTCCACCTATCTAGGAATCTTTGTTTCAACTACAGCCGACCCCAAGGAGGAGGATGTCAAAAGCCGAATAGGAAAAGGCTAGAAACAGACCTTCATCATCACTCTGAAATCAGCTTGGAAATCTTCTGCACTCACTTAGCATAAACAACAAAATTTGGATTTTCAACACTTATGTAAAGTTAGTTGGAAAAGAGACAGTGGTTATCAAAACAAAGGATGGTATCAGTCAATAAAATCCACAACAGTTGGTTTGAGCCACCAAGGAAGGTGTAGATTTCCTGACTGGTTGGGGTCCTCTGGACGGTAAGAATCAATGGCAATAGAGACAATTGGTCACATAGCTCAAAATAGTTCTCAATGGCACAGATGTATTCACTCTTTCTGACTTGTAATATCCGGTAAAACTATGCTGCTGCTGCTGGATTCAACATAGAACTTGGCACCGAAGTGCAGCAGTTCGAGTTGCCACGTTCCAAATAGCACACAAAGGTAGACAGGAAAATGAGTAAAGAGAATCAATAGGGTTTTGTCAAATATGAGTGAAACAGAATGAGTAATGGTAGAAAGGAATATCAATAAAGATTACAGAGACTGAATACATCTGCGTAAGCCATTGACAACAATTTTGAGCCATGTCACCTATTGTCTCCAGCCATTGATTCTTAGAGTCCCGAGGGCGGGCCCCAACCCGGTAGTCTGCATCCCCCTCCCTACCTGACTCAGTTTAACTGTCAGGGATTTCATGGATTGATACCATGTTTTTGTTTGGCCACCACTTACTCTTTTCCAACCTGCACCTATATCAGCTAGTAATGCCCGTCCGTCGGGGGAGGCGATGGTTAGGCATGCGCAGCACGTGACCTAACCATCTCAATCTGTGTAACTTCATAGCCTCTTCGAGTGATTTTGCCTCTTTGCCCAACACTCTACGCCTAACGTCAACATTACTTACCTTATTATACCACCTAACGCGAGAAAGAGATCGTAAACATCTGTGGTCAAAAACAGACAATCTTTTCATGTCTTCCGCTCTTAATGGCTACGTCTCACCGCCATAGAGAAGGACGGAGCGAACTGATGAGCAGTACACACGTCCCTTGGTTGATAGTCGGATGTCACGCCTACACCAGAGACGGTGTAAGTTAGCGAAAGCAGCCCGAACTTTCTGGATCCGTGCTGTGATTTCGTCACCAATCAATCCGTTGGTGCTGATCGGTAAAACTATAGTGTTCTTCGATATTACTATTCGTTTTTCCCTCACTCACATTTCTGTTTCTTAGCTATCTTTTGAACTTCCCTCTACTCTCTTCTCTTGCTTTGTGTGGTGTATGGAGTAAGTATGGCAACTGGAACTGCCTTACATCTGTGCAAAGTTCTACGCTGAAACTAATCATTCAGTCATTTCTTCTGCATAAGTTAGAAACGGCGTGTGTGTGTGTCACGAAAAGCATTTCGAACAGCTGTTTTCTCTGGCTCCATCCTGAAGATCAAATGGCCGTTGAGAAAGGATTAACTCTAAAGACTAACCAAACCAGAACTAGTTGGTTCAACAGGGGAATATTCCGAAGCATATGGAGGTGAGTTGGACACACGCTGAAAAGACCGTTGGATGATATCGCTCGAGTGGAACCCGAATGGGTAACGTGGAGTGGGGCATCGAAAGGTGACATAAAGGAGACGAAAGTTTATGCGGAGTCATGGGCAAGGCTGAGAAAGACTTCAGAGAACGAACAGGACAAAATGGTGATGGAGTGTTGAAGCCCTATGTCCTAATCGGAACTTAAGAGGATAATAATAATAATGTCTGTCTGTTTTCGACATAGAACTTTGCACATATGTGCGGCAGTTCAAGTCGCCACACTCCATGTAGCACACAAAGCAAGAGAAGAAAGTAGGAGAAATGCAAATTAGAGACAGTAAATAGAGGTGTGAGACAAAGGAATAGTAATAACGAAGAACAAAACAGTTTCATTGGAAATCGTAAGTCACAAGGAGTGGATGCATCTGCGTCATCCACTGAGGACGATTTTGAGCCATGTCACCAATTGTTTCCAGCCTTCATTGGCTTTTACCGTCCCGAGGACCCCAACCAGGAAGTCTACATCTTCCTATGTGGCTTAGACCAACTGTTGTGTATTTCATTGACTGGTGCCATGTTTTGGTTTGACCACCTCTTGCTCTTTTCCAACCTGACCCTATATCAGCTAACATTGCCCATTGTCGAGGAAGACGATGACCAGGCATACGTAGCACATGTCCTAACCATCTCAGTCGATGTAATTTCACAGCCTCGTCGATTGATTTCCCCTCCTTACCTAGCACTCGACACCTAACCTCAATATTGTTCACCTCATTATACAACTTCACACGGGAGATAGAACGCAGGCACCTATGATCGAAGACAGCTAATCTTTTCATGTCTTCCACTCTCAATGGCCAGGTCTCATAGCCATAAAGGAGGACGAAGCGGACTGTTGAGCAGTACACACACACCCTTTGGTTGATAGTCGGATATCGCGTCTATGCCAGAGACGGCGTAAACTGTCATATGCGAAACTAGCCCTCATAATAATAATAATAGTAACAATAGTAATAATAATAAATGTATAATTTATATATAGTAATTCACAGTTATTGGTTATTCCCCCATTTTTTGCTGCTTTTGTTGCAGGATATGAAACATTAACACCAACTAGTAAAGATTCAGCTCTGGATGATCGAAGTTCCAGTTATGCAGTGGATATTCCCCCACCACCACTTCCACAGATGGAACTCAATCCACCCTATACTAAAGCTACAGCTGGCAATGAAAGCATCTTGGCGTTGGAACGTAGACAAGCTGAACTTGAAGCTCGTGCAGCTGAACTGGATCGTCGGGAGAAAGAACAACAAGCTCGCATGAATTCTATCCAGGCGACTCCAAGTAATGCTTCATCCTTATATATATATATATATATATATATATATTCTTTTCATGTGTTAATTTGTAGAGATTTAATATTTTTCTGCCCACATCAATTAGAGTTCTATTGAGGATGAGGGATTACCGCTAGACAGCCATTGACTGAGGTCTTGGGTGCATCCTTCTGAGGACTCACAGACTAGTGTTCAGTACTCTCTACCTTCCAGTGGCTGTCTCTCTCTTCCCCTGATTGACGTCATTTTGGTTATATGACTAGCAGTCAATTATTATGTGTTATATTTATGGATCCTTACTGAAGATCAGATGGCTCCCCAGGAACTCTGGTAAGAATATTTCGTCCAGGAAATATTTCGATTTGTTGATTGACCATGGAAGGTTTGAAGCCTATGTTAATCTCATTTCTGATAAATTTCTGTGCTTGTCCAAACCCTTCTTGAATAAGTCAATTAAGGGCGCGCTGACATCACTTCTCCTTCTTCGGGGAGTAGGTTCCAGGAGTTGATGACTCAGCGATAGGGTGGTTCCTCCTTGGCTTTTGAACTCTCCTGCTATGTCCTCTGAAGTGTTCTGAATACCTCTTTTGAAGAAAAAGAGAGAATAGACCAGGTCCGTAGTCATTATGTAAAATTTTAAACATTGTAACATTGTAAATCTCGTCTCCGCTTACGCTATGATAGTGAGAAGAGATTAAAGCTGTCTAGTCTTTCCTCGTATGATAAGTTATTCATGCCGAGAATCATACGTGTTCTCTTCGTTTGAACCCTTTCTAGAATATGTGAATCCCCTTTGAGACAAGGACTAGCTGTCTGGATACAGTTTGCCAGTTTTGACCTCACCAGAGATGTATGTAAGGAGGTGAATATATCGCTGGTGATTCTAGTAAAGGCTCTGCGAATCGCCCATACAAGGTAGCTTGATATATACGTCTTTCTTAGTGATGAGTTGGAGAGTGGGTCTTGGTGCTCCATTGATGACCAACTTACTCCTCTTTATGAACTTGTTTGGATAATTACTGTCAACCAGAGTTTCTATCAACTTTCTTTCTTCCTCATCAAGTGTGTCTTCAGTGCATATTCATTGGATTTTACTGAAGAGGCACTTTACTAAGGCTCTTTGATACCGAACAGAGTAGAAACTGTGTGGTAATTAAGATTCTGTCCTCTTCAAGTAGGTCTTCTAAAAATACATTATTTTATTGATCCATCAAACCGTCGACTAAGCAATATAACTGGGTAACATGAATAGTTGTCTTCCTTTTTAATTGGTGGATGATGGCGACTAGCAGTGGAATCCAGGATGCGCATTTCGTTCTATTTGGGACTCGTCTCCCAGCTGGATTTGCCTACATTCCCCAGGGAATCAGTAATGATGTTCTCACAGAGGCTCGAACCCAGTGCCTATAGTTTCAATCGCCAAAGCGTTATCCACTAGACCACTTGGGCCACGAGAGCCACCTCTTGTGCAACGGTTCATATCAATTATTTAATTGAATTTTAGATTTTCCCCCCGTCGATTGATTGAACCGAAGTAGTGCTCGGTCTCAAGTTGACATGTCGGCTTCTTGTCCCTAAGTGGTCTAGTCGATAACGCCTCGGCGTTTGAAACTATAGGCACTGGGTTCGAGCCTCCGTGGTGGGAACATCATCACTGACTCACTGGGGAATGCAGGTACATCCGGCAGGAGGACGAGTCGCAAATAGGACGAAATGCGCATCCTCGCTGGATTCCACTGGTAGTCACCATCCACCAATTAAATCCTAATTACATGCCCAGATATCGTCGAAGCATCTACACAAGAAGCCGACATGTCTACGTGAGACCCAGCACTAATTCGGTCCAATCAATCGACGGGAAAACCTAAAATTCAAGTGTCGGTTTCTAGAGATTTGATTGGTTACAGGATTTCATCATAAGCTGACGTTAGTTAGAGAATCATTGGGAAACCTGGAGTACTGGACAACTGTTTCGTCCTATTTCGAGACTCTTCATCAGTACGCACCCACCGATAGGGTTCGAACCCCAGGACCTTCTGATTACAAGACCAGCAACCTCGTAGACCATTAAACCACTGGGACCCAATACAATAGCCCGTGAATTCTAACTTCTGCCAATTCATGCGGCAGGTCGGGTGTGAGGACAAATACTCGCCGAAGACATTGGCTAGTGGTCGCGCTATGTCGTGAATTGGCAGAAGTTAGAATTCATGAACCATTGGATTGAGTCTCAGTGGCTTTATGGTCTACTAGCTCGCCTTGTGACCAGAAGGTTCTGGGTTCGAATCCCGCGACGTGGGTGCGTAATGTTGAAGAGTTCCAAACTAGGCTGACGAAACAGCTGTCCAGTATTCCCTGGCAGGTTTTCCAATGGTTCTCTAACCAATGTCAGCTGGTCATGATGAAATCCTGTAACCAATCTAAAATTCAATTAAATAAATTATCTTCCCTGGTCTACAGATATGAGTGATATACTATGGTATTGTTAAAAGGAATTAATTATTTCATACATTTGGTTCCCTTGATAAATTTCGATAGAGAAAGAAAGACCAGATTTGCAGTATAAAATGATATCATTCTATTTCACAGGTTCTCATCAGATGCAAACTACCTGAAATTACAATAGTTATAATTAATAACATTTCATACTTTATTGTTTGAAAGGTAATACAGAAAGCATTATAAGATAAACGCATCCGGAATATAAGGATTAAAATTTTTGTAGCTTAAGTTACCATCAATTTATATACTATCAAACTATGAAAAAAGGAAGAAAATGGGGGTGAGAGAAGACAGAAAAATCTAATAAACAGTGTCAACATGGCAACTCAAGAAGGTCAAAGTTCATCAATTTGAAAACTTGCTTAGTGAGCTGAGCTCACTAGTGTGTATGACTAACCAGTGTAATGAAAGTGGTATGGTTACCAAGGCAGTGAGAGATTGACTGCACTCTCTCTGTCTGTGTGCATAAGTTTGGTCTGAGACGTTTGATTGCAATTGCTTCAGCAAATCGTAGTAGATTCGCTGTCCTTTGTATGTTTAATATTTTGAAGGATTTGGAAATCTCAACAAAATGACCCGTATCCACAATGTGTCTGGTAATTGCACTTTGTAAATATTTGCTTCCTTTTAAGCATAAGTTTCTCGGAATATGCTCTGAAAACCGGATAGAAGCCCTTCTTTCTGTCCTTCCGATGTACTTGCTGCCGCAGGTGCACGTAAATTTATAAATGCAGTTGGAGGTAACATCAGCAGGGTATTTATCCAGTTTCGATTGGCTTATAGAACATGTAGTGCTGTATATAGTGTCACCGGCTTGGCTGCAGGGAAGCATCTTTGGTCTTTCTTTCTCTATCGGAATTAATTATTGATTACGTTTTGGGTGTTGGCATTAGTGTACATTTGTGCAATACAATATTAGCTGTGTGGATTACAGAAAGGAGGAATACTTTTTTTTCATAAATACCCTTGATGGATGGATAGATAGATATTCAACCAAACATCATTAATATAAAAATAAAATGTTGTAATATAATGACAACACATATTTCTAAGGTATACAGCTGGTTTTCTTGTTCCTTCAAATATATATATATATATATATATATTACGTTAACAATATTCTACTATATCATAGGTAAAAAGACGGAGAATGATCGAATATGTATGTTTATATATGTGTTTGTAGGCGTGCGTGTGCGTGTGTGCACATTAACATATACTCCACTGTACTCAATCTAATATTCGTGTTTTACACAACTGTTACATGCCTGTGTGTGCGTACGTGTATCCATGTTAGTAGTTGTGCATCAACGAGATTGACGTAGAAGAAAAGAATTGCCTTGCTTTGCCTTGTTTCTTTTGATGTGCAACTAAGTTGGGGTATATATAAGTAGTATATAAGTAGTATTTTAAGTAGTAAGAACAGTAGTGAAATTTTTCTTTTTGTCTTGTTCAAATAAATGCGCTGATTATTGTGTAGGCGTGTGTAATACACACAAACACAGTGGTTCTTAAATTAACTCAAAACAAAATAATTAAATTCAGTTGTAATGCAGCTTTTTCGCTTTTCTACCATAGTTGGTACTTTTGCAATTAAAAGTGTTGGTACTCCATATTAGTTTGTCTATCAAAGACACAGTATTATTCATTATAAATTATTTAAATTAATCCCAGCGTGTTAAAAAAAATCAAAACAAGATCTGTTTTCTGAACGTTTCGCTGTGTAAGCCATCACAGCTTCTTCAGCAGATTCATTCGGATTTATATTAATCATCAAAATATAAAGTCAAAAAAGGTCATTAAGTGGCACTAAATAATTGCTCAGTCAATATACATATATGTGAGAAGAATAACGATAATTAAAATGTTATAAGAGGTAGAGTTGAAGTGGATAAATTACAAAATTATTAAAGATTGTTTTATAAGTGAATTGAAATCAAAAATGTTTTAAAAATGTCAAGTTTTGTCTAAAAGTTTAAAAAAATAAGAGTACGATTACCATAAGAATGAAGATGTGAAGTGAAGTGGAAAGAATTCAAGTGGTAAAATAAAAACTAGAAGGAACATTACTATGACCAAGGTAAAGAAAGGGGTTTGACAAAACGTTTTTGAACACATAATTTAGGTTTCTGTTCATGTATAGCTAAAGCTTCGGCTATGCATAAGTGAAAAAAACGTAAACGTTTGGATCGATTCGATTTTGCCATGTAGATAACTTTGAAGGATGAATCACGTGGGGCTGAATGACCAGACTCTAACAGGTGATCACAAATAGACGACTTTGCTGTTCTACGTTCGCCTTTTATTAACCAAACCGGATAGTGTTCAGCTACACGTTTTCGGAGATTACGCTTACAACGTCCAATATAAACAGCTCCACAAGAGCAGGTAAAAGAGTAAATACACATGGATGTGGACAAAAGCGGTAATCTATCCTTGACGCATTGTCTAATCATATTTCGGCTGGTAAAAACTAGTTGTAAGTCAGCTGCAGGAAAAGTACGTTTAATACATTTAGATAAATGATTTTTAATCAATTCCGAAATGGTGTCACCTTTGAATGCCAGACTCATAAACAGTTTCGTCTTTGGCACTGTAATTTGTCTGGGGGCGTGTTCTTTCTTGATATTACGTTCGATAAACCTTGTAGGATAACCATTATTAAGGAGATTTGATCGAAGCTTATCTAGTTCACTATCGATTGTCTCTACGGAGCAGATTTTACGAATTCTAAAGCATAAGGAATGAATAAGATTTCTCTTTCTCCCTAACGGTACCCAACTGTTGAAGTTAGTGTGCTGCCCAGTGAATGTTGGCTTTCGGTAAATCGACCTTAGCAACGTACCATTCTCTCTTCTATCTAGCTTTACATCAAGGAAGTGAAATGAGGAATTCGACTCTTCTTCGACCGTGAAAAGCAAAGATGGGTGAGAACCATTCAATATTTCAAGAAGTTCAGCAGTTGAAGAGTTTTCGTCACATACAATGAAAGTGTCATCTATATATCTTTTATACATAAACAAACTACCGATGGTTTCCTTTAGTGGGCCATTCTCTAAGCTAGCCATGAAGACGTCCGCTAAGAGCGGTCTTAAAGGAGACCCCATTGCGACTCCATCCCTTTGATTGTAGATGACATCATTAAATCTAAATTGCACATTCAGTGTGCATCTCAATAATAGTTGTTTAAGATATTCAGTTGGTAACCCAATTTTTGATTTCAATTCACTTATAAAACCATCTTTAATAATTTTGTAATTTATCCACTTCAACTCTACCCCTTATAACATTTTAATTATCGTTATTCTTCTCACATATATGTATATTGACTGAGCAATTATTTAGTGCCACTTAATAACCTTTTCTGTAATATACATACGACTGTACAGCTTGAAAATGAAGTAGTTGAAAGGAAATTTCTTCGCTGAACAAAAAACTGTGTTTTTACTTATGAATAAATGGGTATTTTTCGTGATTTCAAAGTTCAAAAAGTTTTTTCACATAAATTGAAGTCAGTTTATTTGAAGGTCATTTGTCCATCGACACTTTTACCAATAGAAATATGCAGAAATAGTTCCCAAAATGTCAGAAAGTAATTGTGTCTACAAGATAATGTGTTCAGAATGTGATGCATGCTATATAGGGGAGAGCAGTAGGCAGGTGAAGGTCAGAGTGAATGAGCATAGACTTTGCACGAAACGTCCACCTAGAAGTGAAGTAGAACTAAAAAGTCTAGAAAAAAGATCGGCTATAGCAATGCATGCGATAGACAACGGACATAAGATTGATTTCGACTATATATTTTGATGATTAATAAAATTCCGAATAAATCTGCTGAAGAAGCTGTGATGGCTTACACAGCGAAACGTTCAGAAAACAGATCTTGTTTTGATTTTCTTAACACGCTAGGATCAATTTAAATAATTTATAATGAATCAATCTGACTCGGTGCTCAATTTATTTCAGGAAGTTCGTATCACCTACGGCCTTGAAGCCTATAAACAGTATTATTGTCTACTGGATAACGAAGTTTCGAACACAATTTATGTATTGTTCCTAATCATATCACACCTATTATATAATCGCACAACTTCGAAACTTGACTTTTTTTCTTTAGTTTTCTTTGCTCTTTCGTATTCATCATCGTAGAGGTAGCGTAGAATCTTCCAGATATCTGGGACAAGATGATCCGAAATTCATCTTCTTTCCTTTTTTATGCTTCAATCTAACATTGGAAGCTCCCCTTCTTGGCTTTCCGATTGAATTGCCTCCACCTTTGAGTTAATGTGTTCAAAAAAATATATGTATGTTTTGTGTTCTAAGTGTGGTGAACTTTTGGGGTGGGGTTGAACGTTTCAATCACTAAGTTTTCCCACCCATCCATGAATATATCTGCTACAACTGGGGATATTGGTGATCCCATGGCAACTCCTTCAGTTTGTTTGTATATTTTCCCTTGAAATTTAAATACTGTGGAAGTCAGACATAGCTGTACTCCCAGCATTATGTCCTCAAGTGGCACTTTTGTTCTAAGTTCCAGTTCTTGGTCAGAAATGAGTTTGTCTCT